>PVKU01000449.1:86497-171497 GCA_004027475.1 Anoura caudifer
GGTAAATCAAAATTACTTCATGTAGTACACTGACAAAATAGAATTTATGTTTACAGAGCCCATCATTTCACTTCCAGACATTCTGTTTCTATACTTGATCACAAAGGTCAAGAGCCAAGAAGTCAATAAGTCTCTAAGAATATCCTCAATACCATACCACTGCTCTAACAAGTGGTAAGCAAGAGAAATTCAGACAAGTCAAACACCCACAGCCCATACACAGTTAAAAGAATTTCCTTCATTTTTTTTCCTCCACTTATTCCAACAAAGAAATATGACGAGAAAAACTGGAGGGTTCTCACTTATTTGAATAACAAGTGAAAATCTAAAAATATCTTCACTGTATGTTATTACCAACTGTATCACTGGGTTTTATAGTGACAGCCCTGTGCTATAATTTCTGAGGAAATCTCTACATAAAGCTCCATAAACTCAACCATTCCTGTAATGTATCGCCTTATCTAGCACACAATCATTTCAAACACAACTTTTCATGTTAGTATAATTTGTTCAAAAATGGTAATAAATACATCCATGAAGCCAGAGAAATCATTGCACAATCTATTTTAACTTGTTCTTACCAGTACTGACAGTTCATCCTAGACCCAAGATCCAATGTAAAAGAAAAATAAAATATTCCAATATTACTTGGTTTAATTAAAGATATTCATTATACACATACCTTCTATTGGACCAACACTCCCAATCAACATTATAAATAATCTGGGCCAACTGCAGAGTAATGTCTGTGAACAATTATCACAAAACTAAACCATGGATGGCTGTCAGTTGGTGGCAGAGTTCTTGCTTTCATAATAAATATAAAATCAATTTCCTGTTCTAGTTCCTATTCCATGTTGAAAATGATATATCTGACTATGAATTCCAACTACCTTCAACCTTAGGGTTTTTTTGTGGTTTTTTTCTTTTTTCTTTTTTTTTTTTTTAAGACAGTGGGGAGAAAGAAAAGAAACTTGTGAGATCACCTAGGTCAATTCTTTCTCATTTGAGGACACTTGGATAGTAAAGATTTCTACATAATATACACATATAAGCTTGCCATTTCACTTGTGTGTGTGTATATGCATATATTTTTAAATATATGTATATATATATTTTTC
This sequence comes from Anoura caudifer, assembly GCA_004027475.1. Taxonomy (NCBI): domain Eukaryota; kingdom Metazoa; phylum Chordata; class Mammalia; order Chiroptera; family Phyllostomidae; genus Anoura; species Anoura caudifer. The sequence goes on from PVKU01000449.1 coordinate 87,619, forward strand.
AAATATAGTGACTTTTTTTCCCTCCCTTCAAATGTCACTCAAGTATTTCAGGAGTCCCTTACAATTATTCCTCCATAAATTCCTATTTACAAGGTTTATTGTACATGTCTGAAAGCCTGTAAAACCTTTTTCGTTTAAAAAATAATATGCAATTTCAGAAGCTTTTTGTTCCCATTTCAATCAAAAATAACTTCATAAATTTCAAATGAAATTTTGCAAGTAATCAGAGACTAATGAGGATTCATTGATTTAACTAGTTCAGGGAGTCTGAGAAAGGAATGAGAATAAAGTAACCAAGTATTTAATTTAGAAGAGCAGCTAATGTGTAGGTACACTAAGTCCTTCTCACTGAGAAATGTAATCAGGACTTTTGTGTCAAGAGAGACTCTCATACCCCTCTCTGTGTATACATTCTGAACTCCCATTAACATTAACAGGCACCACACAGGCAGCGTGCACACCCAGGAGATGCCAGCCTTGGTAGTGTGTATGCATGGCAGCTGTGGTAACTAAATAATCCATATGGCTCTGAGGAGAAGCGATGGTTTATTGAGTCTAGGAGTCACAGCTACCGTGGTGGAATCAGACACTAGAACCAAGTCTCAAGATGAAGGTTTTATCCACACAGGATCTGCAGTTAGGCCAGGGTTTTCCAATTATACCTCTACTGATGTTTTACACAGGAAGAAGTTCCATGTTTGAGGACATCTTAATGTTTTTCGGAGACCCTGAGAAGTTTTGTCCTCTTCCCCATCCACCACTCCTACCTCAATATTCATTCATACATTTCCCAACAAAATATAGAAAATCACATAGTTGCTTTATAGAGAGATAATCAAAGGCCTTGGCTTAAACCACGAAAGTCTTCAAAATCAGAATCAAGTATTAAACTTGCCTTCAACATGAAAATCAAATAACATGGTAATCTTACACAACAGACATCCACTGAAATGTAAATTCCACAGGCTGTGTAAAAGGGAAGAGTTTAACCATTAATTCTAATTGCTTCCACTTTTAGGTATTAAAGTCAGAATCTCAATGCTCATTTAATATAGCTTCCTGAAGCCCAATCCAACTTCTTCCTCCTTTCCCTAGTGAAGAATGTATTCTTGTAAAGTTCAGTTTAGTAAAGAGACTGGTGCACAAACACACAAGCAAGTTTGTGCTTCTGAAAAGAAGTAGCAACGGTTCACTAGCCCTGTTGCTGAAATTAGGCTTCAGGGAAAAAAGACTGGATGACACAAAATTCTTAGTATACTCTCATATATAGAGAGCACAATGAAAAAATATTTGTATCTCCCATCAGGTCAATTAATATTCAGAAAAATCCTGTAACATTACGTTTAAATAATCATGGGAGAGGGTAAAACACCAATGTTCTAGAAGCTGCTCTAGACCTTTCAATCAATTTTATTTATATGCAAAACCAAGAGAAACAAAAAAAAAGAAAAAAAAGAAAAGAAAAAAAACAAAGCTCCTCCTGATGCTAAAGCTCTCAATTTACTGACAGGCAAATGGCTTCATGCTGCCACTTAATCTCATTTCTTGCATAATGCCCTCTAATTAGCATATCAAAGTGAATTAATACTTCTAGGGCATTAGCAATGGGGAAATCTGCTCCAGGCTCACAATAGCAGTTAAGAGAGAGCCAAGAAATCCTCAAAAACACCACAAACCACTTTGCATTGCAAAACTGTTCAATTTATTTATCCTCTCTCTCTAAACACTTTTACCGCACACTGTTTTACTACTGTTCACCAAACAAAATGATAATTGCCAAACTTACCAGCATCTGTAATGCCTGTTTAGAATCTTAATTTAGATTATGTTACAGATAATTTCTATATGCAACCATTTGTTCTATTATAAATGTTAATACAGAGAGTAGAAATGGTGACATTCTCAATTAGTTAATTTGAATTTGAAATAAAATTATATGAGATTTTAAAATTTATGAATTTTTTAATGTAAAAAGCCACCTGCTGGACTCTGATGCCTAAGAAATATACTTTGAAAATTGATGTATCATGTAAAGCAAAACAGACAAAAAAATCATTTTGCCATAACATATGTTGAGTCTACCAAATAATGGTTTGAACATTGTGAGGAATCATCAACATTAAAAGGATTACAATGTATATATACCAAATCCTAATTAATATGAGCACACAAAAAGGGTTATTGTTCCAAACAGCTTAACACCGTTAAAGCACTTAATTTGAAGAAAAGAAGAAGTACAAAACTTTTAACAATTATTTTTATCCATAATTACACTTTTAATTGTTTTCAGTCCTAATCAGTTACTATCCTGTAGATATAGTCAATCCAAAAAAAAAAAAAAAAAAACGCTATAACAATTCAACTTAACACATTCTATCACACCAATTTTTTGGCTAGGCATATACTCAAATTTAATACCAAAGTAAACTACTGTTACCATCCAAAACAACAAACATATTGCATTCATGTAATAGGTCGGTAAAAAATAATAAAGAGGTTCTGATTACTATTTCTACATACAAAAGGGGTAATTAGAATCAAGTGTTAAAGAGTAATGAAATTTTCAAACATGTTCTGTCTGAAGACATAAGATCTATTTTTTCAATGGCTCATTCAAACGTTATTTATAATTTACTTGTTAAATAAAACAGTATCATCCAGCTGTGATAGCAATTTGTTTCACTAACTTCTATAACTTTGTAAAAAATCTGATAGCCAGGTCTGGAAAACTTTGACCAATTTACACTACATAGTAATATAAATTATTTACTTTGTTCATACTTAAAGACTCAAATGGCCTACTGAAGTAGAGCAAATGCTTGAAAAGGTCAACATGGGAGGGGGTGTGTGTGCAAGCTTTGTTAGTCAGTTACTACCTAAATCATGCTGATAACACTGATAGATGGCTAAAACACAAGCCTGCTGAGAAAACAAATAAAACATTATTCGCATAGTGTCAATATTGAAATAATAAACATCTAAAGATGTTCACATATACACAAATAGAGGAAAAATAGTCTAAAAATCTTTATTTAACTTGATGTGCTGGTGCTGATGTGTTAAGTATTTATTGTGAATAGATACCTCAATGGTATGAGTATAAAATTAAGTGATGACTGGTTTAGGGTGTGGTTCAGGAAATGTGGTTTCAATTCTTTATAGCGTCATATAACTTCATCCTATACAATGCCACCATAAAGTAGCAAAATGTAAGTAACCTAAGTAAGATGTTAAACTTAAATCTGTCTTGGAAATAGCCTTTTTCAAAATTAACAAAATGAAATCTAAAAGTACAAGTGAAATTAATTAAAAGGAAAAGGATCACAGTATAAAAGATGAACACAGATATATTTTATGAAAGCCGATGAACCAGAATGCTCTTTGGAGCAAGTCAGGGCTTCCTTTGCTACTATAATATACTTCTGATTTGTAATAAAATTATGTAAATTTATATAATAACATTGTAAAGTCCCAAATAAAATACTAAAACTACATAAATCTATAATAAAGTTCACTAAAACGGAGGCATGAAAGAATTATTTGGACAAATCAAGTTATTTTTTGACAAGAGGATTCACTATATATTATTGGGGAGAAAAAGGGATGGAAGATGGCCCTATATTTTTAAGATAATACTTACTTGACCCTTTACATCATGATGTTCTAAACCAGTATGGTAGTGGATTTTTTCCTAAGTTATCTACAAATATACTGCATGTATCATCTTACAGGGATGAGATAAGAAGAGTAAAGAAAGTTAGAAAAAACACCATTCTTTTATATCCTCCCTCAAAACCTCCTAAAAAAAGCTTGTTATACAAATTTACAAAAATTAAAATCTGATTAAAAATAAATTTCTTTAAGGAAAAATTTGTGATAAAGTAATATAATTTGTGATATTTCCAAGATACACTATTTTTTTCCTGCTTAATCATTTAATATTTCCAATGTAAACAAGCCATGTCTAAATAAAATAAAATTTAAAATGTTAATGGCCCATTAAAATTTGCTTCAAAATAATTAATTGTGAAAAGGTGGGAGTTACAGAGAAAAACAGGATTGGCCAAGTGTTCCTAACTGCTGAAGGTAGGTGATAAGTTCATGGGAATTCAAGTTTCTCTTCTACTTACGTATTTAATGTTTGAAGTTGTCCGTAATATTCATTAAAACACAAAATTAATCATTTATGGAACAGTGCATTTGTTTTTAAAACTTTGGAAAAATAATGATAATTATACTGGAAATACTGCAAGAGCAACTGAAAAGAATATACAGGATACAGTAATATTTAGACTCACTAGTAACGATTTTTACCTTTATCATTAAATTTTCACTTGATGGAATATTTGGCTTTTAAACATTGTGAATTAAAGAATTACATGGCACTGTACCAAAAAAATGAACAAATTTTAATACTGAAGTGTAAATAAAAGAAAAGAGATCAGGAGAAGAGACTCCAAAGAGTCTCTAAGCCTTTTGGGTCAGAGTTAGAGAGATGTTGACTGAGAATACTGCCCCTCTGAAAGCTAGTCACACTTGTAGCAGTAAAGATAAAATGTTTAATCATATAAATCATAATCTAAATGCATATAAAAAGTCACATGCTACAGTCTTGATACAGATTTGATATCTAAAATTCTTATGACTCTCTTTATGGAAGGTTCCTTTAAAAGTAAGCATTTTTAATAGTCATTTTCTTCTCCTTAAACATAAAAAATACTTCAACCAGCCCAACCAGCCAAGCAGGCCTTTCTCTTCCCCTGCGGACACCTCCTGCAGTAGAGAAGTTCATTAAGTTTTATGATCTTCCCAAGTCAGTCCTGCTTATAAGCCTCACAAAGACCACAAATCTGGCAAACCATCATGTATGCCATTAGACATTACTAGTAAATGAACACTATTTAGGGTTTGTGGTGGCAATAAATCAGAGTTTGCTTGGCAGCTATCAACACGGAGTATTTTATCCTACCATTTAAAGAAAGGAAAAGGTTGAGCTAATTTTTTTAAAAATATAAAACATTTTTTCACAAATATGATTCAGATTTATACTAAAATGCTGGATTTTTCATTGAAATTTTTTAAATACATTTTTTTTCTCAAAAAGAACCATTTCCTTCCTTTGAAATGTCATAATTATACTTTTTTTTCCCTCAAAAAGAATCATTTCCTTTATTTGAAATGTCATAATTAAGGGCTTTGGAAAGAAGACAGATTTGTGAGGATGTTAATGTTTCACAAAGAAAAGTAGTTCAACAATCAAGATCGAGGTGGCCAAAAAGATGAGAGGCAATGCACCAAAAAAGTATATGAGTGAGGAGATCTCATAGCATCAGGACTATTCAATAAGAGGTAGACAGTAAAATATGGCTAAAAAAATCAAAAGAAAAATCTTAATATATTTATCTCACTAGTTGCTTACTTAGTTTAAAATGCACAAATATCTTGATTATAAAGCCTGTAACTTTTCAGTTGCTTTCAAAATGCATAAATATCATAAATTAACAATGACAGGCTTTTCTGCCCAAAAATAACTATATGATGAATTTAACAAAAAAATACAGTTTCAAGAAAAAGCAAACATCTCATAGTAAAAGTATACTTTTCCTATCTCTGATCACAAAAATAATATAATTGTGGTAGATTACCCATTTATCTGTCAGAAGGGAAAAATACCTTTTCATATTTGGTAGAAGCAAAAAAAGATGTTTTCTGAACTAAATCCTGCATGTGCATCAGAACTGGCAGTGTTCACTGCTGGATCAGAAACCTCAAAATCTACTGGCAAATCTACAAATACATGGAATTTTTTTAAAAATAATTGTCTTATTTTCAAAGAAGCACAACTGAAATGACATCCATTTAAGAAACAGTTTTCTCTCCCCCTCTGCACTAGTCAACCCCCTACCTCCCATTATGCAGAATAGAGTCACCACATAATCTCAGTTTCTATTACAAATGACTAGGTAAACTTTCTCTAGATTTTTCTTTAGATTACAAAGAATTAATGTTTAGATACTATATTATTAAAGTAAAATGACCTAAAGAACAAGCATTATACAGTCTACATATATTCTACAATGATTCTTTTTATAAATTCATGATGTTTCCAAAGAATGACTATGAGAACAGATGGGGAAGGGGGGTGTTGAAATTTGTTGCCCTGGCTTTCTTTGCTTTGGTTACACTCATGTCTACACAGCTGTTTTATTTCAAATCAAGGATTCTGAGTCCAGCACCCCTGTCTCCAAGACTAGTTTTGGAGGGTGAGGTGGAGCTATGGGTAGTAGGGGAGAAAGGAGGGGAGAGAAAGAGCTTCACCCCCATCAATCATTCGGTACTTAAATCCTATCCCTCTCCAGCTTAGAGAGGCTGGCAGGAAGATGCCTATACCCAGACAGCCGCCTTTACTCTGTCGGCTGTTGGCTTTTTACAAAAGAGATAACGTACAAACTTGGATCCGCTGGCCGAAGCACAAAAAGAGGATCTATTTTACAAGTTATCACTGAAAGCCTCAGAAAAAATTTCAAACAAAAATTTCCTTTGTCAGCTACCTCTTGCTTCTTAAACAGCATGAGCCCTACCAAAGCTCTCTCTGCCAGTAATCCCAGACTCTGAAAAGACTTGTTTCTTTTTCGTAACTCACCTTTGACATGAGGTTGACTACACTTTCTTTTCAGAATGGTGTAAGTCTTGTGCAAATAAGCAAGTAGAGGACTTATGCTTCCTAATTGAATTCTGCCTGCTGCTAAATGTCTAAACAAGAAAAGCAATTTGCTGGGTTTGGTTCTCAAGCTGGTTAGGCCAAAACTTTAAGAAGGCAAAAAAAAAAAAAACCATCATGAGAAGGGGGTGAAAGGGAAAATATCAATTCTTTCACCCCAGTAATATAATGCCGTATAAAGTGGAATCAATCTTAATATTCACAACATAGTCAATATCCCAGTGCTTAGCTGTCAGCAGAAACTGAAGTGGATCCCTGATAGCAAGAAAATCCTTGGACATTAAGCAACATAATTTACAAGAATTACGTACTTTTAGGTTGCCAAACTCAGAATCTTTAAGATTTAATGCTTAATGTCTTATGTTATAGCCAGATAAAAATTATCTACCATTTTAAATCACAATGCTTTCTAAAGATAGCTAAAAAATCAATAGAGTAAAAGTTAGTAATTTAAAATGCCTGTGGTTTACAAAATGAAAAATACGTCTTTAAAAGAATCACTCAACATTAGGAAACCATGAATACTATGCGAATGAAAAACAGGAAAAAAAATAGTCTCTAAGGCTCTCAATGTTTGCTGTTAATTATGGTCTTAGCATATATTTTAATAGACAGCCATAACCCATCATCTTTTCTTGACTACTTTTAGGATCAGAATAGCATTGCAGGGTGGGAATCTGTTTAAAAGGAGGGTAACTCTCCTACCAGCTAACAATTATATGCAGTGTGCTATTTTTATGCTCAATTTGAACACAATCACATCTAACCTTTTAAATAGTATCACTTGGATATTGCTACATCCTGGACTTTTTAACTTTCCCTTCTTTGCCTCAACATTAAAAAAAATGACAACTTTATAATACGATATAGCCAACATACATACATACATACACACACACACACACTCAACAGTAAAGCTTGTTTAATGCACTTGCTTGTTATGTACAGGGCAGATATTACCAAATACTAACTAAAACATGTAAATTAAATCTCAAATTCCACTTGAGTTACAAATGTCACCTCAAGACTAAAATATCTTCAATTTTAAAAATCTAACAAGAAAATTAAAATGAAATGAATTGCCGGAAATTTACCTAACATGTACTTGTAGTTTTCACTGTAGCACCTCTGCAAAAGCTGTCTTCTCATATAATCCCTGCCTTGAACACTTCAAAAATTGTTCAATCTGCATCTGTGGACCTTTTTCTACTTTATAAAATACATTAAGCATATTTACAATGTAATGACTTCAAGCATAAAAAATTTACTAAAATATTAACAGATGAAATACATTGCACATGCCTAAACTCATCATTAACCTTTCTCGATTCCTAAAAGTAGTCTTCCCAACTAAGACACTATTTCAAACATGCCACTGAAGTCTGTTCAACTGCATTTATTCTATCTGTGGAGCTGACGCTTAAGGTTGTCCAAGTAAAACAAAGTTCGGGCAATGCTTCTCCCGGTGACTCGGTCCCTGGCATCCAGCCTCCCGTTGCTCCTTTTAAAAACTGACACACAAACAAGGCAAAAGGAGCGGGAGAGGGCGGCTGGTGCTCCGGGGCCCCCTCCCCGGCTGCAGCCAGGGGCGGCCGCCTGGGGACTGGGACCCAGCCCCATCCGCATCCACACTTCATTTTACACAAGAAATGGAATTGAGAAATAGACTCCAGATTTATTGCAGTTTTTTCTCAAGATCAGGAGGTGGGAAGGAGAGAATGATCAAAGATGGCGGTGCCCAAAAGCAGCAGCTCTCAACTGGAGAGTCGAAGGAGTAGCTCCGACCCCACCTTGGGGGTCTCCGGGCCCACCGCGGGGAGCAACGTCTTACCTGTTTTCTCTTTGATCTCACACAGGACGCTGAAGAGCGCGGGTTTCATTCTGTGACAGTTCAGGGCATGTTTCCTAAAAAGCAAATAGCAAAACACAAAGGTATTAGCATCACCTATGGAATAATATGGCGCCTTCAAGTTAGACCCAAGATTTAATTCCGGCCCCCGGTTTTGGAAAGCTCTTGTGGACCCTGGCAAGTCAACAGAAACTCAAGTTGACTAGTGGGCTACAGCCGGCAAGCTCCGGCTGCTTAAGCTCCAGCCCGAACAGAGCGCGACCCATCTGCCCGGCAGGCAGCAGCCTCGGCGACCGCAGGGCGCGAACCGGCGCGGGGAGCCTGGACACCCGGCCTGGCGGCGACCCGCGGGAGGGGATGGCGCGGAGGGGCTCCCGCGTCCGCCCTCCGCAGGGGGAGCCGGAACGGTGCGGGCAGGCGGCCGACTGCGGCCGGAGAGCGGTGACAGCTCGGCAAAGTTTGCGAGGCGGCCCTCCCTTCCCCGAGAACTTGGCCGCCCGCACCCGGCCCAGCCGGGGAACCGCCCATCGCCCCGCGCCCGGGCTGGGGCAGCCGTCCGGACGGCGAGGTCGTCCGGCGGCCAAGGGGAGCCCGGCGCCGGGACCCCGGCCGGAGGAGAAAGTTGCACTTCCCTCAACTGCGGCCTCGGGCCCTCGCCGGGCAACCTGCACGGGGGTCCAGGCGGGAGGTTTGAATCCGCGCAAGGGGGCCGGGCTGCCAGAGGCCGGCGGCGGGGGGCGGGGGGCAGGAAAACCACAAAATCCGCGTGGCGCCAAGTCCGTCCCGAGCCCCGAGAGCAACTTTGCTGACTCCCGCCCGCGTCCAGGGGTGCGGGCACGTCCCCGGAGGCCCGGGCGGGCTGCTGGTTTTCGGAGAAAGTTCCCTGCCTCGGGCTGAGGCCCCTGCCCCGGGTGCCACCCCGGGCCCCGACTCGGCCGCTGGCCCAGCTCCCGCACACACACAACGATGCTTAATGAGACAACACCAACTTTGCTTGCGCCTCGTCCAAGCTCTGGTCCGTGATGGTCATGATCTGGTGGAGGATGTCGCCGATGTCCTGCTTCCTGCCGTCGCCGTCCGCCCCTTCGTGGCCGTGCGGGGGAGGCGGCAGGGCCATGCCCCCCTGCACCGAGTGGCCGGCCAGGTTCACCCCGGCCAGAGTCTGCAGCATCCTGGATTGATCGTCCATCCCGCCGCGCGCGGGCGGGAGCGGGCGGCGGCGGCGGCTGAGGCAAAGGCTGAGGCGGCGGCGGCGGCGACGAGGGAGGAGAAGAAAGAGGGGGAGGGGGAGGGGGAGGCGGCCGCGCGCTCCCCGCCCGCGCGGGGAGGGGGCGGCCCGGCCGGCGGGGCCCGCGGCTGAGGCGGTGCGGACGAGTTCCCTGCTCCGGCTTCCGCCGCCGCGGAGGCTGAGGAGAAGCAGCTAGCGGAAGCGCCCGGCTCCGCGGCGGAGGCGGAGGCAGCGGCGCCCGCTGCTCTCACGCGGCCGCCGCACCGCCTCCTCGCAGCCGCGCGCCCCACCGGGCGGCCCCGCTCAACTTGCTCCTCAGCGCCGGCCGAGTTGCCGGGACGCCCGCCGCCCCCCGCGCCAGCCTGCGCCCTCCCCTCCCTCGGCCGCCGCCGCAGCCTCCGCCGGGCGGTATCCGAGCCCCGGCGGCTCCGGGGGAGGGAGCGGCGGCGGCGGGCGGCGGCGGAGAAGGAGGCCGGCGGGGGGCCGAGGGGAGCGAGGGGGGCGGAGGAGGAAAGTTTGGGAGCGAGCGGGCCGGCGCGGCAGGGGCGCTGAGCCCGACGGAGGGCCCAGGCGGGCCGCGCGCCGGGCGGACAGCAGATTGATGGGGCGGGAGAAGTCGCCGCCGCCACAGCCGGAGCCACGCACCCTGCCAGCAGCCGCCACGGACCGGGCTGGAAGGCCGCTAGGCTGAGGGATTGACAGGCTGCCAGTGCCACTCACTCACTGCGGCCTCAGCGCCCGGGGGGAGGGGCAGGGGTGAGCGGGTGGGCGGGGGAGCGCTCTGCACGCCCCGCCCCTGGGGGCGGTACGCGCGCTCATTGGGCCTTGCACCTCCCGCCGCCGCCGCTGGCTCCGCCCCTGGAGTTCGACCCGCCCCCTCTGGCCTCTGATCCTCAGTAACCCGGAGCTCGCTACGGGGTCTTCACTTTTGCTCTCAACCTCGCACCCCTGGGTGGGCCGCCTGGGACCACAAACACGACCTCGCCCCGGACCCTGCTCGCTAGTGTTAACAGCCATAGATGTGATGAGTTGTGTATGGGACACGGGGTAACTCGCTCCGAAGCCAAGCATGTGCTTCTCCAGAGCACCGTGAGCTTCACGCCTCGGACAGTGCCCAGTACGTTTTCCCGCTCTTCCTATCAGAAGGTGGTACCCTGGGACCCCGGACGCAGGTCCCAAGCCAATCGCCTCACGCTCAGAGTCGAGTAGGGCGGGACAGAGGCAAGAAAGGGCTCTCCCAATTGGAGCGTTTGAAATATCCAGGGCACAGGCGGGGATGCAGCGGATAGCGGCCCCGCCCCTCCGTGATCACCATAGTAACCGAGAGGGCGCTGCTCTGAGTTGGCTCTAGCGCTCTGGCCTTGCGCTGTCCCTCAAGAGGTGACCAGGTAAGGGTACAGTGGTTGTCCCGCATGTCTGAAGTCTGCGATGAGCAGATCTTAATGCCATACACTTTTCCTTAGAAGGGGAGTATATGAAAATGTGTCAGAGAGAAGTGGATCTTGGAAGAGGTGAGGGCCCTGACATCAGGACCCATTCAAGGCTTACACCTTCACACATTGCAATTCCTGGTAATCCAGAGACTATTCCTTTGACCTTATTTGCTTTTAGCTGCCTCCACATAGACCAAAGCTGCAAAAATTCGCTCTTTGTTACAAAGATATGTTTATTTAGGGGTAGACTGGATTTCACTTACCAACTTACCATGTCATTGAATGATGGTGATACCAACCACAGATTTTCATATGTATAACAGTGCTTCTTCCACTGCACTCCGGTTACAAATGACTAAAAACCCACATTATTTGAGAATCTGGACTTTCAACTCTTGTGGACGATTGAGCTTTCTCTTAACCTGATTTTCCAATCAGGGCTTCAACATGTTTTCCCATTTTAGATTCATGGGGCTTACCGCGTAAGTAGGTCCTCTGGTTAAATGGTTGTGAAAAGTCTTCTTGCTTCTTCCCCAAACTCAGTAAGCTGTCTTACCTGAAACCAAAAATAGGGGTATGAAATATGAAAAATGGCTCTTACTCTGCAGGGTTTAATGTAGGACAAGCAGTTCCTTACATGCCAGATGGATTCTTGGAATGAAGCAGGCTACTCTGTTCCAGGTTCTTTCCTTCATATGTTTGTGTACTTTTAAATACTCCCCACTGCAAAGCTAATAGCTAACCTTACAGTTAGGCAAGCTAAAATCCCTACAAACTGCACAGCTGCTGGAGAGGGAGCTCCAAACACTCCACTCTGCTTACCTCCAAAGAAGAAGCCTCCTCGTGTTCATTAGTATTCCTGGCTCTTCTATAGCCCATTTATGTGACAAGTTTCTGATTCTCCTTTCAAGCCCCCATTACGGGTTACTCATAGTCATCATAGATTGGGCTTTCTCTATTCTTGTTTTTCAAAGCTGTCACCAAATCCTTATACATTTTTGCATAAAGGAGCAAGAGCAAGCAGCCAATCTTTCATAACTCTCCAACATTGATAATGTAAAACCATGGAATTCTCTCTGGAAAAAATTTCTTAAAACCTAAATTTCTACTACCTCTAAAATTCAATGATCCCATGACTCACTATCAAGCCTCCTTCCTGCCCTCCTTCTAGGCTCATAATCTTGACTAATAAGTCATGAGGATGAGGCTAATTAGCAATGGGGATTTATGGTTATTTCTAGCCTACTCCAAACAATGAATTATGTAAGCAAAGCAACATATATAAAAATGTAAATAAAATTAAAGAAACATTTAAGCAAATAAAGACAATTGGGAACTATGGGCTATGTAAACAAACTGGAACATAAAAACATAAATTAGAATTAAGAAAACAATTAAGCAAATGCCAGCGATTAAGAATAAAACAACTTGTTAAATGCCTAACACCCGCAGTTATTTTATGGCACACACCTTTAAACCTGTGGTCATTCAGTGATGTAGAAACTTGATACCATAATTCTGCATTAAGTGATTGGTTTAGATGGACCTGCTTGGGAGGATTTTCTTTGTTAGTATCAATATGAATTGCAATAAAAGTTAGAGGGTTCTAGCAAGGATTTCCTCATAGGCTCATTGACAACTCTTATTGATTTAAAATATAAATTCTTTTAGACTGGTTTCCAAGCCCCAGTAAGCAGTGTGAACTAATTGTACGTTCTCCAAGATCTCTTGTGCTTCTGCCAGCCTCTCCTGTAGGATGTTGCCTTGTCTTTCTGCTCAGCAATATGAGTCACATGGTCATTGCCTTCACAGATAATAGAATAGAACCTCCCTAAATACCTGAATTCATCTTTACTGTTTCTAAGGCAGTGATTATTAAAAAGTCAAGGGAAATGTAATTTACTTTTGTTGAGTGTACATTAGATAAAGTTAACAGTGACAAAGTGGTGAAAACAAAGTAGGGGCTCTCTCATAACCACCCCCTTGCCATGGGTTTATAGTAACGTCACCATTGCCTGTGTCATCAATGAGGTGATCATCACAACTGATGCCATTATTGAGCACACCTTCAGGGTGGGACCCTGAGCTCTGTATTCCTTTTATTTTGTCTTATTTCAGTTTCAGGACCCTGGGTAGAAGAAATTATTATTAAATAAAGAAACAGAATAAGAGAGGGTGGGGAATCTACACAATACCACAAAACCAATAAGTATTGGACCTTGAATTCAAATGTTTATCTGTGTGGTTGCAAAACCCACCCTATGAAACACTGTGCAAAAATAAGTCATTTAATCAAGGTTATTAAATAAAAATCACAAGGCCTTAGCTGGTAAACTGCAAATTAATAAAAATAAGTGACTCTGTACTAAAGGAAAAAGAAGATTGGTAACTCTATTGGAGGAATCCGATCTCATGGCAGCAGAGAAGGAAAATGAAGACCAAAGCCTAGCCAGACCCTCCCTTGCGGCCATCTAGCACCCTGCCTCTCCGAGACATTCCTGCCACGCCTGCCTTCGCTGATCTGCATCTGCTCTAAGCTCTCTCAGAACATATCACCTACAATATAATTCACCAATTCACCACTAGACTAAATAGTCCTGTGTTGTTCGCTATCAATTCAGCTGTTAGTTTTCTCATCTAGTTCACAAGCATGTTAAGGGCAAGGTCTTTTGAAATGTGATTATAACATGATTGATTGGCTTAAAAAAAAAAAACCACTTAGACATCTAAAAAAGTTAAACTTTCCTAGTTGCCAATTTGGGTAAACTGCCTAAATGCTTATTCCCAAACATATTTCTCCACCACTTTAGGAATGACTCTTTACAAGTGGCCTTTACGGTTTGTAGCACGTATGACAAATCTTCATCTTCTGAGGATGTGTTTGACTGAGCAACGAAAGCATGAGCGGAATATCAGTGTACCCTTGTACAATGAAGTCCTTAAAAGAGGTTATTTATTGAAAGACAGAAGTCCTTTCTAATCCATGGTTTTATATTCCTTAGTTCCAATTACCCTCAGTCAACTGTGGTCTAAAAATATTAAAAGGAAAAAGTTTAGAAATAAATAATTCATAAGTTTTAAATAGCGTACCATCGCACCCAGGATCTGAATCATCCGTTTGTCCAGCATACCCACCCTGTACCTATTAGTCACATAGTTGTCATCACTCAGTAGCCATCTTGGCTATCAGACCTACTATTATTAAGATATTTCATGGTGCTTGTGTTGAAGTTACCTTTACTAAATAATGGCCCCAAAGCGCAAGAATAGTTAAAACTTTCTTATAGGTATGTATGTATAGGAAAAGAACATATTATGTATAGGGATTGGTACTATCCGTTGTTTCAGGCATCCAATGGGGAGTCTTGGAACATATCTCCCCCAGATAAGGGGGAACTAACTACTGTACATAATTTCTGGAAGTTTTGAGAGAAAGCCCCATCCCTTAGTTATTTCATTCCTTATAGCATCCGGTACAGTACAGTCCCATACATATTAGGTACTTGGGACTGACACTATCCGTTGCTTGCCTGTTATCCATTGGCACACATCCTTCCATGCTGATGCAACTCTGATTTCATTCCGATGGCAATGCGCTCAGTCTCAGTCAAGGTCTAAGTCAAGTGAGAACATCCTGTCCCCTGCCTTCCGAGCCCGGGGGGGGGGGGGGGGGGGGGGGGGGGGGGGAATTTCTTTCCTCATTAAAAAAAAAAAAAAAAAAACCCAGGTGGAGGACAGATATGGCTCTTTTCTCCGTCTCCTTCCTTCTGTTTCTTTCCATCTTTGGATGTAATTCTGATTCTGGAGTGGCGGCAGCAGCCATCTTATGATAATGAGGTGACAATATGAGGATAAAAAATCAACGTGGTTTGGTGGTTTATCTCCGTGGTCTTCCTCTCCAAAACCCACTATCCCAGTCCAATCAAGGGAAAAAACATTAAACAAATCCTAATCAAAGGACATTCTACAAAATACCTGACAAATACTCCTCAAACTGTCAACGTCATCAAAAACTAGGAATATATGAAAAATTGTCACAACCAAGAAGAGCTAAGGAGCTATGATGACTAAATGTGCACTGGTATCCTGGATTGGATTCTGGAAAAAGGACATTGAGTAAAAACTACTAAGAAAATCTGAATAAAGCATGGACTTTAGTTGATTACTAATTGTAATAAATGTACCACATTAACGTAAGATACTAATAATAGGGGAAATAGGGTGGTAGGTATTGGAGAACTCTCTGTACTATCTTATTTTTTCTGTAAATATTCTAAAATAAAATATTGGAAACAAAAATTGGCATAGTAAACTGGCCAGAAAGATGGGGAGAGCCTAGGCACTGCCGGCGTTGCTGAACTTCCGAACAAAAGCAGCAGTTGCTTACTCCCAGGCTTTTAGTTATGTGAACAAATCTAATTCCCATTTTAAACTTCCTGTCAGCTGGGTTTTCTGATACTTACAGCAAGTTGATCTAGCAGCATAAATACTTAAAGGGTAGATGGATGGCAGACTAACTTAGCACAGCGTGTGGCACATAGTGGAAGCTCCTATAGTTGAGGAGACAATGTATTATAAAAAAACTTGTCTCGTCTTTGTCCTGGACTCCTGGGAGATAACTTCTAAAAACTTAGGAATTTCCTAAGTGGCTGGAGTGTCTTTGTTATTCATGAGCCCTTTGAATCACACCTGAGTTTATACTAACAAAAAGACTCAGAACAGGGGCAGCTCAGCAGAAGGACAAACATGTATCAATAATTAGAGGGTTGGGGCTTTGAGCCAGTTCATCCTTCCAGGAGGGAAAGGGAGCTGGAGATTTAATTCAATCACATGGTCACTGAATCAATCAGTCATAACTATGTAATAAAACTCTAATAAAAGCTCTAGACACCAAAACTCAGTGGAACTTCCTGGTCGGTGAACAAATGGACGTGCCAAGAAGCTGATGTGCCCTGACACCTCTCAGGGAGAGCATGGAAACTGTGTTCAGAATCCTCTCAGACCTTGACCTATGTATCCATTTATTTGACAGGTCTTGATTTATATCCTTTATAATAAAGCTGTAATCATAACTATAGTGCTTTTCAGAGTTCTGTGTCATTCTAGTGAATTATTGAACCTCGGGGTACCATGGGAACACCAAAATTTTGTAGCCAGTTGTTCGGAAGCACAGGTGGTTTGGGGAACCCTAAACTTGGGGATGGCATGTGATGTGAGGACAAGTCTCACCGGGCCCTGTACTCATAATGTCTTCCTGAGTAACAAATTACCCCAAAATCTGTTGGCTTAAAACAATGGACATTTATTATCTTAGGAATTTGGATGCAGCTTAGCTGGGTTCCTCTGACTTAGGTTCTCTCATGAGACTGCAATCAAGGAGGCAGCTGTCACCTCAAGCCTAACCAAGGGTAGGATTCACTTCCCAGCTCACTCAGACGGCTGTTGGCAGGCCTCCGGTGCTCAGTGACTGCTGGCCAGAGACATCAGTTACTCGACCCCTGGGCTTCTCCATGGGACAGCTCACAACATGGCAGCTGCCTTCCAAAAGGGTGAAGAAGCCAGAGAGCAAGATAGAAGTAAGTCTTTCTAATATAAACTCAGAAGTGACATTCTAACACTTTTGCTGTGTTTTCTTTTTTTTTTTTTAAGATTTTATTTATTTATTTTTTAGAGGGGAAGGGAAGGGGAGAAGGAGAGAAATATCAATGTGTGGTTGCCTCTCATGTGTCCCCTGCCAGGAACTGGCCTGCAACCCAGGCATGTGCCCTGACTGGGAATCGAACCGCGATCCTTTGGTTCACAGGCCCGCGCTCAATCCACTGAGCTACACCAGCTAGGGCTGCTGTGTTTTCTTTATTAGAAGCAAGTCACTAGATCCAACCCACACTCCATGGGAGAAGATTACACAGTATACAAATATCAGGAGATAAGGGTGACTGGGCCTGAATGTGTTTGAGTCCCCCCCGAAAATTCACATATTGAAGCCATAACCTGCCACATGATAGCATTAGGAGGTGAGGCCTTTGGGAGGTAATTAGGTTTAGATGAGATCATGAAGGTAAAGACTCCATGAGGAAATTAGTGTCCAGGAAGACAGAGCAGAGCGTCTCCTATCTGCCTTGTGAAAATTCAGCATGAAAGCAGCCATCCGCAAGCCAGGTAGAGGGCCCTTACCAGTACCCAGCGATGCTGACACCTGATCTCAGACTTCCTAGCCCCCCAGAACCCTGAGAAAGGTCTGTTGTTTAAAGCACCAGTCTATGGTATTTTGTTATAGCAGCCCAACCTTATTAAGACATACGGTACCATCTTGAAGGCAGTTGAACACACCATATTTAAATCTCATTGCCAAATTAAATCATAGCTGATCCTCGCCCTCTCTCTCTCACTTGCATTCCATGGGATCCACCTCTGCAGGCCCTCAAGGCCCTCCTACGCTATTCCAGTTTTCTCTCTCCAGTCCTACTTTCCACTATTCTTTTCTGTACACTCTATGTTGTAATCAACCCCAGTGTCCCATACCTCTTGGCCTCCTGCCTTTTGCTCATGCTGATCCCTCCAATGGGAATGCATGCTCAGATCTTACCCATCTTCAATAATGTTGTCTAACCTCTTTCACACACAGTATGTCTGCGGATCCTCAAAATAACTCAAAGATTTTAAGACAAGTTATATTAACTCATTTATAGATAAGGTTCAGAAACTAACAACTACTAATACTTACTGAGCACTTCGTTTGTGTCAGGCACTGTGCTAATGATTTCTCATTCTTCATCTAGTTAATCCTTCATAACACCTGTGTGAGCTGGGCATTAACCTCCCCACTCATAGTTGGAGAAACTGAGATCTAAAAATATGAAATCAATTAAAAAGGTCACATTTCTGGTAAGTGAACTACAATTCAAACAAATCATCTGTCTCAGCATCCTTATGACTAAACTTCATATCACACTATCTTTAGAGCAGTTGTGTCACTTGTCGAAGGTCACAGCATTACTAGGTGACAGAATGGAATTGGGACTGGAGACTTCTGACCTTTTGCACCATATGTGTTGTTTCCCTACCGTATGTCACCTTCAGGAAAGCCTTTCTAAGCCTCCAAAGGAAGTCAATGCTTCTTTTATGAGTCCCCAGTTATTGCTTGAGTTCTCACCAATGTATACCTTTTCAAATTTTAGTAAAATATAACAACATTTTAACCATTTTGAAGTGTGCAGTTCAGTGGCATTACGCACATTCTCACTGGTGTGCAAACATCACCACCAGCCACTCCCCAACTTTCTTCATCTTCCCAAACTGAAACTCTGTACCCATTAAAATAATAATTCTCCATTTCTCCTTCCCCTAACCCCTGATAACCACGATTATACTTTCTGTCTCTATAGATTTAACTGATCCAGGTGCCTCGTATAAGTGGAGTCACAGAGCATCTGCCCTTTTGTGACTGGCTCATCTCACTTAGCATGTCTTCAAGGTTCACCCATGCTGTAGCATGCGCTGGAATTTCCTTCCTTTTTAAGGCTGAATAATATTATATCATGAGTATGTACTACAACATTCTGTTTATTCATTCATCCATAGATGGACACTTGGGCTGCTTCCATGTCTTAGCTGTTATGAATGATCCTGCCGTGAACACGGGTGTTCAAGTGTTTGAGTTCTTGCTTTTAATACTTCTCAGTATATATCCAAATGCTGAATTGCTGGATCATATGGGAATTCTATTTTTAATTTTTTCAGCAACTGCCGTAACTGTCTTTCATGGAGGCTGTACCGTTTTATACTCCACCAAAAGTACAGAAGAGTGAATGTGTACCTTTTAATATAGGTTCTAGAAACATATCTTTTAGACTCTGCCCCTTGAAGAAGGGTTCTTTTGACATTCAACTTTATATCCTGAACAGCACCTCACATATAATTGATGCTTCAAAAGTATCTTGTTAAACAAATGCATAAATAGGGTATCAAAAAATAACTATCTTGAAACAAAGGAGTCTGCTTTTATTTGAAACAATCTAAAAACTTCAGACAAGATCCAAATAGCTGCTGAACAGTGTCCCCAGAGATATATTTTTTTAAAGCTGGTATATAAATCCAGAGTTTCATTTCTTAAAAACAAGTGGTCCCACAGTATATTTCTTTTTCTCTCACCAGCTTCTTGTCAACACTAGGCTCATCTCCTAGTCCTGTTTCTTTTCTAGGCTCACAATAAAACTGATTTAAAGTAAAAGTTTCTTTAAGAATTATGCTACAATATGCTGATCTGAAAATAAATTTTCTAAAATTATTTTTTTTTTACCCATAAGGGGGCCATCGAAGATTTCCTAGCAATGTTATTTTCTAAAAACTTATGTACAGGTTATAAACATCCTTCTGTCAGAAGCAACTAGATGCTACTTTTGATTATCTTCCATTTTGAATTTTTAAATAAGATTTTAATGCAGCAAAAATTAAACTCAAAAGCCCTTTTATTTTATTATTATAATTAATAACTTTGTATTACAGGGGAAAGTGCTGTTGACATGTATATTGAAGATTTTATTTTTTTAGAAACAAGCTCAGGGATATTCTCCTTGTAATGTTCTTCCTTCTGTGTTACTACTCATTCGTAAAATAATGTGGAAAGCGGACAAGAGGTAAAATAAGTAACCGATGCTTCCCAAAACCAGAAGCTAGATAGGCAGGCAAAGACGTTAGGTATTTGCCTAAAATTAAATTTCATAACGGAACCATATCTTAGATAGTTGCCCAACACAAGACCCCCCTTTCTCTGGAATCTCACACCTGTGCCACGAGCCTCCATAGCAGCCACGTCTCCTCCACGCAGCTCCACCTCCCCAGCCTTAGCTCGTTGGACCGGGAATGGACGCCTGACTAATTCAGTCCCTCTTCGGGGGGCTTGCTCTTGCACCCAGAAAACAGTGATTTGTTTGCTAGCTGCTTGAATTGAGGACATATGATCCTCAGACCTCTGGGTCAGTCATGTTTGATGAACTGCACAGAGAGAAACAGAGGAAAACACTTGTGAACAGAGCACTCACAGAAAAGAACAGTGCAGCCCGGAAAGGGGTGGAGGTTGGGGAGAGGGTGGGCAGGTAGCTAGACAGCTCCCAGCATTCTGAGGGCCTTCCAGTTTCTGGTTCCCATGGTGGCTAGGCGCCACTCTAGATAGAGCCCCTCAGTCTTGGCTGGCCCACCACTACCTGGTTCCTGGCAGATGACTTTATTTTAAATCATGTGCACATCTGTGACAGCAATTGAAGAAAGGGGTGAAGCTCAATGATAAAGCCAGTTGGGGTGTGACCAGGGAAGTCCCAGGGAACCTGGGTGAGAAGAGTTGGGGAAGGGCAGCAGCAGAGACACTGAGGAGAAAGCAGAAGTTCTGAGGAGAGAGTGCCAAGTTCAACTGTGCACATGTTAAGCCTGTGGAGCCTGCAGAAAAACCAGGGGCCGTTCCTCGTGGAGACAGTGGTGGGTCTAAAGCTCAGGAGAGAGGTCTGGACTAGAAAGAGAGATTTTTGGAATTATTGACATGTCGATGGTATTAGCAGCCATGACAGTGAACGAGATCACACAACAAGAGTGTGAGACATGAGAAAAATGACTGTCCCATATAGCACCTATAATTAAGGGACAGATGAAGAAAAAAATAAACCAAAAGGAGCCTTAGGGGTGGGAGAAAGACTAGGAAAGCACAGCAGCACAGAAACCAAGAATGTTTGAAGAAAAACAGAGTGGCCAATAGTGCAACTGAATTATGAGCGAAGAGGTGCGCACTAGATTTAACGAGATGAGCATTGGCTGCCCAGCGAGAACCGTTTTAGTGGAGTTGGGGTGTGTGGCAGAA
This sequence comes from Anoura caudifer, assembly GCA_004027475.1. NCBI lineage: Eukaryota > Metazoa > Chordata > Mammalia > Chiroptera > Phyllostomidae > Anoura > Anoura caudifer. Next base: position 108,697 of record PVKU01000449.1, read on the forward strand.
GCTCCATGGGGCTGACAAGGGGACGAATGGTAGGGAGGACTGCAGGCTGGGGGCAGACAGCTGTTGGAGAAATTTGGCAGTCAAGCAGACGAGAGAGAGGGCAAGAGCTGAAAGGCAATGTTGGGGTGGGGGTGCCTAGGCGATCTGAGAGACATGGAAGAATGTTGAGATGCCTCACAGGTAGAAGCTTGTGGTAGAAGCAGGAAGGTGGACCCCTGATGAATGAGGATGAGATCCATGCCTGGGACACTGCTGCCCTTGGAAGCAATTCCCACGGGAGAGAGAAGAAGAAAGAAAGGAAGGAGCGGGAGCGGGGGGCGGGGGGCTGGGATGGGGGTAAAAGGCAGAAAACTGTACTTGAACAACAATAAAAATTTAAAAAAGGCTAGGGGAAGAAAGGAAGGAGCATAGAGGGACGCTGAGCTTAGATGTAGAACTAATGACTGCCTCAGTTAACCCCACAGGGATCTTTGGAACTAGAATGGCCCTTCAGAGTTGTCCCAATTTGGGCCAAGGCTGGACATTTATCAGTTATAGGATGCCAGCTACCCTTCCAGGAAAGGGCATGACCTTGGGTGAGGTGGCTCTCCTTAGCTGAAGCAACCCCCATAGGGGCTCAACAGCTAAAGACCGAATGGCACTCCCGGCAGCCAGGGCCACAGACCCTTTGGAGAGGGGGACCCAGGGGCACAACACAGAGCGCCCACATTCTTCTCCTTTATAAAAAATAATAGTAACATTTAAACTCCTTGGCCCCATTTTCTTTTTTTACTTTAACTTTTACTTATTTTTAAAGAGAGAAGAAGGGAGGAAGAAAGAGAGGGAGAGAAACATTGATCGGTTGTCCCTTACATGCCCCCAGCTGGGGACCTGGCCCACAACCCAGGCACGGGCTGACTGGGAATTGAACATGCAACCTTTTTATTCACAGGCAGGCACTTAATCCATTGAGCTACACTGGCCAAGGTTTCTTGGCCCCATTTTCAATTCCTTTCATCTTCTGGCTTCTGTCTACCACTCTAGGCTTCTCTCCTACCTTCTACTACAACCCTGCTCCTCATTCTTCCATCTCCCCATTGCTCCACCTGATGATCCTGGCCTTATCCTATTCCTCCTTCAGAGCCCCTCTCAGATGTTGTATTTCTGGGAACACTTCCCCGATTCTCACAGATAGGAGTAAATCTCTCCCTGGTATGAAGTTCTACTTTTGCTCTTAATCCTCCCGGGTGGTCAGTTATCTCTGTCCCCAACTGGGCTAAGCTCTCTGAGTGCAGAGACAGAGTGTGGGGCTGAGCTCTGAGTGTGTGAATGATTTCAGTGTCCCCAGCCTTATGTGCTGGGTACAGAGGAGGAACTGAGTTACTGTTAGTTAAATAAACATGTGAGTGCATTCATGAATAGATGAATGAATTAATGAGTTGGCAGAGCTTGGGCTCAGGGGGCTGCCTAGTCTGGAGGCTGGTGCCAAAGAGGATAATGTCCAACGGGCGTGGTGGGGAGCCCCTGTCCAGCTCATCTTGTGTTGATAGCCAAGGGGTCCTCTTTGGTGGGTGGGAGCAAGAGGATTTCTGGGAGGGCAGAATTTTTTAGAAAGATTTTATTTATTTATTTTCAGAGAAAGTGGAAGGGAAGGAGAAAGAGAGGGAGGGAAACATCCATGTGTTAGAGAAACATTGGTGGGTTGACTCTCAGGGATCAGGCATGCACCCTGACCAGGGAATCGAACCGGTGACCTTTCACTTTGCAGGATGTTGCCCAACCAACTGAGCCACACTGGTCAGGGCAGGAGGCAGAGTTTCTATTCCAAGGAGGAAGAGGATGGGGAAAGAAGAAAGATGGGAAGATACTCTATCGCAATGGAAGAAAAACATCAGCTATTGTCTGTGAGTATAAAGGCAGGTTCTAGCCATGTAGAGCCCCAGAGTAGTCCAGGGCTGGCTGAGTAAGTGGCTTCTGGTGGAGATGGGAGATGACAACAGGAGGACAGGCAGGTTCAGAGCTCCCCCAGGCCCACTGTGTGCTGGGCTGGAGGAAAAGACAAGTCCTAGATTCACTAGGTCCTTTCGAGTCTGGGGCTGGGTACTTCTAGCCTCCCTGGGGTGAGGTTTCATAACATGGGGTGACAGCTTCTTTATTCTCCATTGTGATCCAAATACCTGTTGTCCTCAAGCATTTTCTCATTTAATCCTCACAGTACCCTTTAATGTATATTATTACATTATACAGGGTGAAGCAAAGGTAGGTATACAGTTGTGAGTATGAGAACCATAGTTTATTCTTGTACTGCTTATTAATTATGATTTTCCATACACACAATTGTAAAACTACTTTTGCCCCACCCTGTGTGTGTATATATATATTATATATTAATTTATTAAACACTGATACAGAACTGACCACATGCCAGGCTCTGTTCTTAGAATTTTATAAATATTAATGCATTTCATGTTCATAAAAGCCCTGTGAGGTCATAGGTACTTTTATCCTGCTTTGCAGTTAAGAAAATGGGGGCACAGAGATTGGGGTTACACAGCTCCTAGGTAAATGATTCTTCGCATTTTACACAACACAGAGGCTTATTCATTCATTCATTCATCAATTAGTTATTGATTGCTCCCTGGGCCGAGGCCCTGAGCTAGGCAGTAGGGCACAAAGATAAGTAAGACAGGATAAGTCCTAGCCCTCAAGACACTCACAGTGGCCCTGGCTGGTGTAGCTCAGTGGATTGAGCCTGTGAACCAAAAGATCACGGTTCAATTCCCAGTCAGGGTACATGCCTGGGTTGCAGGCCAGTTCCCAGCAGGGGACGCACGAGAGGCAACCACATATTGATATTTCTCTCCCTCTCTCCTTCCCTTCCCCTCTAAAGATAAAATAAATACAATCTTAAAAAAAAAAAAAAAAAAAAAGACAGTGTTGGGTCCTGAGTTCCATCCTGCCAAGGCTGGGTGACTGCAATTGTTCTCCATGGATGCTTCCTGCTCATCTGTCTGGAAATTCTTTATTTTTAAGCTACCTAGATGGTGGAGGTAACACCCTTGTGCCTTTTCACCTGCTTCTTTGGCAAGCACTTGCCTCATCTGTACCCAACTGACTCTGGTAAGAAGAGAGCAGAGCCCCATTCCTAGAAGTGAGTGGAATGCTCGGGTTCCCCTTGTGCCTTTGTCCACACTGTCTCCTCCACCTGAATGCTGTCTCCAGTGGTTCATCTTTTCTGCAAACTCTGGCAATAACAGTTCCCAAGATAGCTTCTTTGAGTGTCCCCAACCCCATTACGACACTACATTTAATGAATGCTTGCTGATGACATTTTCTTATTTCATGCTCACAACAATCCTATGAGAAAGATCTTATCATCTCCATATTACAGATAAGAAAATGGGAGTTCAACAAAATGAAAGATCTGGCCCAAGGTCACCCAGCTAGTAAGTAGCAGAGCTGGGATTTGAACCCATGTCTGTCTGACTCTAAATACCAAGCTGGGTTTTTTTTCTTTTTTCCATTCTCTTTATTTTATTGCATTAGAAATTTATTTCCTTCACACATACAGAATATAAAATCTATCTTCACAATGAATTATGCCTCTCTGCTCTCATTTTTTCACACAAAAATTAATGGCCACTTCCTGAAAAAAACTGAAATAAATCCCAAGGACCACACCCTTAACCAGGGTGCTACACTGCTACAACTCCAGCTTTTGTTTCTGGAATCCTTGGATATTCAACATATATTCCACAATTATGCAGTTGCTTATGGTCTTCAGTTGTTCCATGTATGAATTTCTTGTTTGCTCAGCTTGATTTTTATCCCCTGTGATGCACACAGTAAATGCATAATAAATGTTTGTTGAATGAATGGATTTTACATGTATCTTGCTGAAATATACGCAGCTCTGTTTGATTCACTAGAGTGGCATACCCGAACAAGAAATAATTTTTCTTAATGTGTCCCTTATAAATTGAACCTGACTATATTTGATTAATTCCACATCATGCATTTTTATTGCACCAATCACTCTGGTATCAGGTCATATTTATTTTAAAAACAGATTCACAAAGGGTGCAGGACTGGAGTGACAGTATAAATATGTTAATAATAAAAATAATACTAAAGATATTTTACTGGAAACTCTCACGTGCTAATGATGAGTAAGTGCATTCTACAGAAATATGTTTGATTTACAATGCAATTAATTTCAAAAAGAATCAGATCCTATACCGTATCTTGAATACTTAGATAATAAAAACTAAAAACGAATGTTGAGGTCATAAAATCAGAGAAACAAAAATCACCTTAAAGACCTTTAGCATTCTGTTAGAACAATAGCCCAATCACTGAAAATGGTGCCATTGTCAGATCAACTGCGTCCAGATTGGGAAGACCCTCCTGGGTGGCTGCCGAGATTCCGCACTGCACCGAGCACTGCGTGCCCCGTGCAGCCCTCACAATGCAAAGCAGCACGCAGTATCCAGAGACTGAAGAGCTCTGGCACCTTCAATCATGCAACGAAAGGCTTTGGGGGTTTCTTGTTCAGGAGGCAGCAAAGTCTTTCATGTCAACTCGCATTGTGGGATGTGGGAGCATTTCCATAGTTAGGGATTTGGCCCCGTCTTAGGATCCAGCTAAAAAAACAAATGCATTCTCATACCCTATTCAAACTGCAAGAAATAAGAAATGTGCTTCATTTGGTATTTCATCACTCAACTCAGACGTTCTAAGAAAGCATGCATTCTTATGCACACTTTGGGGAAAGATGCCCATTTTTGTAATAGGATTTATAAAGTTGACTCTGCCCGCTTTGTATCCAAGAGAGGAAGAAGCAGATGCCGCCGGGGGATCACGCACCACGGGGATCTTCACCGCAGTGCAAAATGGTTGCGATTTCCCCTCATTTATTAAGGACGGATCTGCTGTGATGTCGCAGACACCAGCCTTGTAAGCTTATTAACCAAATCTTATGGACAACTTTGATTCAAAAAATAACATTTTAATTACAAAAATAAAAGATGCTGGCTTGAGGTAGTGCATTTTCATGTTTCTCTGGCAGTAATTGTGCATCTTAAAAGAAATACTGTAGAATGAATTATCACAATTTTCATTAAAAAATACAACAATGCCAAAACAAATAGAGACTAAACTGAGCCTCTAAAAAAATTTCACAGCATAGTAGCCAAATTACATATACCAAGGAGCAGAATCAGGGAGAAGAAAGTGACAGAAAATACCACATAAGAGCTTTTAGTTATAGGCCATTTAGTAGTATTTTACCTTTAATCTCCAGGTACAATTACCTTGAGAAAAATTAAATTTTAATTTAGAAATAAAACAACAAAGTAATTTATATCCAATGAGAAAAATGAAACGAAATATAGCATTGGAAAACTCGTTGATGACACTAAAATATTTTGTGGTTTACCACCAACCCCTTCCAGTGAAAAACCACCTACTTGGGGTATTCTCTTAAGGACTCAAAAAGAGGGAGAGGCTAATGACTATTTCCACTCAAGAGGGTCTGTCTCTCCAGGGGATGTTTAATACGCAGTGATTAACACAACTTCATGCTGTTTAACCCCCCACCTGGTCTTCACAAGGTCTTCATGTGGGACAGACAGGTGTATTGTGATTAAGAGGTGGAGCTTTCGGCACACTCGAGTTTGTATCCCCACTCTGCAGGTGGTCATGAACAAATTACTTCTCTAAGCCTCAGTTTCTCGTCTTTGAAGTGGGTACAATTATAGTAGCTACTTCTTAGGGTTAGTGTTAGCATGGAAGGAGATGGTGCACACAAAAAAATAATTTTAAGTATTCCATAATGGTGAAGGGGAAATGCTGAGCCAAGTTTTAAGCTCCTGTTCTGTCTTTATAGCATGTTGTGTTGCACGCAGCAAAGCAAACCACTCCATTTTTTATGATAATGAAGTTCCGATTCTCCGTCCCCTTCTCCCTTCCAGAGTGTCCTCCGCAGGCATTGTTTCCTTTGTCCTCTAAGCAGCATGCTTCTTCCATGCTGCCTTCTGGCTCCTGAAAGGTAATTTGCAATGGCCAGCATGACCAATGTGTTACCCAGAATTGAAAACATCGAAGAATTAACACCAAACGTGTTCCCGCTTTTTCAGTTTTTAATGACCTTGCCAGTTCAGAGAACCAATTTGCTTTTTCCCAATGTGGGTCAAAACATTAAACTGAATTGTCCTTAGGTTGTCACAGCTGAGTTGTCTGATTTCCCCACTCCCAACCCCACCAGGAAGGAGGGGCAGGCCAGGCTGGGGCAAGTCCCATGGGGCTGCGGTGGGGCTCTGGCTACAGCTGGGTTTTTGTGTGTGAGGTGGAGAGCAGAGTGAGATTAGAAGAGCAAGTCTAAAAGAGGTCATCACTAGAAGGGGCTAGTGAAAAGTCAGGAGGGGAAAAATCACAGGAGAAAGGGCAAACAGGAAAGACGGGTTGGGTCTGCCTTTGTCACTGAGGATGAGTGTGCTTGCCTACTGACCTTAGCTTGTGCAGCACCAGCCGGAGGGCAGGAAACATTGTTTAAAGGGTATGAGGTGGGAAGATAGACTCTAAACCTCTGTTACATCAGTGCATGGAAAAGAAGCTCATCTGTTACAGCACAGAGTTGTGATTAAGACACCAGGCGCAGAGGGTTCAAATCCAGCTCTGCCCTAACCAGCTGTGATTTGAGGTGGATTACTACTCTACTCCAAACCTCAGCTTCCTCATCTGTAAAATGGGTGTCATAGAATATTTACCTATCAGAGCAATCATAAGGATACAAAGACATCATACTTAAAAAGAACTCCGGTAAGGCTTTATGATTCTCTAGACACCTGCATTTCTGCTCAAACATTAACAATCAGTGAGCCACCTCTTACATAAAATTGTCACTTGTACCAGCACTTCCTGTTTTACAGGGTGAGGCAAAAGTAGGTTTATTGTTCATATGGAGAACAATACAATAAATAATAAATAACTATATAAGAATAAACTGTTTCACATACAGCTATAAAGTTACTTTTGCCCCACCCTGTATATATCTTCATAACTCATACTAATCACTTATTTTAGGTATCACTTATAAATATTTTTAATATTGTCATTCTCCCTCCATTAGAATGTAAGTTCCAGTACAAGAGGATTTTTGTCTGTTTTGTCCACCGGTTCTATCCATATAGCTCCTAGACACAGTGCCCCGCCATGTGCTCAGTAATTTTAGTGGTTGAAAAAATGTGTTGGCCAACATCGTCATTACCATTCCTGGGTCAGAAACTCTTTCTTTCCTTTTTTTTTTTTTTTTAAGATTTTATTTATTTATTCCTAGAGAGAGGTGGAGGGAAGGAGAAAGAGAGGGAGAGAAACACCAATGTGTGGTTGCCTCTCACGTACCCCCTACTGGGGACCTGGCCTGCAACCCAGACATGTGCCTTGACTGGAAATCAAACCTGCAACCCTTTAGGTCGCAGTCTGGCATTCAATCCACTGAGCCACACCAGCCAGGGCCCTGGGTCAGAAACTCTTGACAACCCCTGGGCCAGGGAAGCAGAGAAGGCAAGTATAAAAATCTCTAGGTAGGTAATCATTTGCAAAACTTTCACTGGGTTTTAGGCGAAGCTTTCACACTGGGTTTTTCACATCAATCACTCAAAACATCCTTGAATATTTAGGGCAAAAGTTAAGGAGGAAGGACAGAAGTCATGACCAGCTGAGATCTGAGTGAGGGAAGGGACTTGGTCACATTGCTGACCCTGGGAGGGGAGCCTGAGGTACAAAGTCTGGGAATCCCGTATGTGTGAAGGGGGAGGGGGGAGTCTGTGGAAACTGTTTCTGCGACTAAGGAGGACAGCAGATTTTCATTTTTAAAGTTTATGGTCTTATCTATTTTACAATTACACAAGTAATATTGGGCTGTGTTCTCTTTGGAGTATTTTCCCAAAATAGAGATACAGCCCAAGTTGTTCTGGAGCATACTCTGATCCCCCTAGACACGGTCACTCCAGCCGTTCGCCAACGTCTGCAGGCCTGTGCCAAAGAGCTGCCGGAGTGTGTACGTGCAGCTGTGGGCGTTCGTCCCTGTGTGCAGTTTTTAAACCATAAATGCTGTCGCACTCTATATGTTACTTTTCAAGTGTTACAGGATTTTCAAATCCTGTTAAGTGTGATTTATGTCCCTCTGTGCAACTTCCTAGAGATCTACGTCAGTTTTTAATGGCAGCAAGAACTTTTAGGGTGGTGAGGAACAGTTTCTAAAATAATGTTTAATAGAATTTATTTTTTAGAACAGTTTTAGACTTACCGAACAACTGAAAAGATAGTACAGAGTTCCCGCGTGCCCTGCACCAAGCGTGCCTGATTATTGTCCTATGTTACCGTAGGTCATCAGTAAATGGTTCTGTTCATCAACTAAAATCCATAGTTTATTCGGATTTCTTTTGCTTAATGCCTTTTTCTGGTCCAGGATCCCACCCAGGACACCACATTGCATTTGATAGTCGTGTCTCCTTAGGCTGTTGTTGACAAGGACAGTTTTTCAGGCTGGCTCTGGTTCTTGATGACCTTAACAGTTTGAGGAATACTGGTCAAGTCTGTTGTAGGATGCCCCTCAGGTGGGATTTATCTGATGTTTTCTTCATGATTAGACCAGGGCTATGGCCTTTGGGAAGTAAGATCACAGAGGTAAAGTGCCATTTCCATCACATTATATCAAAAGTATGTACTAAGCCCAGGCCAGGTAGCTCAGTTGGTTAGCGTGTTGTCCCCATATGCCAAGGCTATGGGTCTGATCCTTGGTCAGGAACATAAGAAGTAACCAATGAATGCATAAATAAGTGGAACAACAAACCAATATTTCTCTCTCTCGAATCAATAAATAAAAAAAGTTTTTTTTTTAAAAAGTACATACTAGAACATGACTTATTACTGTTGATATTATCCTTGATCACCTGGCTGAGGTAGTGGACATTTATTTTGTACTTTGAGTTATAATCTAATACTACTTTATTTTGTTGCTCAAAATTTTCATCTTGGGCCATTGGCTTTCCATTGGCTTCTGTGTCCCTTTGACATAACCCCTTCAATTTAGGTTTGTTTGTTTTTTCCACCCCTTCCTTCCTTTTTGGCAGGACAGGATGCTTCGGAGTTATCTTTATTTCCTGCCCCTGCCCTAGAATCAGTCATCTCCAAGGAATCCTGGTTCCTTTTACTGGAGAGTGGTATAGGAAAGCAAGATTACTTATCTGGCTGGTGTGGCTCAGTGGATTGAGTGCAGGTCTGTAAACCAAAGGGTTGCTGGTTCAATTCCCAGTCAGGGAGCATGCCTGGGTTGTGGGCCAGGTCCCCAGAGAAGACACCTGAGAGGCAACCACACATTGATGTTTCTCTCCCTCTCTTTCTCCCCCCCTTCCCTCTCTCTAAAAATAAATAAATAAAATCTTAAGAAAAGAAAGAGACCAAGGTCTCGGCATTGTGTATGTTCTTATGGCAAGCAAATTTATTTTTCAAAAAAAAAAATTATGGACTTTATTTTTTATTCAAAGTAAAAATTATTAATTCAAAATCACTGTTATTCAGTCTAAAGGGCAAATGTATATTTCAAGAACATATATACTTTATTGTGGAATAATGTTAAAATCTAAATATCTTTGCGAGTCAGATTTTTCATCTTTCGAAGCCTGTGTGTAGACCATGTTACAATTCACGAAATGTCATCCCATGACCCTGCCAGGCAGATATTACCATTTCTCTCTTGAATGGGGAAACTGAGGCAGACAGAAGCGATGGGACTCTTTCTATCAGGGTCACAAAACAAAGCTGAAGCTAGAATGCTTATTCCATTAACAGCAAAATTTTATCTTAGATTTTGGCAAAGAATGGGAAATACAAAGATGAATAATTGACAGCCCCCTCCCTTATTTCCTAGGACCTCTTTCTTCAGTATAATCTCTGGATATTGCTGGAAATTGTAAAGTCTCTTCAGAGCTTAGACAGAACAGGTTCTCCCAGGTGAAGCCAGTTCTGAGACTTCCCTTTAACTACTCCCCCGTCATCATCACCTCTGCTGTATAAAACCAGAAATTAGTTCCTGGGCTATTTCCCAAAACCAGAGCAGGGGCTCAAACTCAAGTACCGGGGGGCCAGGTAGGTTTTGCAAATGAGTGCAGCAAGCTACAGGGTATCTCAGTGCACGGTGGCTGCCACCAGGTGTTTATCACATCCTCCGCCCAGCAGGCAGGTGGCCACTACTCACCTGATTGTCGACTGGCAGGCTGTGGACCCAATTCTGCCACATCTTTCCAATTTTCCCAGAGAAGCTGAAAAAGCCCTCAGCAGACCAAAACTGTGTGGACTGGCTTCGGCCTTCAGGCTACCCGTTTTTGTTTTTGTTTTTGTTTTTTTTCTTGTGAGTTAATGTTTGTTCATCATTGCGGTAGGCACTGTTTTTGGTCAGTCATTTGGGTGACAGTACTCATATGCTTTCAACAACCACTTTACCTCATTTAATTTTCATCCAGGAAATATCTCTCGAACGCATATTACAACTGTTCCGGACCATCAGTGCAGAGATCATTACTCTAACGAGGGTCACCTGACGTGTGTGATGGAGTGCGTTAATCTAGGACAGATTATCAAGTGATAATCCTCATTCACCGTAATACAAATATTTGGTGAGCACTTACTGTTTTGTCCCTTACTGTGCGGGTCACCAGGGATGCTGTGACTGAAATATGTCCCTGCCTCAGGTTACCTCTGCTTTAGTAAATCATCCCCCAATGAGGTGGATGAGGTGGGAAAATCATGCAATCGCAGAAAGGATTTAAAACAACACTATTTGGAAACCCAGATGGCTTCTTAGAGTGAGGCCAACTTTTGCTCTCCTGGCTTTGTAGAAATTCCAGCACAGGCCCCATGCACGTGTGGGTGTTTAATAAAAGCTCCGTGACGGTGATGATAATGAACCGAGATATGGAAAATCTGAACCCCGTCTCTAGGAATGTGGCTCAGGAGGTGGAACGCTTTAGAAAGAGTCCCTGTGAGAAAAGGCTGAAGGAATTGGGGTTACTAATACAGTATCATGGAGAAAAGAAGGTTAAGGAGAATTTAATAGCCATCTTCAAATATCTAAAGGGATATTGCTCATGTGTTTTCAGCATCAGTTCTTGTCTACTAAGGACAGGACATGAGGGAATTATCTTAAATGGGAGCAGGAGGGACTTAGATTAGATGTCAATGGGGGGAAAACCCAGCTGAAAGGATTGTGAGATGCCGGAAGGCAACGTGATTTAGAGAAAGGTTATTTTAGGAACAGGGGCTGCTGATTATTACCGGAAAAACTGTAGAGCTTGGGGCCTCCAAGTCAGAGGGTTATTAGTTGTGTGATCCTAAACAACTGACTTCACCTTCTTCAGGCTCAGGTCCCTCCTTTCTTAAATGGGATAATAACAGTGCCTATTTATTGGATTGTTGTGAGGGTTACATCAGATTTGGTGTATCAAGCTATTAGGCAGATCTGTGCTGGGCACAGAATAATGCTCCATCAGTGACTGATGCCATTCATTGCTAGTAATCACCTGCCATATTACCTGGAAAAACAAAACAAAACAATACCCTCTACCCATAGACACGGCTCTTTTTTTCAGAGGCATCACACAAGCACACAAATACTGCTGTCAACTGTGGGACTTACAGTCTCATTGAAAACACATGATGTGAAATAAATGTAAGATTAAAATAATAGAGTTAGTAGAGTGAAGTGGTAAGAAGCATGGAGTCAGTAAAATGTGTGAACACTTAGAACAGTGCCCAGCACCTAGGAATTGTTTGCCCTTGACACAGCAAAACCACACCATAAGGTAAGGTCAGTTTTTAAGTGAAAGTTTCAAAAAAGACCTGCAACGGTGCTCAGCTGGGAGAAACTGCTCCAAATTAGCGTGGGTCAAACAAATAGGTGGGTAAGATTTGAATGCACTAACCTGTAAAGGCACTGGATCAGAAGACTCTTGGTTGTCTCAGGCAATGGTCAATTATTCACTATTTGGATATCGTAAGCTTTTATTCTTAAAACTTTTGCAGGCACTAATACCCTTATTACTTGTCAGCTTTGCAGAAAGACAGTTACTTCTTTCTGATATTTTCAATACACCCAAGAAACCATCCTCTGCATTGATTGTAATCTATAAACTTTACTTCCTAGCAGTTATAACTCTGCAGCACATCTAACTTACTAATATTTATTGAAATATTTTTAGCTGCAAAAACATTTTATGTTCACTATTATTTATTAATGCCCTGTTTTAAAATATTACACATAAAATTTATTCCAGTGCACATTAGTAAATAAATTATGCTTGTAATTTCTAATGCATTTTTAATTATAAATTTATCCATGTCTACCTTTATTTATGATAGTGGTGTCTCACTGTTGAACATACTGTATATTAATGGAGACACTGCTAATTATGTATTCTTAGAAGTTGCATTCCACAAAACGTACGAGTCTGGTTTTATACATCCTGAGTCCTGTTAACATCAGTTAATTTAGGAGTCGACACACACAGTGTTAGCTACCTTTTAAACAAGAAAAGATACCATTAGAAAAATGGTTACGGGGCCCGGATTTGGGGCAGGGACTGCATTTATGTAGTCAGAGAGATAGTAAATTCCAGTGGGATGTTTCATTTTCATCCCAAGTGTCTAAAAAGGGATAATCACCAGAAATGATATTCAGAGCAAAAACACAATAGAACAAGCTCAGTGAATCTCTGTGGAGCCCCCAGTACTGATATGCACTTAAACAATATCAGCAAAGTGTTACATTTAAGATTTTCTGGTTGGTTAATTTTGTGCTTCCTTGACACCCACCAGCTCTCCTCAGTATAAAGCAATACATTTGTTTTTAAAAAATTCTTTACATTGAAATATTATTTTAATTTGAAAATATATTGCTCTGAAATTGTATACTTCTTGGGGGCTTCTTCAAAATAGTTTGAATGGATTTTTGACACCTGATTTACTGTTGTCCTGAAATTGTTTCATACCATAGGAGTAAAAATGCCTGTGTTTTCCCTATGGGAGGAAAAATATATTTCAAGAGTAGAGAAAACCAAAATTGGGAAAATAGCAAGGAAACATATTCAGTCACATAAAATATTAAGAACACACATTTGCAGAGAAACTCGGAGGTGCCTCCATTTTCCCACAGCTCTGGCGGGGCTTGAAAGAGTGTTACTTTCATCTTATTATGTTTACTCTCAGCTTATTGTCATAGGTTTAGCAAAGTGGTGTTTTCCACGTGCAAATTCAGCTTATATAAAACGCGATTTCAATTGCTTCATTTCAAGTGCATGTTTTGAGCAGCTTTTCATTTAACTTGCATTTTACCAAGTGTTTATGGTATTTTAAGCTCTTAGTATATAAAAAGAAGTAAGAAACGTCCCTCTCCTTCTGTCCTGTCAGGGAGACTGATACATACTGAAAGAACAACAGAAAATGAGAGCAATGCTGAACGCAGAGCATGAAGCTCTTTGGTGGCCTATTAGGAAGAGGTGATCTGGGAAAGCTTTCTGGAGGAAGCAAAATATGCATTGGGTCTTCGAGAATAAGAATAATATATTTAGGAAATGATTAAAATGGCATATATATGTATATACATATATAAAATAAAAACATTTTTAAAAAGCACATTGGAGCTGCCCTGACTGGTGTGGCTCAGTGGGTTGGGTGTTGTCCCAAAAACTGAATGGTCGCCAGTTCAATTCCCAGGCAGGGCACATGCCTGGGTTGCAGTCCAGGTACTGAGGTGGGGCATGAGAGAGGCAACCAATCCATGTTTCTCTCTTCCCCTCTCTCTAAAAATAAGCAAAAACCTTTTAAAAAATAAATAAAAAGCACATGTGGGTTATTGTTTTATAACATTGCCAGTGTTATATAGAACACTAAGATAGCCACCAGAGAGGCCACAAGAAGAAAAACCAAGGTGCCCTGGCCAGCATTTCCAGGCATCTTCGACCTTCCAACCACCGTAGCTACCATCTGACTGAAAGGCAAGCCCAGCAGAAGAACCACCCACCAACCCACATAATCTTGAGAAATAATAAATGGTTGTTGTTTTAAGCCACTAAATAAAAGGCGGAGGAAAAGAAAAAGGAGGAGGAGGAGTAAGGGGAGGAGGAAAGGAATTACGGAGTAGAGAGGGAAAGGGCAATGGAGGTTTGAGCAGGAACTGAGGAAAGCAAAAACTTAGAGGGACCTGGAGCTTGCTGTCCACCCCGGTGCGCCAGGACGTGGAGCTGGCATTTACGCAACACTTCTATATGTAGGCCGTGTTCCAAGCAGCCCCCACTGGATCCTCATAGCAACCTGGATGAGGAAAACGAGACGTAGGGGAGGAAAATGTCTTGTTGAAAGCTACTAGGTGTTGAGCCTCTGTCCATTGCCCCAGTGCTAGTCTTGGGAACCAAAAGAAAAGGAAACTCCATCCTTTACTGCGGCCTCCTTTCCAAGTTGGACACGATGCCTGTGAAACCGATTGTCATAGGTCTGCTGAGGTATTCATCCCTCTGCCCTCCTGTCTACCGGAGTTTCCTGTCAGCCCCTGGCCCAGCACAATCAGTGTGCCATAAAAATACAATTGTCAATGTGTGTCTGCTATGATCCTACCGCCATGCACCCCTGGATTGGGAGATAGGTCATTGTATGCTTAGCTTTTTCAGGTTGCTTTGACTGTCTGATACAGCCCCTTTTTTTTGGAGGCTAAGCCATGCAGGTGGCTCATCCTCTCTCCTCCTTATCTCCTTCCTACTCCCTCATTTGCAGAATGGCTTGGGAAGCACCCCAGTTTCTTTTTCACCCCATGTACAGCCATCATCCTGGGAGCTTTTGAGGTTCACGTAGCATCTCAGTTCCTTATCTCATCTCCAATCATTTTTCCCTCCTGTTACTTCAGCCAGGACCCCAGTCTCACGTGGCTCTTCATCTGAGGCCATTCACTGAGCAGCCATCTCTGAGGACAACCTCCATATTTCTTCCTTGCTCCATCTGTGGCACCTGTTCCAGGACCTTTAGGCCAGTGACACAAACCATTCTGGAATTCTCTAACTTACTTATCCAGCATCCATTCTGTGGTCCTTTTTTTTTTTAAAGCACTCTTAGAGGCTGGGATCTTAAACATCTATCTGGCAAAACTGCTTCCCTGAATTAAAGCAACCACTGACTCTTTGCGTGCCTGTATCTTGACTATTCACACTACCTATAGAAAAGTCACATAAACCATTCTATTAGTATCACCATAAATTCAGTCTCTATTCTCAATGGGGCCCTCAACCATGTCTTTAAAATTTTACCGTATTTCCCTGCACTCCAACTTGCCACAGCAACTATTTAAAATTCGTAGTCAAACTCGACTATAAGCTTCATGAGGGTAAAGTCCCTGCTAGCTTTTCACCACTGAAGGCTCCAGTGCCTTGGAAAGGTTTAATCCACAGGCACTCAATAAGTACTGGTTTCCTGACTAAGGTGTAGTAATTGTGGAAAGCACTGTATGTATTAGTCAATGTTAGCTATGTGCTGAGCTGTCTTCCACATTAGTTACATGTATGAGCTCATTTCAACCTCACAGCAACTCAATGGGGTTACTTAGGACCTTTGTTATTCCCATTTTACAGATGAGGAATTTTAGAGCAACAGCTTGGAAACATGAAGTCACAACATTTATAAGTGGTAGAGTGGATATTGAATCCCTACCATACATAAATGCTTAGCATGTCTGGTTAGTTTCTATTTTAGGCAGGTTGAGTTTTAGGTGTCCGAGGGATAATCAGGCAGTTGTACTTCAGATTGGAGTCAAGACAAGTGAAAATTAAGATTTTATTTAAGAGGGGTCAAGTAATCTGGTGACTTTAGAAAGCAGGCTATCCAGCCTTGTTTACACCCTTTGCTTCAACAGAGCTTCTCCAATAGGCCCCCAATGGAACTGTGGTGGTGTGTGTGCAGGAACACATTTGGGTGTTTTAAGGTGCATCTCCACATCCCCCCAAATCCCCCAGGCCCCCATGAGCTAAGAGATTAATCATATGTTTGAACATGAGGGTAGATTGTGGCATATTGGTTGGTACCTTACTATTGGGTCTAGGCTGAAATCTGGCTTTGACTTTTATTTTTCTTTTGCTAAGATGCTTTAAAAAAATTCACTGATTGATTTTAGAGAGGAAGAGAAATACTGATTCATTATTTCACTTATTTATGCATTCATTGGTTGCTTCTTGTATGTGCCCTGAGGGGGGATAGAACCCACAACTGGCCAGAGCCCTAAGGTGCATTTTTGAAAGAGACTTTCTGACTATCTCTCATGTGGGAGAGATAAATCATTGCCCTGCTTGAGTTTCTCGTTTCCCATCAGTGGTTTCCCTCTTATTCCTGCTGAGAGAGACCCTGTGAACAATGAGCTCTGGTTCTGTGCCAGTCTTCATATTTATGGAAACCTCCCTGCAGTTCTTGAAGAAGTTAATTATCACCTCCATTTCACAGATAATAAGAGTAATAACTAACATTTACTAAGTGTTTACTGTGTCAGGCTCTGTGTCGAGCGTTTTAAAAGTATCATCCCATTTGAGTCTCACAGCAATACTCTAAAATTGGAATGTTGTATGGATGGAAAAACCAAGGGTCAGAGAGGGGAGGCGTTTTGTCTTAGAATAAACAGCAAGTTAAGAGTTGCCATTGAATCCAGGTCTCTCTGACCTAGACGCAAAGGTGCCTCATCACTCATTTCTGATGAACTTCGGGTTTTTTTTTTACCAGGGAAGGGTGGAGAAAGGAGAAGATTCGAAGGAGAACGCTAACGTTGATTTCTACCTAACGCCAAGTCCAGGGGTTGGCAAGTTTTGCTAGACACCCCTGGCCTTACCGGTGACAGGAAAGTGCTGCACATGCGCATGCCCTTCCACTCGACCCCGCCCCCCGAGAGGGCTCCTCTCCTCGCTCTGGGCTCCGGGGCTTGCGCACTACGTCCCCAGCCTGCTGCTCCCTCCCTGTCGGGGACTTCCGGCACGGGGGTGTGGTTCCGGGTCGTGGCGCGACTTGGGGCAACAGGGCTGCTGCTCAGCCGGCGGGCGGCTGCGAGCAGCAGGGGTATGAGGGCGAGCCCAGGAAGCGGTAGCTGAGCTGGCCGGCAGGAGCTCCGGTCCCCGAGAATTCTGAGAGTTCGGGGCAGAGGCCGGGAGGCGCAGGGGAGCTGGGCCCTCCCCCCAAGGAACGTGTCCCGGGCCGACCTGGCCTGTAGTGTGGCAGCACCTTCAGGTAAAGGTTGCCCTAGCCTCTAGCCTCCTCGCTTGCGCTCCTGCCAACCACCGGTAGAGCCTAGGGGCACCTCACTCCTCTGCGTTCCGCACTGCCCATCGGGCAGCATGTCTGGCCCTTGCTCTGGTCTCCCGTGAGCATCCGTTTCCTGGCCCTTTCTAGACCCGCAGGCTGCTGCCTGTGAGCCTGACAGCTAGCTGGGTTTGTGATTTGGGGGAGGAGAAGCCAGTGGGTCTAATAGTTTGGGTAGGGGGAGGAAGGAGCGTACTGTTGGTTCTGGCCCCACATTCGGCAACAGTTAGGTGTCTTAATCTACACAAATATGAAAATCAAGTTTTCAAATCATTGCCTGTGTGACCCCCCAGTTCCTAGCGCCCCTTCTCCCCTTTGCCCCAAAGGTGTAAACTGCCTCGCAGAACTTTTTTTTTTTCTCCCTAGGTGGAGTGCTGTTGTAACTTGAATATAAATTCAGCTGTATATTTTTGGGAGTGGCAAAGAGTGCTCTAGATCTCTTTAAGGTAGAAAAAAATGATTGTATTTTAAACGAGAGTATTACTTTTAACCAGAGACCTAAAGGTTGACTTGGAAATTGGTTAAACTTTCATTCTGAATGAATGCATGTAGATCTTTGAAGCTTTTCACAGTACCTGGCACTTGGTGCAAAGTATCTTGTTGTAAACCAAAAGCGGCAAAGTGTGAATGGTCAAATGGAGATGGGGGTTGACAGGCAGTAGTTCAAACAAAGCCAACAGTCTCATTCTGTTTTGACAAGCAAAAGGGGTGGATTCCGAACTTAAAAACCCACTGGAGCAGGAGAAGGAGACACCATCTTTTATTCCTTCCATACTGTGAGCCCACACGGGATGCTCAATTAATGCTGAAAGAGTTCTTGATGAAGCATTGATAATTGTTTTCATCTTTTTCAGTTTACACACTTACAAGCTTGCTGGGGCCTCATAGGCGTGCTGGTGGCCCCTTTCCCATTCAGCTTTGCACTCACACCTGCCTGCAGCTGCTGTGATCCCATTCTGAACTCACAGTCCTCTACAACTTCTGATCCTGCATCTGGCTAACTTTCCAGCTGTGCTTGAAAAGGGCCCCTTCCTAACTTAATTCTGCCCTGATCCTGTAGATAATTAGGACCTCAAATCATGTTTGTTCTTTTCTTTGTTCCTTATGTTTTGTAGGTCATTCTCCCTGCCTAGGAAGTTTTCTCTCTTTCTGTTGCCACCTATTGAGATGTTACCCAGGGCCCAGATGAAATTGGCCTCCCTGCACCAACTCAGGCAACCCCAGCTGGAAATTGTTTCTTTTGTAGAATCCTATAAACACTCATTATAGCTATAATTATTTCACTTAGCAAGCATTTACTGAGTGTGGATATATACCGGGTACCATGTCAGACAACGTAGAGATAAATAAGGCACAGTCACTGCTGCAGGGAGCAAAATTTAGTGAGAGAGATAAGGGAGTAATTCCAGCACAGTGATAAGTACACTGTGTGAGAATTCTTTCTGTGATACAGCGCTAGCACAGAAGCGGGGAAGGGGGTGTCATTCATTCTTGAGGAGGTAATGGTTCGTAATGCAGGGTTAACTAAGTTTTATTATTTACTGTGTACTAACTATTATATATAGGTTTCTCTTATTTAATCATTTTAATCTCAATTTACAGATTAGGAAGACTCAGGATAAATTAACACAGCTGGTACGAGACAGAGCCAGGATTCAAACTCAGGTCTGTCTGATGCCGACATCTGTGCTTTTTTCAACTTGTGTTTTGTCTTCTTTCTTATACTATATCTCTCGATATCAAGAACATTGAAACAAGTGTACAGGAGAAAAGAGTGTCAAAATTAATGGTACAGATGCTCTTTCAAATGTAGAGAAGACCATGGTCTTTCAAAGCAAGAAGGTGGTAGGTGGGTCAGCTCAGCCTTGAATATGAGCGAGGAAAACATTCTGTAGAGAGTAACCATGGACTCTGTGTTCAATTCCTGGCTCCTTCTCTCACTAGATATGTGACATTGGCCAAGTTTCTTAATTCTAAGCATTATTTTTCTCAATTATGGGTTGGGATAGGCGATAGTATGGACCTCATGGAGTGTTGTGAATATGTAGTAAGCTAATGTGGATGAAAGGCCCGATGCGTGGTAAGGTCCCTGAAGTGATATCTGTAAGATGCAAAGGTGCAGTTAACTGTGGCTTGGTTTTAGAGTGGTGAGTAGACCAGCCTGAATAAATCAAGCCGCTGGCTTCTTTTTTAGTGAGGATACTGGCAGGTAAAGTTGGGGGGTCAGTAGGGGTCAGTGTCGGTGAGGGCTTGAGTGTCAGACGAGAGAGGTAAATTCCAGTTTCTGTTTATAACTTCTAGTTAATAAATTCTTTGAGGATCTGTGATTCATTTAGCAGCAAAAGGGAGTATGTTAGATCCTGGGGTTGCAAAGAGGAGTAAGCCAGGTCCTCACCCTGAGGTTGTTGACATTCCAGTCGGGGTGACATGTTTGTGTGCAGGTGAGCTGTAATAAAGTACTGTAGGCACAAAAATAGCAGTCCCCACAGGGTACAAGGATCACAAAGGAGGGAACGCTGATAATAGCAGCTAATGAGCACTTGTGTGTGCCAGCATTGTGTTAAGTGTATCATCTCATTTATTTCTGTACAGGAAGGCGTATATTAGCACTCCAGTTTTACAGCTGAGGAAACTAGAGCATAAAGAGGTTAAGTAAATTGCTTGAGTTCATGTAGCTGCTGCAGCTGTGAGTAGAGGGGATTATCTGCTATTCGGTGTCTCCACTCTCCAGTACCACACCCTGTTGTTTCTTCTTTCCGATGTCTCCCTCCGGAGAGGCTTCCAAGAAGAGCTGGCCTGTGAGCCGCGTTCAGTGTGTTGGTCGCTGTGCTAGGCGGTGGGGATAACGAGGAATGAATGAGGCCCCTGTACTCAGGGTGCTCATCGCCTCATCTGTCCTGTTAAATCTATTTCTTTTCTTTCAGTGGGGGGCTTGCTTTGGTAGTTGACTCATAACTGAAGACTTTAGAAACTGCTATACTTCAGTGGATTTATAAATGCTTCAGGCTGAGAATTTCCTAGAAATCTCTTATTCTGTTATACAGGCCTTATTGACTAAGATATGGCAGTAGATACCAAATTATTATATGACAAGGAACTCTGTCACATTATGTTTCTTCTCCCATGGGAGGTGCCCTCACTTTGTGTTTTCTGTGAGCTTGAAGTTTTTGAGAAGTTCGACCTAAAAGTTAGCACATTTCAACTTGTGTTAAATTTAAAATAATTGAGCACCTATATTTTGGTCATTGTTAAGTGTTTTTGTATATTTTGTTTCCTTCAATCTTCAGGATTCTGAGAGATAGGTGGTATTACCCCATTTAACACACGAGTAGCCTAAGGCTTAGTGGTTAAGTATGTTACCCAGGAGTCACACAGCCAGTGAGTGATAATGCCAGAAAAAAAATTTGGACTTTCCATAAGTGAACAAATTTTATTGCATTCATTTTCTTTGAGCATCTACCTCATGGGTCTCCAGTTCAAATGCCCATGATGTAAGAAGAAAGTAGGACAGACCTGGGTGAATTGGGGGGCGTATGACCAGCCTGAAGGTATCCATCACTGCTTGGCTCCAGCTGCTGATTGCTCTGTGAGAAAGTAGGCCCATTGTCTCAGGATGTTTTGTCTGTTTTCAAGAGATGCTGGAAATCTGAGTTTTAATGTATTTAGCTTAAAAAAGTTTGCCATTTAAAAAATTATTATGTATACCTAAGCATATTTGTGGGCTGTGTACCATCCTAGGCTGCCTGGCTGTGAACTCTGATCTCCTTTATCACTGAAATTTTGGTACCTACTGTTCAAAGCAGAGGTACCACACAAGGGGATATTACTGATCAGTAGTCTACTGGTAAATTGCAGAGTGAAGGGGTGTTGTAATTGACTCATACTGATGTCATTAGGGAAATGACAGAGTAAATGCTTTTATTATATAATCCGGCTAAATTTCAGGAGGGGTGGGGTTTGAGGGGAAGATGACCTCGTAATACTTTTAGCACTTTAAATGCTATGAAATTTAGTCTCTTGATCTTCTCTACAGTGCCAGTGAAGTGAACGTGGAGGGTAAACGTAACCTCTTGAGAGGAAAACGCTGGCGCCCAGTGAAAGATAGTTTAGTAAAAAGTGCGCTAGATTGAGAGACTTGAAGTCTGACTGTAGGTGCACTGCTAACAGCCTTATGATTTTGGTCAGGCCACTTAGAAATCTTTATACTTTTTTTCCATCTGGATGATAATAGGGACTCAAATCAAGTCTTGCTGAGGTCTTTTCAGGGTGCCAAGCTTTCTGATTCTATTTGACATGTTCAAAGTTATGCAGCTGATTATTGGCAGACCCCAGTAGAGAATGGTTGAGATTTAAAGTGCTTCTTCTCCTCTCTTGGCAGGTAGGGAGCCACTGCTCCGCTCTCCTCTCTGTTCTTTGTTTATTACTACTTCTGGGAAAGGATCTTGACAGGCCAGGTGCTTCCCAAGTGCACTCAGTGCTTTGCTGACTATACACACACAAGATTGAAAGGGGGCATGGAGATACCCAGCATAGCATAGTGAGAGAAATATGGTATGGGAGTTCCCAGCCCAGGAGTTTAATTTATTTTTATTTTAATACCCAGCTTCCACAAGGTGAAAATTGAAAAAAAAATATTACTCTTCTAGGTACCTGTTTTCATTCATACTCTATTGTATAAGGAAAAAACATGGAATATAAAAATAAACAAAATAAATCCTGAGCAATCATTCAAAATTTATTAACTCTAGTTGGCAGCAGTCTAGATCTATTGGGAAAATAGATTTAATGTAGGAAACACAAAATTTGGGCCTAAGAAAACAGTTTTAAGTAATTGAAAGTGAGAAAAATGGGAGAAACTACTTAAAAAAACAAAACTTAAATCCTGGGTACAGCAAGAAGGTATTAGAATAAGTATTAGAATTAAATTGCAGTAATCGCTCGTGAAATAAATTGAATATTATGTCACATTTACCTGTAAATATATGCAGTATTAGAGTCATATCCTATTTCTTGAGTATGCTTTTATGAATATGCTTTTATTGCTGCACACAAAATGGACTGAATTTTACACATTCAAAGCAATAACATTTTTTAGTTCCTTATGGACTCATTTTAAGGTATATTATTAAAAGTAAGTATTGCTTCAGCAGAGAAATTGGTAGAAAACCATTTGAAGGAATGGTTTTCTTTTCAAAACAAAGTAAATTTTTCATCTGAACTTTAGTTGCTGATGTAAAAGATGCTAACAAAGAACTGACAAGCAGACTGGAACTTGAAGTCACACCCACCTGTATTTGAATATTGACTTTGTCAGTTACAAACTGTGTGACCTTCACAATCTGCAAAATGAGGATAACACTGCCAATGTCATACACTACTTGTGAGAATTAAGTGAAATAACTTATGTAAGTACCTAGTACCATAATGTTTTTGGAGAGATGCAGGTATAAGCATTCAAGGCCAGAAGACTTTCCGATGTTAGTATAATGTAATAACAAATGATGCTGTGGAGTAATTGTGAAGGAGTGAGACTCATTTCATGTCTGGATTGTGAAATTAGTCTCGTTAATTTCTGGTTGTGCTTTGCGTATCACTTAGCACACCTGCCAAGTGTGCGCTGTGGAGAAAAGGGTTTCAGTCTGCCATTTATAGACTAGTAAATGAATTGATCTGTTAAATAACAATAAATTCCTTCAATTGCTTATATTACCTCTTTTTTGTGCCTGTGCCTACCTGTTGAAGTTTTTAGAACAAAGCATATTATGTCTTCACCCCCATCTTACAAATGCTGAAACTGAAGCTTAGAGAAGTAAAGTGATTGAAGGTAGAGAGCTACCGATAATGGCAAAGGTAGGATTTGAACCCTTGGTTTTTTTCCCCTCTGATTATAGTGCTTTTGTTGCTATCTGTGCTGTTCTAGATTTGGATGTTGAAACTGACCCTTATTTTGGAACTGTTATCAACCATGGTCCTTCTTACTCGTTTAAACTTAATGCCTGTGGAAAGTTGTTATTGATCACATTGTGAGAATGTTTGATTGCAAGTATAACCTTATGATACCAAGTTTAAGGATTTGGTGGAACTCTTTTTTTTTTTTTAACACTCATTGGTGGCAGAGGATGGTGGTGAGGTGGTCACTCATGTTGCTAGTGGGGACGTAAGTCAGTCAGACTTTGCTGGGAAGAGCTTTGGCTGTATTTATCACAGGCCTTACCAAAGTAAGTCATGCATACCTTTTGAGCAGTTCCACTTCTAGGAATTGTTGTTAAAGGGATATTCAGAGATGTAGGAAAATGTTCGCATTCAAATATGTTCACTGCAGCAGTACTTATAATAGTAAAAATTAGAAATAACTTTAGTATTTAATGAAGAGTTTAGAGAAATTATGGAAAAGCCATAGAATGGAAATACTGTGCAGTCATTTTAGATGTTTTAGAAGAATTTTAATGATACTAATATTCTTGTCATGTAACATGAAGTGAAAAGATATATAACTATAAAGTGTGTCCAATTATGTCATACTAAGAAGGAAAAGAAATAGGTGGTAGGATGATAGGTCTTTATGCATCTCTCTGTTTTCCAAAACATTGTCTGGAAAACATGAATAGTTTTTGATAAAAAATTCTTTTAAACGAATTTTAAAAATATAGAGCCCGTGAACATCATTTGACCAAAAAAGTTTTTTGCTCATGCGGATGATTGAAGTTGTAAATGGATTATGCTTTCAAGGTAGTTTCCACCTCTGTTGTTTTATGCTTAGAATTCAGTTTCAGGTTTCTTGAAACTGCCTTCCTCTCCTCCCCACAAAGTCACATTTAAGACAGTATTGTGGAAGAAGAATCACATTCCTGTTGGGGGGAAACCGCTGTCCCTGCCATTATCACTTCTTGAGTGGCCAGTGGGGCAGCGTGTGGTCCTGTGACAGACAGGTCTGTCTCTCAGAGAGAATGCACTTCTGTCTCTGCGAGGTTGCACACTGGCATGCAGAGGGGTGAGCAAAAGTAGGTTTACAGTTGTGAGTACAAGAAACACAGTATATTCTTGTATTATTATTTATTAATTATTGCATTTTTCCCCATGAAAAACTGTAAACCTACTTTTGCCCACTCCTGTGTAGAGGTTTTTTTGTAGGTTGAATGCTTAGATATTGGGAAACATGTTTTTATTATGAAAAATTATAAGTGTGAATATCTTTTTGTAAGAAAAATAAAAATGAGTTTGGATTTTCATTTTTCTGTAACAATATTAAAGATGCATAAATATCGAAAGTCGTACCCTGGCCAGGTGGCTTAGCTGGTTGGAGCATCATCCTGTGCACTGAAAGGTTGCGAGTTTGATCTCTGGTCAGGGCACATACTGAGGCTGCGGGTTCGATGCCTGGTCGGGGCGCATATGGGAGGCAACCTATTGATGTTTCTCTCTCATATCGATGTTGCTTGCTCTCTTTCCCTTCTTTCTCTCTAACATCAATAAACATATCCCCGGTTGAGGATTTAAAAAAAAGAAAAAAAATAGAAGTCATGATGAATTGGTGTCTTTTACTCTTTTCTAATTTTCATATACAGTACTTCATAATTAAAATTATAATAGTGTCAAAATGTACAGTTAAGCATCATGGCCAGTTAGGTTTTTTTATTAATCTGCGTGGTAATTTTCCTATATAAAATATAAAAAGTGTGCAAAAATTTTAACGAAGTATTTGAGCATATTTAAATAGGAAAATACCAGGCAAGATGTTTCTTTTTGTAAACTGCTTCTGTCCAAAGCATTCTGTATATTATCAGAATGAAAAATGACAGCACTTTGTCATCTGTTCAAATTGATATTGCACTCTTTGCAATGACAGCTGAAAAGGCCCACAGGTGCCATATAAAGAGGTGACCATGTTGTCATATTTCATTTCGGCATCCCTCTGCAAAGCCATAATTACCTAATTAGGTTGTTAATTAGGAGATTAGCATTTCACTATATTGATAGAATGCTCTTTACCAGCTTGGGGCTAGATACAGATTTGTCTGCCCTAATTTATAATCTCTGCCTTTTTTGGTACTTATTTATTTGCTTAAGTTCCTGATGTGGGGCAGTTCAGTTTACCTGAGAAACAGTTTGTTTACAAGCTAATGAAGCTTTGATCATTGGATTAAAGTTGCCTTGTTAAAATATGAACAGAGTTGAAAGGGTGGTCACATCCCCAAAATGCTAATAAAAATTCTAATTTGGTATAACTTGTATTCCTGTTAGCATAGATAACAAACACATGATAAGAAAAAATTGTTGGTATAAAAATTAAAAGAACTAAGTCTCAAATGTGATAAGAGATTTATACAGGGTGGGGCGAGAGTAGGTTACAGTTCATATGGAAAATAATACAATAATTAATAAATAATACAAGAATAAACTGTTTTGCATATGCACAACTGTAAATCTACTTTTGCCACACCCTGTATATCCTAAACTAAGTGAAGGAAATTATTTAGTTACCTTTAACAGCAAATGCCTATTTTTTATACTTTAGACTTATAAAATACGTGAAGTGTTTTGAAGGTATTTCAGAAACCGAAGCTTGCTTCATTCCTTAGGTAGTCATGGTCTGGGTTTGTTCCGTCTGTACCTTCTGTCCTTTCGTCTGTGCTTGGAACATTCTCTTCCCACAGTCTTTGCCGTCCTGAGCGCTTATGGAATTTGAAGTATTTCAAAGTAACCTCACTTGGTGAGCTATTTGGAGCAGGCGGCATTTCCATCCAGTGTGTCCAGTGTTTTTTGGGTGCGGAAGGGGTGACAAAAAACCTGATTTTCATCTGTTTTCACTCCAGTGCGTGATTTGACTGTGAAGTTTGTAATTTGCATTACATGTACCTTTCCTACTTTTTTCAGTTAAGGAAATTAAGAGTTTTACAACAATGTTAGGAGCACTATTCCCACTACTAAGCTTCTTGCCTAGTCATTCATTTATTCAGTTAGTCGTTGCTGAATATGGGCGTATGTCTGGGAATTGAGCAATGAAAGCTCGAGACACCAACCCTGCGCTCGCAGGACTTGCAGGCTAGTGATGGAAAGTGCACCCGGTTTGAGAAGTGCTGCAGTCGTGAGAGGAAAGGTGAGCGTGGAGGAGCACCTGCTCCACACTTGATAAGGTCGGACCTTGCTGGGATCTGAAGGGTGAAGGAGATGTCTAAGCCAGGTGGGAGAAGAGAGAAAACTGTTCTAGACAGGAGTGTGTGTTCTAAGGCTTGAAGAAAGCTGCAGGTTGAGGATGGCTGGAGTAGAAAGAACTAACAGGGTGAGTTGAAGATGGGACGGCAAATGTCGGCAAGTTTCAGTTCTGTTAAAGAGGTTGGGAAGTCACTGAAGGATTTTAAGACAAATTAGGAAGCAACTGCCATACCTAGGTGAGAGGTGGTGGCTTGGATTAGGTTATGGAGATAAAGAGAGAGAATGAAATCTAGAGAGAGAACAGAATGTAAAGGATCGGCAGTTAAATGGCAGTAGGATTCATAGAAAGGAGTTGAGGATTCTAATTTGGGCATCGTATTTGTTTCCTGCCACATGTTTGAGTATCTCAAAGATAAGAGATCCATGAATCCATTCCAATATGACCCCCAAATGCACTAGTTTCCCTTCAGATTAATTTGGAAAATACTAATATTTGAGTGTCGCTTTGGGGCCCTCCGTTGTGACAGCAGGTTTGTGAGGTACGTGATGTCTTACTGAGGTCCAGAGAAGTTGTGACTTTCCTAACTTTCTCAGCTGCTGTGTGGTAGAATTGGGAGCACACCAGGGTCTCCAAAGCTTCTATGTTTTCTTTCCTGTCACATTGCCTTTCTTGTTCTACCCCTTCCGTTTGTTTATTCCAAAGTGAAGGGGAGAATTACTTCCCGAGGACGGGTAGCTCAGTGGGTTACTGATAGAGGTGCGTTAACTCTGGCTTCCTGCGCCCCACTCTGGTGTTTCAGTAGGAGGAGCCTCTCCAGGGCAGAGTATCTGCCTCAGCAGAGTCAGAAGATCTGTTGGGATTACCTGTGCTAGGACTGAATCTCCCACAATAGATTAGCTGCCTCTTAACTAGAATTGTGGATTAGCTACCTTCAAACGGGGTCACTAACATTATACAGACATTCTCTTCCTTTCCCCGGGGGAAAAGACTTGGACACTCCCATTTTTGAATGAGGAATTTGACATCTCTGTGATGTAATCAACTTGTATTATAAATTGCTTATACATTTTTGTGGTTACTGTTGCTGGTACTGTTTGGATAAGTGATTTGCTGGTGTCCTTGTGTTGGAATCACCTACATTAGGAGAAATCTAGGGTGTAGCATGTGTTCTAGCTTTCCTATGTTTCTACCCCCCTTTTCACAGTTGAAATATAATTCATATACCATGAAGTTCACCATTTTAAAGCATATAATTTAATGGTTTTTAGCATATCAGCACTGTTGAAGACCAAAACATTTTTATTACCCGCAAGAGAAATCTCGTACCCCTTAGCAGTCTCACTCCTATTCTCCCCTCCCCCAGCTCTTGGCAACCGTTAATCTACTTTCCGTCTCTGTGGATTTACTTACTCTGAACCTTTCATATAAATGGAACTACACAATACGTGGCCTTTTGTGTCTGGCTTCTTTTACTTAGCATATGTTTTCAAGGTTCATCCATGTTGTAGCATGTTCAGCACTTCACCCTTTTTTATTGCCAAATAGCGTTCCACTGTATGGAAATACCACATTTTGGTTATCCAGTCATCAGTTGGTGGAGATTTGGGCCGTTTCCACTCTTTGGCAGTTTTGAGGAATGTTGCTGTGAACCTTCCTGTGCAGGTTTTGTGTGGACGTGTTTTCACTTCTGTTGGGCATATACCTTGGCATGGGCTGCTGAGTTACATAGCAACTGTATTTAAAGTTTTGGGAAGCTGCCAGACTGTTTTCAAAAGCGGCTGCATCATTTTGCATTCCCAGCAGCAGTGCATAAAGTCTGTGCCCTTTCCGCTTTTGCTCCCTTCAGGCTCTGTGTTGCTCTGGTCCGAGCTGGAAGCAACCTTAGGTTCTAGGACTTCCGTTGGGAAATTTTTCATTTTTCTCTGTTCAGCCAGGTTCATGCTACAAGCACATGAGTGTTAGTGACAGGAAGTCAAAGAAGGCTTAGTGTCATTTCTTCTCAAGGACTTCACAGTCCAGTAGTTGGAATGTCTTACTAGGAAATGGAGAGAGAGGGAAAAGCCAGTGAAGAAAGTGACTGCTTAGAAATCGGTGAAATTCCGCAGAATAGATTATAACAAAGGTTGACTGACTTGCTTCTCACAGCTTCTGAGGTTCGTTTTTCTTGGCCAGTCCTTTAACCACTGCTGTTCCTTGGGTTTTGTCCCTATATTTCTGTTCTTCCTTCCTTACCTGTTCTTGCTGGGGAAGCTCATTCACAGCTATGGCTTCATCTGTCATTGATATGTCGATGTCTTCCAAATTCTCACAGACCTTTCTCCCAGGCTTCAGGTTTGCAGTCCTTCATGTGTCACGTATGCTGTCGTCTCCCAAATTTGCTCAGACCTTTTGCCTGGGTTTTCGGGTTTGTGTCACGATGGGTCTCTATTTGGGTAATCCACAGGTGTTTCATGCTCAGTGTGTCTGAAACATAATTCCTCATTTCCATTCTGCCTCTTAGGCTTCCTGCATTTCAGTCCACAGTTTCATTTGTTGGCACTATCATGCAAACCATAAACTTTCCCCATCTCCTTACCCTTCCACATTCACTCAGTCACCAATTTTTACCAATTTTGTCTCCTGAATATTTCTTAACTGTATTTTAAATCCATAGACCTATCGTTCACTGCCTTAAGATTTCATCAAATCTTTCCTGAGTTAGCACAGTTTACAACTAATCTTGTGTCTCGTCCATCAGATTAATCTTCCGTGCACCTACCAGCCCAGTCTCCCTAAAATGCTAATCTCAGCAGCAACTCGGAATTTCATGTTGTTTCAGTTACTGAATACATGTTCTGTAGTTTCTTGTTTTAATGCCTTGTTTCATGCTGTCTCTTCTGCTTGGGAGAGACAAGTTTGTCTCTCTGCCCCTTCTTCCAACCATCCACCTTACCATCTTTCAAGATTCATCTTAGACCAGGGAGTAACCTGAAATTACAGATATGTTTATTAACTTTAACTTTTGGAGTTTTAGGAACCAGTTTCTATGCATAATAGCATTAAAAATATAGGTGGTGATAATGCCCATTCAAATTAATCAGCATGATTTGTCTTTGTAGAGGGTTTGCTGCCAAAATCTTTATTCATTCATTCATTTCTTTATTTAGAGGGGGGAAGGGAAGGAGGAAGAGAGGGAGAGAAGCATCAATATGTAGTTGCCTCTTGTGTGCCCCCTGCTGGGGACCTGGCCCACAACCTAGTCATGTGCCCTGACTGGGAATTGAACAAGTGACCCTTTGGTTCATGGGCTGGCATTCAGTCCACTGAGCCACACCAGCCAGAGCAAAAATCTTGATACTACTAAAATTTTCCTTGTCAAAAAAAGATTTTTTTGTACCTCTCTACCCTTGGAGTCTGAACCATGGCACAGTGATACAAGTAAAACATGCGATGGGATTCTGACCTTTGAGGGAAAACAGTATGAAGCAAAAACACACAGAACTTTATTTGGACTCTAGTGTCAACCCCCAGTCACAGCCTCCTCCTGCTCCTCCTCCTCCTCCTCCTCACATGTAATTGGAGTAGAATTTGAGAGCTGAAGAGGTCCCTTTTACGGTTCAACCTGCCTGTGTAATAGGTGCAAAAAAAAATGGACTGATGTGTAAAATGTTTGAAGAAGTGACTTATAAAATTAGGTCTCTGGTGATTAGGGAACTGGAATTCAGGTTCCCTGAGTGGTGATTGCAGTAAACTATGTTGCCTCCCTTAACTGATGATGTGGTTAACCTGAGAGCCAGGTGAGTGGAAACGTAACTCTATTGAATTCTTCTACTTGTTTAAGCAAACTTCAGACATCAAGGAGACAATAAAAGGAAAATAAATCTTAGACTGTAGCGGGAGACCTTCTACTGAACCACCACCATGGATAAGGAGCCTGTTTGTGGGGGTGGAAATCATGGTGTGACCCCTAGGGAACAAGAAAGATTCACTCCTCTATTCATTCCGCACCGAGCTCTTACTGGATGCCAGCCACAGTCTGCTAGAAAATGCCAGCGTTGTGATGAATAAGATAGTGTCCTCAAGGGGCTTCTGGTCTAGAAGAAAAAACCAGCATATAAACAGATTATTATTTTAATAGGAAACAGTGTTAGTTTCCTCAGTTCATTCATTCATTCATTCATTCATTCATTCATTCATTTCTTTAATCCCTAACATAGCAGCCAGAGAGATCCTTTAAAATGTGAGGTCATATTACTGCTCTGCCCACAATCCTCCTGTGATTTTCCATTTTACTTGGAGAAAGAGCAGAGTCCTTAGAATGGCCTGCAGGGCTCTACACGGTTTGTTTCACTCTTCCAGATGTCATCCTTTATTCCTTGCTCCCTCTGGCACAGCGCCAGGCATGTCTGCTTGGCAAGGCACTTTGCTCGGGAGTCCACATGGCTTGTTCACTCACCTCCTTTAAGTGATAACTCACATGTCACCTTCTTGTAAAGCATTTCTTCACTACTTTGTTTACAATTTCAATTGTGGGTCCACCCACCTGGTATGCCCTATTGCTGTCCCTGCACTATTTTTCCCAACAACACTTCTAACTTAACTATGCGTATGTATGATATACATCTCTATTTTGTCTGTTTCCTGCATTAGGATGTGAACTCCATGAGGGCAGGACTGTCTGTCTGCTTTGCTTTCTGGTACACTCTCTGCATCTAGAATAGTGATGCATAGTGAGCATTCAGTAAATACTGGTTAAAAGAATAAATTCAGCAAATGCATAGCACCTACTACTAATAAGCTGGATTATTTATTTGGTAGAAATGGTGATGACAAAGGACAAAGAAGAAAGTAGCTCACCTGGTTTAAGGGTGTCATTAGTGAGGTTTCTTGAAAGACAGACCATTGAGCTGGGTTTTGAAGAGTGAGTAGGAGGTAGCCAGGTAAAGAAGTGTGGACAGGCTTCAGCAAGGCTAAGTTTAAAGAAATACAGCTTTTCATTTCTGTTGCTGCATAACATAGCAAACTTAGTGGCTTCAAACAAGACAGATTTATTATTTCGCAGTGGGTCAGGAGTCATGGCTTCAGCTGGGTTTTCTGCCGGGGCCTCAAAAGGATGCAGTTAAGACATCAGCTGGCTCCCTGTTTACCTGTAGGCTGGACCATGG
This sequence comes from Anoura caudifer, assembly GCA_004027475.1. Lineage (NCBI taxonomy): Eukaryota > Metazoa > Chordata > Mammalia > Chiroptera > Phyllostomidae > Anoura > Anoura caudifer. Next base: position 140,350 of record PVKU01000449.1, read on the forward strand.
AATGATCACATTCCAAGCTTGCTCAGGTTGTTAGCAGAGGTCCCCATTTTCTTGCTACTTGTTGTCTGGGACCTCTTTCAGCTCCTAGAGGCCACTCTCAGGTCCTTGTCATGTATATGTAGTTCCGTAGCGTGGCTATTTGCTTCTTCTAGGCCTGCAGGAAAACTCTGGCTTAGAATCTCTGTCTTCAGTTGTTTGCGATGGAGGCTTATATAATAGGAAGTAATTAAGGGAGTGACTCTCCCATCACCTCTGTTGGCCAGAAGCAAATCAGGTTTCACCCACACTCAGATGAAAGGTCTATGAAAGACTGGAAGGGTTGCCAGGAGATGAGAATTCCTGGAGCTATCTTAGAAGTTTGACTATCGTATGGACTTTTGGCCTCATGAAGGCAGTGGCCAAGTCTTTTTAAATTGTTTAAAATTGCTCAGTGTTGTATTTCCATTGCCTGGCACATACTAATTGCTTTATAGATACCTATCAAATGATAGATCGTCGAGTGCTATTTATGGTTTTAGCACCTACACTGGTAATTTCACATTGAGAAACAATCTTATTTCTTTGGCATTATCATTTCTTCATTGTAGGTAAAATTATAAACATTTTAACCTGAAATCTTATAGCATAAAATGATTTGTTTATTATCATAAGTGTCAATGAAATGTATTATGTCAGAGAGACAGCACCCATTGGAAAAAATAATTTAGGGCTACACTACACCAAACTAGCAGATTTGTGTTAACTGCCAGAAATGTTGGCAGGCATGGAGTTTTGGGGGTGGTGGGTGGTTAGGTTGTCTGAAGTTTTACAGCTATTGCTGCTAATAAAAAGGTATTTCAAAGCACTTTGAAAATGCAGATTATTTTATAATAGCTGTAAAATACTAGAGATTATGGTCTAACTTCTGTTTAGAACTTTATATATAGTTTGGTGTGAATAATTAGTTTTTTTAAAGATTTTATTTATTCTTAGAGGGGGAGAGAAAAACATCGATGTGCCAGAGGAACATCAATGGGTTGCCTCTTGCACTCCCCCAACCAGGAACCAGGCCCGCAACCCAGGCATGTGCCCTGACTGGGAGTTGAACCGGTGACCTTTTGGTTTGCCATATGATGCCCATCCCACTGAGCCATACCAGTCAGGGCCAGTTGTTCTTCATACTTGCCGTAGGAAATATCTTTTGAGCAAAAATTAGGTCTTGAGATATCTATTTTATCTTCACAAAAATAGATATTTCTGACACTAAAGTCTATGTTTTCCCACTAGACCTTGTTCACACTGGGATTATGAGAATCCCAGTGTGTGCCAGGAGGTATTAGAAGCCACAAGGTAAGCATGGCACATGTTCTTGGAGTATCAATCTTAGTGATATATTCAGAACTAAAACATTTTTTTCTATTAAAACAAATACAGATATAGTATACTATAGGGAAGAATGCAAATATGAATGAATTTTAAGATAAGTTTCTTACAGCATGATGCTTTAGTTGGCTTCCCCTGGGTTCTGCATACCTTGATTCATGGCCACTTTCCTCTGCCCTTCAGGTGGACAAGTCTGAGAGGCACTGTACTGTACCAGGCTCCCTTTCACTGGATCTTGGCGGATGGTAAGATTCAGAGACATTTTAGGTGGAGGTTAGTGGTACAAGAAAAGAAAAGAAAATTCAAGGACCAGTGTCCCTTTGTCAAAGGGGTATTTGTTAGGACAGAAGACCTACTCTGGTAGGGTGGTGGGGGTTTGGCTGGTCCCCATGTCCCCAGTCACTCTTCAGGGAGCCTCGGCAAGAAAACTGGAATGACACCTGAGCCTCTCCATGCAGTCTGACATCCCAGGCTTCTTCCCATGACTCAGCTATTTGCCAAAGGCAACAGCAGAAGCTGTAAGGTCTCCTGTGCCCAAGGCTCAGAAGTCCCACAACACTTCTCCCACTACATCCTGTTCCTCAAAGCAAATCACAATGTGAGCCCAGACTCTAGCTCTGGGGAAGCAGACTCCACCTCTTCTCCTGATCCTAGTCTGACCAGTTATCCATTGTGCCCTGGCCCCATACTAGGCTCCACCTCTTGATGGGAGGAGCTGCAAAGACTGGCCTTTTAAAAATCCACCGTGTGACCTTGAACAAGTTACTTAATTCCTTTATTTTTAATCTATAAAATGGGGATAATATTAATGCCTATACCCTGTAGCGATTATAAACATGAAATATGTTGATGTGTGGGAAGTACAGCAGATAGTAGGAGCTCAGTAAATGTCACCCTTTACTGCTTTCTTTGTGATTCTGTCTAAGGAAGGTGGCCATCCTAAAATGGGACCGTTTTCCTGAGCCTTCTGTGACTTTCTCGTCTCTTGGAAAACATTTTGTCTCCGTGTCTCATTTGGTGGGCAGTGTGTGTTGCCTTGTGCTTCTGTTACATCGGTATAGGACATAGCTTAGCTGCAGATGTTGGGGAGCCTCTGGAGGGTGCAGAGCCGTGTTCCTACAATTTCTCGTAGGGTTCTCAGTGCCTAGCTCTCAGTGATGTTTAGTGAGTGAATCCGTAATATTCCAAAGAAGATACAGATGTTTCTTTTCTGTTATTTTGATTTAGTCTAGCAAGTGCCTTAAGTCAAAATATATAGAAACAAAAATGTGAAAGGAAAATTTAAACTCCAGATACAGGATCTTACTTTACTGTTTGATGAAATTAGACATATTCACATGGAGGGCATTTTAATTCCTCGAGGACAAAAAAAAGCTTAATTTTTGCTGGTCTAAAAAATGAAGGTTTAATTTAGAATGAAATTGAAGAGAGTTAGAAAAATAGATTTAAAAGCAATAAAGTGCATTTTATTTTAATGGTTATTTTAATTATTTTCAAATTCCAGGAGATGTGAATTCTGAACTTTAACTAGATCAAATAATATTGAAATCATAGTTAAAAACAGCTTTTCATTTTCATCAAATGAAGGTTTTGCATATAGTAAATAAAAAGGCTTTTGGTTTTCTAATTTGTGATCATTCCTTGTTGTGCAAAATAAATGTAGAGTTTCTATAACACTCTCAAGGAATCCTGTATAGGACTCATGTTTAACTTGCTTAATGCTAACAGCATGAAGTCGGGGTACAGTGTGGAAAGGTAAAAAAATGAAAACCTACATCTGCTGTTACATGTTGTTAACTCCCTCAGCAGACATTAAATCACTTCAAGTACAATAATAGTGTGGGAGGTAAATTAACTAACCATTAGCAGTATTATAAATACACAATTAACATGCCAGCATTTATATGACACATTGACGGGACAGCAGTAATTTTTGATTGGGAATTTGCAGACCTTTGAGAAGCCTCAGGCTGTTGCTTATTCAGACAGGTTTTCACAGATTGCAGGTGAGGAGACCCGAAGTCTCTCTGGCAGAGAAAAGTGAGCGTGGAGTGTTTTGGAAGCTGAGGAATGGGAATTTCCTTTGAACCATTGGCTGAACTTGAGCATTTTAAGTCATGTTGCTGCCTATTTCAGGTCCTTAGGGAGTGTACAGGTATAGGGAGGGCTTATGGTAGGGGTTATTTAAAGAAACAGGTGTGGACGTTGTAGCTGAAGTTGCATAAGTCTCTAGGGATTTTCAAAAAGTACTTAGAGCTAACTAAGAATTTGGTTAGACCTAACAGGTCAACAGGTATATGATCTCTGAAGTTCCTTTCATGTGTAAAACGTTGTGACTTTCATATTTGAGCAACCATTAATGTGTCGTTTATTTCTCAGTGTTGTGCAAATCTGTGTTTCCTCAGCAAGGGGAGGCTAAGGGTGTAGTCTACTGCCTCATGCATTTGCTGTATTATATCTTTCACAAAACCCATGGAAGAAATTTCTCACAGGCCCCAGAGCTGAAAGAGCTCAAAATCAGGATTTTTAAAAATCATGTTTATTATGGCTGTTGTAATTCTTTGCTCCTCTTTGTTCTTAGAGGCTGCATGGTGGTTAAGAGCCCAAGCTCTGGGATTTGGTTCTTGTTCGTACCCATCTGGCTTTTGGCCAGTTCTTAACCTGTTCGTGTTTTCATCTGTAAAATGGGGATAAAAATAGTAACTATCTTATAAGATTATTTTGAGCATTATATGCATTAATCCATGTAAAAAGGAAAGAACAGATGTAGCTTTTGTTATAAAGTTAGCTATAATTGCTTTTTGCTTCTGAGATTCTGGAGTCTATTTGTAGGAAATGTACAAGATCTTATGGCAGGTACTGGCTTATGATTCATGATGAGTTACTTCCCCTTTGGCACTTTTCTTATCTACTCTTTTACTGTGTTGTACCTTATGTTGTTGCATAAGCTATTACAAATAAAGTTTGAGGATGTATGTGTATAAAGTTATTACTTAAAATATATTTGTATTGATACTTGATGCCCATTAAAACCTAACAACTTCCTCCCGTTTAGGGCAGTTGCCAAGTTACCACAGGCAAGTTACATGACCATTAATGAACGCAAATGGTTAATGAGTACAAATTGGGTAATACCACCCAAATTGTACCTGGAACCACGCTTAGCACATAGTAGGAACTTAATATGTATTTGTTGAACGAATGAATGAATAAATGAAGTATTAAAGGAGACCCACCCAGTGCATTAAAAATGGTCATGCCATTTTGGGACATCTCTTACCATCCTCCTGCTCTGTATCCTGTCCCCATTGCTTCCATTTTGGGTAAAACAAATCTATATGTTTTGAGGAACCTGAAGTTGAAAAGTGGATAACCTGTGAAAGGTAGGATATTTTAGGGGAACAGACCTCCTGGAGCCTGAAATTATTGTTAATCCTATAGTCTAAAGGCATAAAAAAAAGGACCAGCTCTCTCAGCGTCCAAGATTGGTGACGTCCAGGAAAGTCATTCAAGGCCTGAAGAAACAGCGTTTGTAAAAGTGTATAGAGTAGCATTTCAAAGCAATGGTCTTAGTAATTATTTTACATCCGTTTATTTTGGTTTTCGTAGAGGAAAAAATGTTTAGGAATCAAACAAGTTTGGGATTTGGAATATGTTGTGTTACTAGATTCCCTACTCTTGCAGCTTCACTATATACATGAATGATTTAGAAGCTTCGAAAAAGTGCTATGAACAGCAAGAAGAAAACATTTAATTTTGTTTAATCTGGCACTTTGTAGAGCTTTTTAAAAAAATTTAGAAACTGCCCTAGCTGGTGGCTCAGTTCTTGGAGTTTCATTCCGTATACCAACAGGTTGCAGGTTCAATTTCCAATCAGGGCTCCTACCTAGGTTGCAGTTTTGATCTCTAGTTGGGGTGCATATGGACAGTAAGTGATCAGTGTTTTCTTTTCTTTTCTTTTCTTTTCTTTTCTCTTTTCTTTAAGATTTTGTTTATTTCTAGAGACAGGGGAAGGGAGGGAGAGAAACATCAATGTGTGGTTGCCTCTTGCGTGTCCCCTTCTGGGGACCTCAGCCTGAAACCCAGGCATGTGCCCTGACAGGGAATCAAACCGGTGACCTTTTGGTTCACAGGCCTGCACTCAATCCACTGAGCCACACCTACCAGGGCATGATCAGTATTTCTATCTCACATCAATGTTTCTCTCTCTCTGCGCACCTTCCTCTCTCTCTAAAATCAATAAATATATCTTCTGGTAAGGATTAAAAAAAAAAAAAAATAAATAAAAAATGTATAACAAAATTTACCATTTTAACCATTTTAAGTGTACAGTTCAGTGGCATTAAGTACATTCACTTCCTTGTACAGCCATCACCTCATCTGTCTAGAGAACTTTTCCATGTTCTCAAATTGACCTGAGACATCCCATTTTTCTGAACCTCTGCATCGTTAGGTTTTAAGCATCTTTAATTTTTGCACAACTGATCAGAGAAAATAACTGGTTTTTATCTTTGTCTTTGCAATTAAATATACCTTCAGGTGATAATTTGCTGCTCTTAAAGTGATTTAAAACACATTCTTTGGTTTCGAAAAGTAGTGTTGGAGAAGTGTCCCCAAAGTGACAGTTTCGAAGGGCACAATGAAGAGAAGCTTTTGATCTGTATTAATGGAAAAAAGGCAACCTTTCTGTATAATCAAACCTACATATGATATGCTCATATGTGTCTAATCTCTACAACAGAATTCTGCAGTCCTTGGAAGTCAGGCAGCAACATTTTTTTGAACTCCTGACATATGTAAAATCCTTTGCTGCCAGAAGGGATGTGGTATTACAGCCCCTGTCGTTGTGGGACTTACAGTCTGAATCCTCAAGTACGTGTCATAGGAGGCGGGAAGCACGTTTCCCTGGCAGTCCTGTGGGGAGTTCCCTATCTGAGCTGGTATTGAATGCATATTTCTTGAGTGACTCGTACAGAGTCCTCATTGTATGAAGTCGTACTGTGTTAAAAGAGAACATATGTGCTCGTGTTGGGGTATTTTAAGGGCTCTGTTCTGTAAGGATAAAGTCAGGGAGTTGGTGTGTGCCTGCCAGTAACTTTTTCCTTCATGAAGAGGTGATGGAGAGAATCCATTTTCCTTGAAAAGATCCCGTTCCATGTCCTCAGTTTACTTTCGTTGCTTTGCCCTTTGCCTTATTAGTGCCAGAACACCCACTAATGTGTTGGTTCCTCACGGAAGCGCTTGTTTTTGCAGGACAGAACTATTCAGTATGAAGTGGAAAGCGCCTGCCCCTCTTGCTGGCAACTAGTTGCCTGCCTTTTCTGGGGAAGACTCTTACCAGGATTGCTACGAGGACGTTTGCAGCGCCAGCAATCCGTGATCCTGTGATTCTGTTACAAAACAAATATTTTCCCTTATGAATAATTCTGTGGTTGTATACATCTTTTTGTGGTTATATAAGAAGTTTTTATTTTTGTACGTGAAATTTAAATGCTCCCCTTTCAATCTGTGATGTATTTTTGGTTAATACAATGACGGGCTGACATTAACGTTTCTGAGACTGAGTTCCTCAGAAACTTGACACTTAGAAGACTCCCATTATGTTCAGGGGTACAGTGTGCCTGTATGAGGGTATCCACTTTCTGAGTCAGGGAACCCTTACTAGCCCTTGCATTTCCTACTAACCTCAGTGTAAAATGAGTACTCAGTGAATATTATTTAAAGGAAAAAAACTAAGATTAATGTAATTCACGTGGTTAGAGATGCTCCTCAGTTAAACTTTGTCTTAATCTCCATATTTTTATTTCAAGATCCATCAAATGATGTCAATAGAGTATGTTACCAGAGAAAATATTTGAAAACCTGAGTAAGCTATAATGATTTCTTAACTAGATTTCCCCCATGTTCCATTTCTAGAAGAAACAAATGACGAGGAAATCTGGTGTTACAGATCTTTCTAGAAATAAATTCTAGGACTGTTTGAAGGAGCATGTTCCATCCAGCTTTTACGTCCTTGCACTTCTTGAGGATTTTAGAGAAGCAGGGAGGCGACTCATGATGTGCAGTGTCCTCTGTCACAAAGGAAACACATGCTTATTTTACCTTTTGTGAACTTACAAAAGAAGGGCAAGTGGTTGATTTTTTTTTTTTAGGATCACTTTGAACAAAAAATGAAAGCTTAAAATTGGAGATGATATTTTTGCCACCATCATTAATAGCAGCTACTGTTTAGTTATGCGCCAGGTACTCTTTTGAGCGCTTCCTTTCTACTGTCTCCTCTGTGAGACTTTCGTTTTGCAAAGGAGGGAGGAGGCAGGCCCAGAGAGGTCAATGCCATTTTCACCAAGGTCATGTAGCTAGCAAGGAATGGTGTCAGGATTTGAACCCAGTTTTGCCTGTAGGGCCTTAGATTCTTAATCACTGTTCTGTAATATTTTCTTTGTCGAGTATTGCCATTGAACTGAGGAGGTGCCATCTTGTTCCCAGAATAAACAGCACTGCAGTTTTAGCAGGATTCTAGAAGCAGTTCTTATAATTAGGTTTCTAAAATAAGAAATTAATCTGGTAACAGACAAGTTTGATTAATAAGTTTTATTTTTAAAGCACAGTACTATCTTAAATCAGAAGAAAGGAAAATATATTTATTGAACAAAATTACTTTGGTGGTACATTTTTGTAAAATTTCTAGCAACTCTGAAAGCGTTGTCTGTGCTGTTTTAGATACTTCACAACTATATGATGGGGGTGGGGGAATGAGAACTGAAGAATTATAATTTCATACTTTAGCACATCATTTGAGGAAAATACAACTTGTTCCTCTGTCACCTTATAATGAGAAGACTGCATGGAGTAAAGAGAGAAAGAAAGGAAAATTTATTGTGTTAACAGTACTTATATGCTTCGAGTGGACTAAGGAGTTACTTACTATCTTTTGTTTTTCAAGAGAGCAAGCCTTGATCTTGTGATGCTGTGGAGTTCTTGAGGAGAGCCTCGGCCCTTAGTGCTTATAAGGATTTCCTTTCAGCTTAGACTTAATCCTTTTAAGCTCCTAGGTACAGGGATAAATGTTGATTTTCAAGGTAGCATTTTACCACTCTGAATTTGTTTGCAAAATGATTCAGTCATTTTCTGCCTTATTCTTAAATATTGCTGTGTACATCATGTTTCTAGGTAGGGGAGACCGTGAAACAATATGAAGAGGAGAAAATAGCCTTTTAAGGACATTGGCCCACAGAGAGGATGGCCTTCTTGGACAATCCAACTATCATTCTAGCTCATATTCGACAGTCACATGTGACCAGTGATGACACAGGAATGTGTGAGATGGTTCTCATTGATCATGATGTTGACCTAGAGAAGATTCATCCTCCTTCAATGCCTGGAGACAGTGGGTCAGAAATTCAGGGAAGCAATGGTGAGACTCAGGGCTATGTGTATGCCCAGTCAGTCGATATTACCTCAAGTTGGGACTTTGGTATTAGAAGACGCTCAAATACAGGTAATAAACATTTCCTTTTAGTCATGTCTTCCGAGCTTTAAATCAGTAAACAGTCTTATAGAACAATGCATTACACTGGACTAGGTTCGGTCTCCGTGTACTAACAGGAAAATGCGTGTACGAACCACCAAGAGCGAGTCTAAGCAAGATCCCATCTCCACACTGTGAAAGGAGACAGACTCTGGAATGATGCTGTTAGAAAGGCGCAGAAGAGGAGCAAGAAAGTAAACGGAAGAGGGCTAGTGAAAAAGTTGACTAGGAGAGAGGCGCGCGTTGCATGTTCTGGTCTAAAAAGTCTGTAGAAAGGGATGTGGATTTGAGTATCTTCAACAGAGAAATCAGTCCCAGCAGGTAACTGCCTGGAGGCAGATTTCAGGTTGACACAATACAGAACCTTTCCTAGGGCAGCTGACCAAGCTGACCCTCAGAGGACGGATGCTGCCTGAGACCCTTCTTGCCGCTGGAGGGATTGCCAGGGTTGGGAGATTAGAGGGAGACAGCTGAATATTTATTAGGGCTGTTTTTAATAGGAATTACTGCACTGGGTGTGAGATTAGAAAAGGTGCTCCTGTCTTCCATACATTCCCTTTATTTTCTTAAGTTGATCTCTGCACTTTGATCTTTGTGGCATGAAAGTGCTCAACTTTGGTGTGTATACACACACACGCACACACACACATATTTAGTCATCAGCTTTTAAAGGCTTATCATTGCCCATTTTCCAGCTTATATTTTTTTGAAAACGTTTCAAGGGAAATGTGATGAACCAAGGCCTTTACTTAGATAAGTTATTTAGAATATGTAAGGTAGTTCCAACTGTGACCGTATTCTAAGAGGTTTTTGGGAGGGACGGGTAATCAGAAAATATAATCGAATCAGTAGCAGTAGCCTGCTAACTCCTAGGAAAAGTGGCAGGAGATGCAGTAGAACATTGCAAATATTTACATGCTTGCTTTCATGTTCCAAATGTAAAGTGCACTTGATGGAGACTGCAGGTAGAGCGGGATACAATTTACGGGGAAAGGCATGTTAAGGTTTTTGTTCAGAATTCAGCATTCTGTGACATCCACAAAGAATAGTTTGTTCTCAGGATGAAAATAATTAATAGCATTTTTCTAGTATCTAAAGGAACTTTTATCAAAATAGGATTTGAGCGAAGGTTTGAATATAATTTAGAACCATTGATTCTCAGTTCTCTAGTCGAAACTGACTTCCTTGTAGGTTATTGAGATGATATCTTATATGACAGGTTGAATGGATTTCAGTAGGAGAATGCTGCTCAATTGAGAGCTTCATGATTATATTACTTTGGCTTTACCCTGCACATTTATTATTTGCAATTGAATGGAGGAGGATTTGGTTAGATACAGCGACATTGTCAGAATGCTTTTGCCAGCATAGTTTAAATTTCTGGCAAGATAAGTTTGTATTTCCCTACCACAGTGTTAAGGCAGAAGTGTACAATTTCCTACCCTGAAAAAGAAATTTACTTATTTTATTTATTTTTTGTTAGCATGTGCTAAGATAGGAAGTGCAAGAGGAGACTAATTTCAAGTGATAGCATTAATCGTGACTTTCTTTGTCATTGTGGTCTCCTTAGGCAGCAACTGTTAATGTATCTGGACAATATTTATTTAAAAGATGGTTCACCTGATTTTTCAGGGTTGGTCAGCCTGTGGTAATATAATCACAAATGCATAATTTTAGGTGATGCTTTGTTATTGTTGTTGGAATTTCTTAAGATAACACTTAGATGCTAATAATTAACTAAGATTGTGGGGTATCCTGTGACCAAGGAATTTACTTTTTAATACTTTCAGCATATCTTAAAATTTTGTATAAGAAAAATTGTTCTTTTTAAGATTTGACTAATGTTACAAAGATACAAATCATTTATTTTACTACCTATAAACTGTTTCAGCCCACTGAAGAAAAGCTATGCTAATTTATATAGCTTTGACATTTTATAATTTTCATGATTTTTAGATAAAGGATTTTATATTTAAAACTTTAATAGTCTAGTCTGAGTTCATTTATCTTTAATTTTTGAAACGGGTAGAGTAATTCATAACAGTAATTTTATTCCTGTAATGTAATATTCACTTCAGTTCATTTGTGCATTAAAATTCCTTTAAGACCGTTATTAATGATTTATATAATGAAATGTCATATTAATCACAGAAGTTTTCACATTTTATTATTCTCTTCCATGTTAATACTATCTTTATGATCTCTATTAATGTTTTATATCCTCTAATTTCAATTATAAATCAAGAATATTTTCATGTTTTTGTTGGTATTTGCTTTTCAGGGGTGCCACCTTTAAAATTTTATGACTTTTCTCCTACATATGCAATATAAAACATCTTTATTCATATGAAGGTAGTTAATTATGTCTTTGTTTATAGTAAACTTTCATTGACAAACTTATAGTTATAATATTTCTTTTTAAGCTCAAAGATTAGAACGACTTCGAAAAGAGAGACAAAACCAGATCAAATGCAAAAATATTCAGTGGAAAGAAAGAAATTCTAAGCAATCAGGTAAATGGAAAAAATTTTAATTGTTAACTTGAGATTTATATATTTAGTGTGTATTATTGTATAACAGCTTTTATTTTTAAATCATTCTTTTAAATCCTCTGGGCAGATACCTTTTGTGTTTTGAACTTTGGACTTTTTCACTTGGGTGCCTTGGTGTTCTGAAACTGGGTGTTCTTTGGGTGTTACCTTTTTGACCACTCTTGGTTCTGGGTCAGAGAAATTGATGTGTGCAGGGCAGGCACATTTTGTACCAACTGTCGTGCCAGTACCTTGTTCTTACAGCCAAGGAGTACCTGTGATTTGGGTGGGCCTCTGGGCTATAGATTCCTCCTGGCAATTCCAGCCTAGACTTTACCTTGCCTTATGGATGGCCTTAGCAACCATCTTTTTTGCGTATTGCTAGTTCTCTTCCTTTACCCTAAAACCATTATGTTACTGATCTCATTAGCATTTGCAGTATATGTTCATATGATAAATATATTGAGAAAATACATATTAATATATATTTTCAAAGCTTCAATCTTAGTAAGACGGGGAGACTTTAAAAATATTCAAAATAAAGTGCTATTTATTAAAATATTTTCCGATGTTTATATTATGTTTCCTGGACTTTCTCTTTTTTTCCTTCTTTCAAAGAAATGTCTGCAGTCTGTCTTCTGTATCTTCCAGGACCTCCCAGGGCTACCCTGGCATTTAATAGGTGTCCAATAAATTTTTGTTGACTGACTCCATTGCTACATACCATTATAAAACTAACAATATTAATGATTATTACATTAACATCAGCACCTACCTAGTGCTGTTCCAAGCACTTTACATGCATTACCTCCAGTGCACCAATCTTATAAGGTGTACATATCACTGATGAGGTGAGACAGATGACACTGAGGCTCAGAGAGATTAACCTTGCTAAAGTTACAAGGTTAGGAAGTAGTAGTGCGGTATAGAGCCATGTTTTGTGTCTAGCACTGTCTGCATCTAAAGGCCAATCTCCTTCTGCTAAACTATGCTTTGTTAAGTGGTTATTGCTTTCTCCTACGATGCTGGTAACCTGAGTGCTCAGTGGGTCTGATTTTCTTAATGGTTGCTTCAAAGTGATGGGTAAGTTAGAAGCTGCGATCCCACTTCTCTTTTTTACATCTAATTTCTTTGACTTCCCATACATTCTTCTTCTTCTTCTTCTTCTTCTTCTTCTTCTTTCTTCTTTCTTCTTTCTTCTTTCTTCTTTCTTCTTCTTCTTCTTTTGGAACATTGATTTATTTATGCATTCATTGGTTGATTCTTGTGTGTACCCTGAACAGGGGATCAAACCTGCAGCCTTGGTGTATTGGGATGAACTCTGCCTACCTGAGCTGCCCAGCCAGCACTGTTTTCTTCTGGATACATTAGAAATCTCTCTAGGCTGGTCTGTCTTTCTTTTTTTTTTTTTTTATAAAAATCCTCTCCTGAGGATATTTCTTCATTGCTTTTAGAGAGAGAGGAAAGGAGGGAGAGACAGACAGACAGACAGACATCAATGTGAGAGAGAAACGTTGATCAGTTGCCTTCTTGTATGGGCTCCAACTGGGGATCAAGCCCACAACATAGGCATGTGCATGGACCAGGAATTGAATGGGACAGTGCTCCATCCAACTGAACCACACCAGCTAGGGCCTGTTCTGTTTTGTTGAACCAGCTGATCCTTCTCTCTGTTGTATCTAGGACAGACTGAAAAACTTTTATCATTTTTATTCACTTTTTTATGTGTTAATGCTTTTCCTATTAATCTCTTTTTGATGAACAGAGTCAGGTTATTTAAGCCCATCTCTCCAGCTGCCCTTCGTTTTGTCTTCTTCACTTCCTTATCTTAAAAAGTTGTAAGTAAATAATAGGATGAATAGAATGCCTCAAATAATTAATCCCTTTCAAAATGTGAGAAATAAGTTCAACTTCAATTTTGATACATCTAGTAATGTTATAATTACATACATATAATAAATTTTGATATATCTCCCATTTATCCCTTAAAGTTTAATCCACTTTAACATCTGTTTAGTGTTTTACAGAATATGTTGGAGAAATAAATAGTCCCCTTTTTATTTTCATTTGTTAACTACATTATCTATTATATATGAATACTTCTCTCTCCCTCAGTTTTCTTTCCTCTTATTTTTGCCTCTCACAGATTTCAATAATTGATCTCATGATCTTATTTCTGGAAAAGCTCCTAATCTGCCTGTTCATGCTTCAAAATGTTGACTTTGATTCTTGCCAGACCAGTAGCCTACCTCGTGGTTACTCCTGACATTTAGAGTGAACCTCATCAGTGCACAAAGGAATGTCTTTGACTTCTGTGTTAAACTGGTTTCCCTGGTTGGCATTCTGGGTATCCTGAAACGTGTTAGAAAAGTGGAGCCAGCAGCCCACGAAGTATCTCCGGGTAAACTGAGCAGCCATTCTGTTTTCATACATCTCAAACATATCTCTCTTTTGGCAAGAAATGTCATGGCCAAACCATTTTGACCTTAATTGAGAAATTTTGTTAGGTAATTACTTATTTCTTCTTTCATTCTGTTTGCTATTTAAGTTTTGTTAAAATAATTGTTTTTCTTACCTTTGTTTTATTTCATTCCCCACTAGAAGAATCGTCATTATGAATATGATGACCTCCATGGGAACGTTCTTCCACAATTACTCTAATGTGTTCTGTCCTTTAAGACACAGCATAAATGCAGCCTTTTTTTAAATAGAAGAGTTGGGAGGGATCTTAGAAGCCATCTGGTCCATACCCTGAAGTTCTTTATGAATATACTGATCCATATGCCGTGAGACCTCATGATAAATGACATACCTTAGAGTAAGATCCTTTTAGTATTTCCATAACTGAAACTGCATGAGTAAATGTGAGGATGGTCATCAGAAGAAAGCTTTATCAGGAATAGTGTCAAATCAAGGTCCCAGTATTTTTATTTTTATTGTTTTTAAATGGTTTCGGTAGGTTCTTTACCAAAGCAGCTGTTATTCTTATTCATTAAGTCACTTAACAGGTATTTTTCCCATAACTTCTGTGTGCATAGTGATTCTGTGCTGCTGGGCGCTTGTGGCAGACACGTGATCCCTGTCCTCAAGAAGTTTGAAGTCTAGTTGGAAGACAAAGCTATTTGTACATGAAGTTCAATAACAACTCAAAACAATAATGTGGATTATATCAACTAGTTATGAATATTTCTGAAGTTTTCTTTATGTAACTTCCCAGTTACATAAAAACAACAGTTCTCAGATGTAGTGGCTGTATAAAAATCAGCAACACATCCAAAAGTGCATGTTATAATGACATCCTGTGTAGATTTCTGGGTCCTACCTGTGGGATTCAGTAGATGGAGGTTGGAGTCCATAATTCTGTGTTTTTCAGAAGCTGTCTGGGCTTGGAAGACTGCTGGTATATATATAACATGCCAGCCACTAAGTTTGCTTCGTCTTCATGCAAGTATAACAAGTTAGCTGTTAATATTTCCACATTGTAGGTGAGAAAATTGGAGCCCAGAGGCTAAGTAACTTTTCCAAATCACTTATTTAACAAGTAGTAATTGGCAAAGCCAGAAGCCCTCTCCTGGCCAGTCTTATGTCAAAGATGCTCGTCTTTCCATCCTGCTCTATTCTCTCCCGTACTGTAGCCAGAAAGGGGCTGCTCCTGGAACATTAAGTATTGAGGAGTCTTTGGTGCTCCTTGTTTCTTTTCTTCTCTGTGTGTCTGCTATGGCCAGGGTTCAGGAAAGTTACCAAAGCCTCTTTATTAAAAAAAAAAAAAAAAAAATCAATCATTACAGAAAATCTGAAAACAATATACAAATGAAAATAAGCTACCAGTCGTGTCATTCAGAGGAACTCCTGTTAACATTTTGATATAGTTATTCAGATTTTACATATGTGGGTATATATTTTTAAAAATTCTAATCATACCTCCTATGATCTTTTTTGTATTTTTTATATATACACATATTACATAAATGCAGTGTTTGGTGTTATCTCTGTATTGTTCCTGCGCTTTTACATTTCTCTTTTTAAAATTTTATTTATTTATTTTTAGAGAGAGTGGAAGGGAGAAAGACAAAGAGAGAAACATCAGTGCGTGAGAGAAACATTAGTGGGTTGCCTCTCAGTGCATAGCCCAGGCACGTACCTGACTGGGAATCGAACCGGCGACCGTTTGCTTTGCAGGCTAGTGCTCAATCCACTGAGCCACACCAGCTGGGGCTTTACATTTCTTATTAAGGTTCTTTCTACCTGTTTTGTATTTCGTGTTACCCTTGTAAATAGCGTCTTCTTCCCCATGACTTTCTCACTATTCTTATAAAGAAACCTGTTTTTATACATCTGTTTTGTATCCAGCCACGCAGTGAACCCTTATTAGTTCTAAAATACATTCTCATCTTCCTGAATGCGGTAGTATGTGCTTTTTCATAAATCTGATGCTTAAATTTCTAGGCTGTTGTTTTTTTAGTTTTGAATTTCTTGGGGACTTCCAACTGTTTATATTGGTTAGGATTTTTCAGTTGCAAATAACAAAAACAAGTGAAGTTGAAATTGAAGAGCAACTTGAAGTTGAAGAACTGAAGAAATATAACTCTACCTTATGAATGGCTTGGAATTAGGAGGAAGGGCTCTATGGCCTCCCCTGTTTTATCTTTGCTTCTTTGTGCCCATCTGCTCTCTTCTTGCTCCTCCAGATCTGTTCACTGTCTGCACAACTACTTTTTCTACCTCTCTCATCCGGAGTTACTCATCCAACAAGTATTTCTTAAGCTCCTACAGTATGCAAGGACAGTTAGACACTGTTGTAGGCCTAGAAGATACAGCAGTGAACAAGACAAAATCCCTGTCCTCGGGAGCTTGCGGGAAAAATAGACCACGAACAAACGTATCAGAATGGAATAAATAGCCTAGAGAAAAATATAGCTGGGTAAGGGGCATAAAGAATATTAGGCAGGGGGGTTTGCTATTTTATGTAGAGTGATTGGGAAAAGACTCATTGGGAGGCAGTGATTGAGCAGAGATCTGCAGGAAGTGAAGGAGTGAGCCAGGCTGACACTGGGAAGTGAGTGTTCTAACACAAGGGAATGGCAAATGAAAGGTTCTCTGACAGAAGTATGCCTGAAATATGCAAGGAATAGCACGGAAGGATGCTTGTTGGTTGGGGAGAGTAAGTAAGGGAAGGGTGGGATCAGAGGAGTAAGTAGTGGGAGACTTGGTCATGGGAGATCTGGTAAGGAATTTAATATTTACTCTGGGTGAGGTGCTTTGGTCAGAGTAGTTATATGATATATTACTTACTTTTTTAATTTCCAGTTTAAATTTCCTTTAACACAGCTTATTATTATTATTTTATACAAAATTTATTTTATACAAAATTTTATTTTATACAAAATTTCAAACATATACAAAAGTAGAGAGAATGGCGTAATGAACCCCACACAACCGTGATCCAGCTTCAGCAGTTGGCATACGGCCAGTCATTTATACATTCACCTCCCCTCCCCTTCCCGATTATTCTTAAGCAAATCCCAGCCATTATATAATTGCATCCCTAAATACATGTTTTTTTAACACATAAGAAAACTGCAGTACCCTCACTCTTCAAATAACGAGCAGGAATTCTTTAATATTATCAAACATTTCCGTGATTGTTTCCAATGTTTCTTTTTCTTTCTTTTCTTTCTTTCTTTCTTTCTTTTTTTTTTTTTTTTTGTAGTACATTTGTTCAGGTCTGGATCTAAAGTCCACACATCATTTTTGGTTAACAATGTCTTATTTCCTTTTTAATCTATAGATTCTCCTTCACTTTTCCCTCCTGTAATTATTAGTTGAAGAAACTGGGTCATTTGTCCTACAGAATTTCCTATATTTCTGGATTTTGCTCATCATGTCCCCGGGGTCTTACTTAATACATTCCTCTGTCCTTTTTATTATCTATTCTGGTAGTTACTAGAAACTTCCTCAGATTGAAGTTTGATTTTTGGTAAGAATGTTTTGTGCATGCTGACCTGTATTTCATATTGCTTCACATTAGGAAGCATGGATTCTGTTTGTTTGTTTGTTTCTGTGATAAGATTGGAGGTAGAACCCGGTATTGTCCATCCATAATAAAGTTACTCCCATCAGCTTGCTATCAGATGATTTTTGTGGCCATTGAAGGGCATTTCCTAGATGCATTATTTCATTAGGTGCAAAATAGTGGTTTCTGATTGTATCAGTCTTTATTTATTTTATAGAAGGAAGAAGTTTCCCTAATCTATTATTTGGTTATCCTTAGATATAGTCCCTGCAGTAAAGGCAGGATAAATGCTAATTCTTTCCCTTTGCTAACAGTTTTCGGAACTGAAAGAGTTCTCTAGCATCCTATTTAGATGAACAGTAAAGGTTTTTCCCCTTTTTATCTTTATGAAATTATGGGTTTTTAAAGCGTATTTTGTATTTTTCAATTCATTACAGGTTTTTTTTTTTTTTTTTTTTTTACGCTAAGATTGCCCCTTTGTTTAGTGAGTCCTTGCACATTGGCTTCTAAGTTTTTTGGACACAATTTCAGTAATCTTTCCTAACCTCCTTGCTTTCTTGTATGACAAGATGTTCGATACTCCTTTTATACCTTTCTTCCTCCAAGTCAGGAATCAGCCATTTCTCCAAAGAATCTTGGTTCTTTTACTGGTCAGTGGCATTACGAGACCACAGCCTGTGCTCTACTTCGTCGGCCTTTTCAGGGCATACAGCTCAGAAAAAAGTAAATTTTTTGAATAATGTTTTAAAATACATTGTGAGTTAACATCGATAATTTCAATTCAAGATACAAAGTGTTTACGTAACTTCTAAAAAAATTTTATGTTCATGTATGTTTTCTCTCACACTGAAAACTTGGTTCCACAATGGAAACACCAGTGTCATTACTAACAATACAGTTACTAAAAACAATTTAAGATGTTTTTCTTTTCTTTTTCTTTTTTTCTTTCTTCTTTCTTTTTTTTCTCTCTTCTTTTTCTTTCTTTCTTTTTTTTTTTTTTTTTGCCCTTTTGGCCTAAAAGGATTGAGTTACCATTAACTGAGAAGGAGAAGGTTGTAAGAGGGGCAGGTTTAGGGAAGGCCAAGAGTTTGGTGTGGACGTGCAGAGTTTGAGATGCCTATTGGGCATCCTGGTGGAGGTGTCAAATAGAAAATTGAATATGTAAGTCTGTAATTTTAAGGAGTATTTAGGTCTAGGGATAAGCATTTGGGAATTATCAGCACGTAGAGGGTAGCTATTCAGGCTTTCACTTTTCACTTACATTTTTATTGAGGTATATACTTTACGTGTACTGAAAGGTAGAGATACTAAATGCACAGTTTGATGACTTATGACAACTAGCATCTTAACCAGGTGTAGAGCATTCCTAGACCCCAGAAAGTTCCATTGTGCCCCCTTCTAGTCAGGTTACTTCCCAGAGACAATTGTTTAGACTTATATCTCCACAGTTTAGTTTTGTCTCTTGTAAATGATATTCAAAACAAGGCTGGATGAAATCGCTAAGGGTGTGGCTATAGATGGACAAAAGAAAAAGTCCAAATACTATGCGTTGGAGAATGCCAGAGATTGGAAAGGAAGATGAGGAAGAGGAATTGGCAAGGAGACTGAGACAGGGGGCCAGAAAGTTAGGATGAGAACCAGATAGAATGGAGTCCTGGAACCAATTGAAAAAAGTGCTTCAAGAAGGAAAGAATGATGAATTGTGTCAAATGCCACTAAGAGGACTTGTATGATGAGAATTAAAAATTGTCCAGTAGATTTAGCAACAAAGGGATCATTGGTGACCTCCAGGAGAGCTGCTTTGGTAGCGTGGTGGGGTCCCGGTGCCTGATGGGTGTGGGTTTGTGTGAGTGGGGGGGAGGCATTGGACAGCAAGCATATTGATAACCGTTTTGAGAAGCAGACAATAGGGTAGTAACTAGAAGGGAGTATGGGATCAAAGGAGGATGTATATTTTTAATGAGCAGTATTTCAGTATCTTTATATGCTAATATAACTAAACCAGTAGGAGGGAAAAATTGAAAATGGAAGAGAGGTGTAGAGATTTGAGTGTTCAAGAGGGGCTGGGAACTAGCACACTAAGGAGAGAGGCTGGCCTGAGACCGGGGCATAGGCTGCTACTGGTGATAGGAGGAAAGGCAGTGCCGGTGAGAGCCTGCAGAAGTTCTTTGGGTTGTTTCTCTGTGGTGTGGGAAGCAAGGAAGGAGGAGGGAAAATGTCAGAGGTTGAGGATTAGTCTAAGAATGGAAGAGTTAAATCGTTACCTCACACCTAACCCTACTGGTAACCCTTGTATAACTTCGGCAAGTTACTTATGTTCACTGTACCTCAGTTTGTTGTAATCTATCTCTTAGAATTGTTGTGAGGCCAAGGTGAAAAGATACCTTGTCTTGTTCCTGGCCATAGTAGATACTTAGCAATAGAATTGTTAATAGATTTCAGGTAGAATAGTACTTCTAATATTTAAAATACCACTTTAATCTACTATTAATCTAAAGCTTTTTCAATTGTACATTTCTTTGTTGATTACATGTACTTAAATATTCAGAATCTGTAACTGGATAACCAAGTGCCACAGTTTAAAAAAGAATTTGCCACTTAAAATCTATAGGGACTCATAAGAGTTCTAAGAGAGCGTTTCAGAGTTCTGTTTGACTTCTCTCAGTTCAGTTTGGCTTTATTCAAGATTATAATGGAGTTGGCCCTATTTGTTGCAAAATTTAAGGTCTGAAATTCATTTATTTTAAAAAACCACATGTGAAATTTTCTAATATTCACAGAATAAAAGGTATAGTGAACCCCCATGTACTTATCATCCAGCTACTAGCTTAAGTGATACTCAGATTAATTTAGAGAATTAAATGATCTTTAAGAAGATGTAGAACTAACTTGTCTTGGTTTACTAATGAATAATTGAATCAAAATTCCTTCAGTAATTATTTTATTCATTGATTCATGCGACAAAATTTATTGAGAGTCTACTTCATTTATTAGTTCCTAATGGCCAAGAGCCCTGGCCGGGTGCACAGCTAGCTCTGTCCTTACGAGTTGTGTCCATGGCCTAGGGCTAACCAACATATCCTAAGCTTCAGTTTCCACATTGACAAAATTTAATACTAGTATCTCTACCACAAGGCTTGTTAAGAGGAGTAAATGAGATACTTTGGCTTGCCCAGTAAATGTCAGCTACTATTATTATAATACTCTTTCTCCTTCTCCCACTCTTAGCTTTGCAGATTTTTGTACTAGGTGTCATTGGAGAGTGTGAGAGGGTTAAGATGTGGACTTTGACCTTGAGGAACTAGAATTCCAAAATCATACAATATTAGAGCCAGGAGAGATCTTCAAGATTATCCAGTTGGACAAGCCCAGAAAGGCTGAGTGAATCATTCAGCATTACACACCTGATAGTGGCAAAGCCAGGCGGAACTCGGCTCCTCCAGCTGTGAGCGTGCTTCTTGCGGAGTGGCTGTGTGGTTGGTCGGTCTGACTCGGCCCCCCCTCCTTAAACCCTAGTCCTTCTAAACTGGCAGTCCTGACCTGCGTGTTTTTTGGTGCAAAAACACTGAAGTGTGTGTGAGGCATTTTGCAAACATTAAACACGAATGTGTTTAAACACGAATGTTCCTCCTTAAGGTTGCATGGAAGACTTTTCAGGGAAGGTGGACAGGCTTGTCTCTCTGTGTAATCACAAAATGTTTTTATCTTCCTCTTGTGTCACAGCCCAGGAGTTAAAGTCACTGTTTGAAAAAAAGTCCCTCAGAGAGAAACCTCCAAGTTCTGGAAAGCAGTCAATATTGTCCGTACGCCTGGAGCAGTGCCCGCTGCAGCTGAATAACCCCTTCAACGAGTATTCCAAGTTCGATGGCAAGGTGAGTAAAAATGAAGCCTTTGTCCCTTTTATGTCAGTGATCTTCAGCTGTCATGCCACGCCACACTGGAGTGCCACAAGAACTTTTAAAACATGTAGTAGGGGAACTGACTCCTTTTCCCTTAGATTGTCAAATTTAAAAAAATGTCAACAGCCAACACAAGATTAGCCATTCAGTGTGAGTGCCGTTTTGTACCATAAAACATATAGGTCATATAATAGACTCGAATCTTATTGGTTACATCGCATAATAAGGTTGCGTCTGATTGGTTAATTCTTGGTACCAGAAATCTTTATATACAAATACAGGCACCTGATTTTTTAAAAAGTCACTTTGGAGTAAAAAGGGTAGGTAATTACTATTTTTTTGTAAATCAATCAAAATTATATCTATTTTTTGTTAGATTGGCAAAAATATATTTTTATGTGCTGTACAATTTTAATATAATTAGTTATATTAATATTTTAATATTATGTGTGTGCCATGAGATGAAAATGTTGAAAATTGCTGCTTTAAGTAAAACCACAATTGAGTGGAATTGTTAGTAATATAATAATAATAATATTATTAGATATTGGGTTTTAAAAAAATGACTCATTAATTATAGAATGTCACTCACATTTTCTAAGTCTAGGATGTAAAATGGTCTGCATTGGGTTTAGCATTGTTTACAGAGTAATATGTTCAGAAGTATTAAGATGAATCCAGTCCTGAGATATGTCTGTATTTTTTTTCCCCTTTTATCTCCTCAGTGTACTTAAGGGTTTGGGTTAGTTGGGCTGTGATTAATCAAGGTCTGATTGTGTGGGGAAAGCCTTCAAAGTGGTTCTGGGAGGCAGCATTGTCTTGTCTGAGTCTGTATTATAACTGCAGAAATTGTTAAGGTTAGAGCTTCATTTCAGAATCCTAGGCCATTGCTTTGCTTGTCACTCTTTCATTGTAGGGAATCTCCTCTGACACTTGCTATGCAGGAGACCTTTTTTTCCAATTTTGCAATTGTAACATTAGTTTGTTTATTTTCCTTTTAGAAAAAAGGGCATTATTTTTAGGTGGAGTATAGTTCCTCGAGTCCCCCTTACCCCATTCCCTGCTATTCTGTGTGTCTCTGCAGAGCTGGGCCTCTTTCAGAAGACAGTAGCAGTTGATTTTTATATTTATTGCCATTATGTTTGCTGTCTGGCTGTGGTGGAGGGGTGCTGAGTGATAGCTTGTTGCCTGGAGGGGTTGTGTACAATTTGTCTTATTTCAACACCATTGCAATTAATAAACATATAGCTTGTGTTTGCATTTTTCATATTCAGGTTCTGGTTGTATTTTGCTCCTGTGAGTCGTCATCTTTGAGCAAGATGTTTTCTCTTCAAAACACTTTACCATACAACACAGCACGATTCCATAGGCTTGAGTGAGCATGTATGGGCATCGGCATATGAGGTTATCGGAAGTTGGTGGGGAAGGAGAGCAAGAACTGGAAACAAAATGCGTGAATAACATAAAGATACTAATGTGCTCAGAGTATCCTTCAAAAAACATCTGAAAGTAGTTTTAGTAAATTAGTTATTGCACTGATGTGAAGCTTGCCTTTAAGCCAGCCCCTGCTGCTTTCTCCTGTTTCTTCTTGTGGAATGCAGCAAAGAGCAGGAAGGGTCCCTCTAGGGGACAAGAATGTCAGCCTCTAGAAATGGCAGATTGGACTGTGGAGGATTTTTTTCTTAAATACTGCACTACAGTGGATTCATTTAGATATGTGAGAAGCTATCAGGTTAGGTTACATGGTTAGAATTTGTTTGCTTCCATTGCCGGAACCCATCTCATTGTTTGGGGAGGTAATTGCTGGAATAATTAATATGTGATAATGCTTTTCTGCCAACAAGATAGTACAGATCTTTTAAAGCATTATATTCTAGAATTCTCAACATACCATCAGATTCTTTTATAAATACTGAGGTTTGAATTTATCAGAAGGTGTGATCTCTGCTTGGTATATGTGGAATGTTGAAGTAACAAGGAGAAATTCTTTTTAAATATAAAGAAGCCATTTCCTCAGTCACAAAGGAATTCTTTTTGCTAGATACGTGTTTACACGTAAGGCCCTCAATGCTTTTGTCATATCAGGTCTATTTATAATCAGCAAAGAGTGTGAGCAAGGGGCAGTTGCCATTACACACTGATTAAGAAAGATTTATATAAGTCTCTCTTGTGATGAGATGCTATTTTATTATTATCCTACATATTACAATTGCTAAAATACAATTAAACCCTTGTTCTCATCTATTATTTAATATTGATGCATTTGGCAGATATGTAATGAAAGTGGCTAATATTTGAAGGATATTGTACTGTACATATTAAATTAGTCTTTCTTTATCTTTGTGAAATGCATCAATATGATACTCAGTGACATCTCAATGATTAATAGAGAATTATAGTCAAGTCAAGCCTTTTTGTAACCTAGAAATTAAAATGACTATTCAAATAACACCTCAAAATGATCAAATTAGCATTTTGTGATTGCATAATAATGGGATTGTAGTAGTTATAACAGCACCATGGCTGCCTCTGGAGTTAAGATCATGTCAACCCCGTGATAATAATGCCTTTTCTGGGAGAGTCGACTTTAATAATTTCCAGATTGATTCTCCCCATAAATCATTCGACATTCAGCACTAAATTTTTGTTGCTGTTGTAACTTAAAATTATTTTATTTATATTCAGCTCATATTTAAGAAGTGAAATGAATGTCCTTTTTTAATGATTCACCGTCTTGTCATTGAACTCTCTGCTTTTTGCTCAAATTGTAAGGTTTTCCCATGTATTTTGCTAGTCCTTTTTTTCCAAAGGTTTGTTAAAGCCACTAAAATATGTTGGTTTTTTTTTTTCCCCTACAAATATTCACAATGCTCTTCCTGGGAATAACGCTTGCCTTATTTACATAATTAACTGAGTCGCTCAGGTCTCTTGGGCAAATGGTACATAATTGGGGAGAGAAGGGGACAGGGAAGAGTTTGGGGTCTAATTAAATATGCTAAAAAACTACTTAATTATGTATTTCCTCAAGAGACTGACTCCTGTGAAATACTCCTTAAGATGAAGCTAGCGTTAGATTTGAAAAAGGATTTCGTTTTTGACGTGGCTTTGCTGTTGTGGTTAAGCTGGAGCACCCAGTGTCTGACAGCTGGTGCAGACAGGGTTGTCCTTGGTCCTGTTGTGCTGAGTTAAAGTGACTTCTTTTGAGTAATTTTTGGTTAATAATGTATTTTTTTAAATTGTGGTTGATTAATTTCTTGAAGGCGTACAATTGAGAGGGAAAGGCTACACATACTTACGTGTGTGCTTTGTTGTAATTTTGACCGTTATTTTTGATCAGGTTTATTATTATGTTTATATTATTTCTTTGGCAAATTGGTGATGCTACCTGTGACCTGTTTTTGATTCATAGATTATTAATAAGTCTGTTTACTGATCATTTGAAAAATGTCTAGGATAGATTGCAAGTAGCTTTAGGGAATGCTTAGTTGGATAAGGCAAAACCAGGCTCAACCGTCTGCCTGAATCCTTCAGCCTTGTTGAAAATGAGACCTCTGCATAGCTTCATTAACAAAACCAAACCTCTGTTTCTAGAGGTTGAAACAATCAGAAAACTTCTTGTGTCAGTCCTGACGTCACTGTGTGTGGGAAATGGTGGGCATGGCAAGGACCTGCTTTGAGGTGTGAGGCAGTGGGCTCTACGGCAGTAACGCTGAGCCCTCATTTAAGTCCCCTGTGTGGATGGCTGCCCTGTCCCTCCACCTGTTTCAGATGAAGTCGTGCTTCAAGTGCCCAGCCCTTTCCTTCCCATGCCTTACCACTTGAGAAGCTTTTGCTAGTCATCACTATTTTGGGTAAACTGACTTGCAGATATTATCATCAATATACCAACAAAAGCTCAAATGCCCGTTTCCTGTCAACACCGTGACTACAAAGAAATGGTGCCAGTCATCTCTGTCAGGTTTTGTCACCTCTCCAAACCGTCAGTTCCTTTACCTGTGAAAGTAGAGTCCCTTCTTCACAGACTGGTAGAGCATCAACTGGGATGATGCTGTGGGATAAAGCACCTAGAACAACGAGAAGCAGTGCAGTTTGGTTTGTCAGCAGTCCTGTTTTGTGGCAAGACTTGAATTTGAATCCTGACTCCTCCACTTAGGGTGTCACCTCAGTCTAATACTTCACCTCTGGAAGTCCCCGTCCTCCTCTGTGGAATGAGGTGATGACAGTGCGTCTTCCTCAGAGGGATTAACTGACGTAAGACCTGTTTAGCAAGACATGTAGCCATAGGACACACTCAACAGATACCCCACTTCTGCCTCTTCCTCTCTCTGTAGAGGGTTGGGGGGCCAGTGATGCTGTCTCTCCTGTTTACTTAGATTGTTGACAGGATGGAGTGAGAAAATGTGCTCTTACAATCGGGAGGTCAGAGTAGCATCGTGAAACAAGATGTGTAGCAGACTGGAGGTAGGTGGTTTGTCTGTTGACACTGGTCCAGGGAGGCCACTGGGGTTTGGCCTTCAACTTTAAATGGTAGCTCAAGCCAAGTAATTACTTTTTATTTCTTTTTTGGGGGAATGGCTGTTTATTTTAAACATCAGGTGAGAAAGTAGTTCCATATTAGTAACTGCTTGGCAGTTTACTAAAATGTTAAATATCTTTCTTATTGACTTAAAGTCTACCCTAAATGTAGGGAGAATGTTTGCCTTGACAGGTGCTTAAAAAGGCAGAACCACTTCTGGTTCATACAGACAACTGTGACTTTGATGGTGTTAACTTGTTAGAAAGTAACCATTTCTGAAACTGTTTTAACAGGGAAGCTGCAGAGAGCATGGGGGAAGGGATAATTCATGAGTGCTAATTGCTTGGCTGTTAATTTTCATAAGTGTTGATAGAAGCAGTTCCTTAAATTAAACTTTGTTTAAAATGTATCAGGGGAAATATTCCACAATGTCGAGCCTGAAGTGAAAATTAATATGAATGCTGTGGCAATTAACACATACTGGTTAATAGCTTTTAGCAGCATTTTGGGATGATAGTCCTTAAATACATCTTTGCATGCTGCTCTTGTTTCAGCATTGTTCCAGCCTATGTCTGGGTAATTATGAACAAATGTTTTCTACAGTCATTGGCATCAAATAGCTCTCTTCAAAGAAAGTCACTTAAAACTTTGCAGAAAAACGTGAAGCCACTGAGAAATGTTGCAAACTCAGAAAAGGTCAGCGAATTAAAATCGTGTTTTAAAAAATTGTCTTTCGAGGAACGGTCTGAACTTGGTATGTTTGATGTTATCACAGGAATGGTCCCCTCTAATATGTTAAGCCACTAGCTTCAGAGTCCCTTTCCAAAGCATTGTCACCTGGCCTTTTTAGTGCTGGTTGTGTCCAGACAGCAGCGCTCACGTATTGCTGCCTGAGCAGAGGTGAGGCTAAGGGCCATGGCTTGCTTCTTCCCCCCCACCCTCCACGTTGGCCAGTGCCCCCTCCTGTAAGTTGCTGAGAAGTGGGCTGCATAATAAAATAATTTCATAGCCCCCCACTCCCTTCCTTTTTAATAAGAGTGCTCCTTGGGTTCACTTGCTTAGTGCCCATTAAGAAAATTCTTTAAAAAAGAGAGAAATCCAAGGTAACTGTTTTGAATTAGGAGCCGTTTGTCTCACTCTTCCATTGGCTTCATTTGACATGCCTTTCTGAGTAAAGGGGAGTGCAGTCCCGACACGGTGTCATCAGTTGTTCTCCAGCAACTGGTCTCCGTGGCCGAGTTTTGCTGGCCTTCCTTTCCGTAGACCAGTTTTGATTAGTCTGTTCTAAGAGAAGATACCAGAAATTCGCTACCTTTTTACACATTATAGCATACTAATAGAAGAACCAAATTCATTAGTATAAAAAACATCTTTTGATGAGATGATTTCCCCCTTCCCATTGCATTAATGCACTCCTCTTCCTGTTACTGACATTATATTGAAAATCCCAAGGGGAGACTTTGGGACTTTTGTCTGGGTGGTTTTAAAATGAAGTTGCACAGGGTAGGGTTTTCAGCATCCTGCTCTGAAATTAAATTCTCAGGCTGAGTTCTTAAAACTAGCTTATTCCAGTCTGAGCTCTTTCTGTCTCGGTCTCATTTCTCCACTTTGTTCTGAACTGTAACAGTCTGTGGTGGCTTCCTCTCATGGAGTCATCTAGAAAGTCCCATCAGAGGTAGAATTCGCCATTGGCTTTAAAGCAGTGGTCCCCAGCCTTTTTGGCACCAGGCACCTGTTTCGTGGAAGACAGTTTTTCCATGGACGGGGTTAGGGGGTTGGGCGATTCAAGTGCACTACATTCCAGCTCCCCTCCTGCTGTGCAGCCAGGTTCCTAACAGGCCCAGAAGTTGGGGACCCTGCTTTAGAGGCTTTTCAAAGGAAGGCAGAATTTTTCAGTGGAAGGACGTGTTTGTCAGACTTGGATTAGAATTCCAACTTTGCCGTTTACTTGCTGTGTGATATTGGGCAGAGCACTGCTTTTTTGAGCCTGTTTTCACATCTGTAAAAGGTTAATGAGGCCCTGGCTGGATAGCCAAGTAGGTTAGAGTGTTGGCCCAGTACGCCAAGGTTGTGGGTTTAATCCCCGTTCAGAACACTTGTGAGAATCGACTAATGGATGCGCAAATAAGTGGGACAACAAATCTGTGCTTCTCTCTTTTTCTTTCCCTCTCCCTTCCTCTTTCTCTGGAATCAATTAGAAAGAAATTAGTTAATGATACTTGCATTAGGATGTTGTGAGGATTTAATGAAAACGGGAAATGCGTACATAGCAAAGTGCCTGGTAGATGGCCAGTCCTGGGAGATTTATTACTTTCCTTTCCTTTTACCGCCGTACTATTTATTTACTTGATATTCAGTAAGGGCCTACTATGTACCAGGTGCTGTTAAGTAAAATCTGCATACACTGGTGAGCAAAACCAGACCTGGTTTCTGACCCCATGGTGCTTCTTTTCTTGGCAGATAGATGTTATGTGAATAATCTCCAAATTAAATGTAAAATTGCAACTATAGTGTAATCACAACTAACTAAATACCAAATTCCAGGAGAGGTACTTAGGGCTTTGAGAGCATCATCATAGGGGCATCTGAGATTAGTCTGGGGGGTCAGGGATAATATTCCTGTGAAGGTGACTCTGGGCCTAAGAGTGGGTGGGTGAGTGAGAGTTAACTAGATGAAGGGGCAGGAGAAAGGGCAGAGCAGAGGGACTGAGGCAAGAGGGAGCTTGTTTTGAGGAACTGAAAGACTCAGGGTGAGGTAGGGTGTGGTACAAGATAAATCTGCAGGAGCAGACTGTTACTGGTTGAAGGTCCATGTGCCTGATGCTTCAAAGGCCAGAGTTCGGAGGCCAGAATTCAAAATGTCAGAGTTCAGAGTAAGGAAAGGCTTATTGATCAGGAAGATGGGGGGCATTAGGGCTCCCTCAAATCCATCTTCCAAGAGCCCAGAATTCAGGCTTCTTTTATGTCAAGGGAAGGGAGAATGGAAGGGGCAAGAGGTGATTAACATCTGGGCATGTTCAGGGACTCAGGGAAGAGCACAAAAGTCTCTAAATCTCTTCCTTTCCTCTTCCTTGACCCCTTGCTAATAATCTGAGTCCTGTCTTGAGGCTCCTGCAAATCACTGATAAATAATCATTATTCCTTACCTATTTCCTCACCTCTCTAGGAGAGGCATCCCCAGCAAGGGGCTGTTTGTCCAAAACCTCAGGCCTCACCAGAATTTCTCTAATGATTAGCATATCTGTAGCAGGAGCTGTGTGCTCAAAGGCCGTGGGAAATGCAGGTGAGAATTAAGATAGAGTCAGAAAGACCTGGGCATTTCGCTCTGTTACTGGATCAGGTGTGGCTGGTATGAGTGACCGCTTCAACCTAAGAGCTCCGAGGGCCTTGAACAAGTTCAAATGAGGTAAGGGGATCAGATTTGTGCTTTGAAAAGATCACTGCAGCTGTGCTGCAGGCACCACACCTGAGAGGGTTTGTGAGAAAGGAGAGACCAACCAAGAAACTTTTTGCAGTGGTCTGGGAAAGAGAGATGGTAACTTTGGTTCACTTATTGGTGACGGAGAATGAGTGAATGAATTCAAGAGATTTAGGAGGTGGAAGTGGTAGGACTTAATGATGGATTATATGCCAGGGAGTGGGGGAGAAGGGGGTTTCATGGACAATTTGATGGTAAGATTCTGGCTTGGAACTAGATGGATGATGACACCACCCCTGAATTAGGAAGCACTGAAAGCAGGCCAAGGATGAGGCAGCCACTGCCACTGCGAGCTGGTTTCCGACCTGCTGACTGCATGTGACGGCCTGCTACTGTGTCCTTGCAGACACCACACATACCCTTTTTTGGGGGGTGGGGAGATGCACCCTGCTTGTTTGGTGTGTATTTGGGGCATCTGAGGCAGTGGTCTCTGAGATGAGAGTGGGCTGGGAGCCAGGGGCCTCCTCTTTGTTCCCACTTCAGAGCTGGCTTTGGAGCTCTGTCTAAGGAACTGCCTCAGGACTCAGTCACCTCTTCTCTGAAATGGGCTGTAGTCTCTGGTGCCCAACCCAGCTTACCAGGTGGTTAAGACACAGCAATGAGAACGTAATTAAATGAGGCAGACGGCAGGTGTCATTTACAAAAATATATTGATTGTAATTTTTGAAGGTTAGAGGGCTATGAGGTAAAACATGGGCATATTTTTGTTCTATCCAGATTACTTTGTAGTACTACCCTCTTCCTAGCTAATTAATTACCTGATTAGTGATTAAATCTGGTTGGAATGAATTTCAGGCACTGAGGTCCGAGGAAAATCCTAGGACACAATTCTTGTAGGTGTGCTGGGCACTGAGGATGGTGGGATTTTTCACTGAGCCTCCTCATCTGGGGCATCTTGCCCTGCGTGGTCTGAACTAGAGAGATTTTCTTGTCCTCAAGGGGCTAGGCCCTGCTTGTACTAATTTGTAAACTAACAACAGAAATCAAATGATAGCCTAGGGTCACCCCACTAGGCGTAGAATGTAGGTGTTGTAATTCTCAAAGATTTTTTTTATTCTTAATGACATTCATATTTACAAAATGGACACTTGAGTTCCAGGACTGGAAGACCATATGGGAGAAAGAACATGGGCATGGGATCAGAAGATGTGAGTTTTAGACCAGGCTGGTGTGGCTCAGTGGATTCAGCACTGGACTGCGAAGCAAAGGGTCACCGGTTCAATTCCCAGTCAGGACACATGCCTGGGTTGCAGGCCAGGTCTCCAGTAGGGGGCATGTGAGGGGCAATCACACATTGATGTTTCTCTTCTTCTCTCTCCCCCTTGCCTTCTATCTAAAAATAAATAAAATCTTTTAAAAATATATTTTAAAAAAAAAGATGTGAGTTTTAGCCCTGGCCATGCCAGGGGATCTGGGACAAGTCACTTTCCATGTCTGAACCTTAATTACTGCGTGTTTAGAATGAGGAGCTTGGCTGAGATGGCCTCTTGAATTCCTTATTAGCTTTAAAGTTCCATAGTTTAGTGATTGGGAAGGCGACATCAGTGACACGCAGAAGGTTATAGAGGGAACACTTGAACTCTTGAAGAGTGGATCTTCTGTGCACATGCTAGGACTTTCCTCTTTTAATTGATCATAACAAAACTGTAATGTAGGGAGTGTTATCTCTATTTTATGGATATGGAAACTGAGGCTGAGAAAGAGAAAGTGATGACTTGCTTGAGGATAAACCACTAGTATGGGGCAGAGTTGGCATTCAACTCCTTTTTCCTTATTCCCTTACTGTGGCTGTCTTTCCTAGACTTTTTTACAGCCATTGTT
>PVKU01000449.1:176497-246497 GCA_004027475.1 Anoura caudifer
ATAACAGTATCTCCTGTTCACTGAATACTTGCTGCGTGCCAGGCAGCATGCTAGAGATTGTAGGTATATCATCTCTGATTTACATAGCAACTGCAGGATGTAAATATTGTTAGTTCCATGTGCACGTGTCCATGTACATGCAGGGTATTTGAGAGATTCAGCAGTTTGTCCAAGGTCACAGCCTGCTGTACAGTTGAGTCCTTTCTTAATCTAGTTTATCTGACTTTGGAATTTATACTATGTGATTAAGAAGAACCACACATACTAAAAGAAATATCAAAATGCATTCTATTTGCTTATCAAATATAGTATATGTTAGTAGGATATAAGAAGTTCCATTTTTTCCCAGCATTTAGCATAAGGAAAAAAATAGTCTCAGCTTTTCCCCACTTGGTTCTGCAGGAGTACTTTATTCGTGAGACTGTGGTTCTGTTGCTTACTAAGTCACTTACTAAGCTTTCCATGAGACTTTGAATGCTTCATCTCACTTTTTTGGGCTGAGTTAACCAGTCAGTAAAATGAAGATGATGACCAGGGTCAGACCCACCATTAGAATTAGATAATTTTATGATCAATGTGAGACATTTTAGAGACCCTTAAGTATCTAGGTTCTTTATGAGAATATTGTAGGCAAGGCAAATGATTCATCAGACATTTGTTGAATGTTTACCTTGCTTCTGGTAGAATAAGAGATCCTGGGGGCACTGATAAAAGGTGATAGCTGTCACCTCAAGGAGCCAGCTCAGAGCATCATGAGATAAACAGATCATGACCCAAGGACAGGAGCATTTGGAAATCCAAAGAATGGAGTCAGGTCTAGACTGAAGTCTTGGTGGAGGAGTTAATGGAGGCTTTGTTAACCCTAATCTTGAAGGATGAGGAGGTTCTGGCTGGAATGTTTCTGGTTTGGTTTTCAGTGACTGCCCCTGTACCTGCCCATGCGGAAGTGTATGTTCCCCAGAAAGGAATAGTAGCCTCCCTACCCTCTCCACACCCCTTCAGGTGGCTGGGCACCCCTCCTGGAGACCTAGGTGTGCTGCCTCAGGCCTTATATATTAGAAACTAGATGCCATATCTACTGCTATGTAAAATTCTCCCTCCTGGAAAAGTTCTACTTGTCATCCTCAAGAGCCAACTCAGATGTCGCCTCCTTTGTAGCATTTCTTTGATTCACCTGACAGTGGCTTCCTCCTCTGTGCCATATTTTGCTGTGTATAATGTGCACTTTTTTCACCCAAAGTTTTGAGGGGAAAATGAGGATGTGCCTTATACATGCATATAATGATTATATACCATGGTATAATAGTCCCGTGTATAAGGAGCGCCAAAATGTGGGTGCACATTATACACGGCAAAATACAGTACCTCCCAACACATTGTTTGTGCTGTTATAGAGTTCAAATTTTTCCCTTTCTCTCTCCCATTGGGCTCAGTAAGTATTGGGAAGGAAAGAAAGAGGGAGGGAGGGAGAAATCTATATCCTGGTGGGTTATATTTTAAGTAATTAAAACAACTCTAATGATAACAATAGCAACTAGCATGTATTATTGAGAATTTACTATGTGCTAGGCACAATTCTAAGTGCTTGGCATGCAAAGATTAATTCTGAGAAGAGCCCTTGAGGACGTTCGATAATGTCCAGTTTGAGAGGTGAGGAGGCTGAGGCATGCGGAGGTTACCCTGCCTCAGGTCGCACAGCCAGGAAATGGGGAGTCAGCATCCGGCCCAGGCGCGCCAGCTCAGGCAGTGTTCTTCATCTCCATGTTGCACTTGCATGATGTGTGAAGGGCTCCCAGAGGTCTTCCACTTGTTATTGTGAGGTTAATTTTCAGCCAGTTTTGAAGTGGCTTCGTGTTTTCCCTAAGGGATCAGCTGCAAAGGTGGTGATCATTCCTTTTGCCCTGAGGTTTTCATAAAGTCTTTTTGCCAGTGGAATATTTGTTGCTGAAGCCATTTAGGAGACAATGAGGTGCTCAGGGACAGAGTGCTGCTGTTCTGCTGATGACACGATGTTTTATGTGCTGCTGTGTGAAAGGGTGCAAGCTCTGTTTTCTCAGGCCCGCGTGATTGAGGGACTTGAGTGAGAGTAAGCAGATTGCAGTTTAATCTTGGAACGATTGAGGTAATTTGTACAGACCAGTAAGTATTTAGACCTGACGAGGAGGACTAATGGTGCTTGTAGAAAAAGGAGAAAAATATTTAAGTGTATTTTGTGTGCAAAAAAAGGGTCTTTCTGTAACATTGGTAATGTCCAGATTATTTTCAAAGAAAGATGCTTTCCAACACTAGATTTTTAAGCCATTTAAAAGTCTGACTTGACGGGAATACTTCTCTTCTTTTTCACCACTCTCCCGGTGTCGTTCCTGAGGTCAGCCGGTGATTCCTTCTCGGTGCCTGTCAGCTGTGACACAGCTCAGATTCACTAGTCACTCCCTTGTTCCAGAAGCTTCTCACGGCCCATTTTTGTCACGGCAGCAGCTTTGAGGCTGGTTTCCCTGCCACTTGTCTCCTCTCCCTTGGTGTCCTGTACAGTGGTGGCCAGATTAAATACCCACACTGTCCTGGAGGTAGCAAAACTGAATTCTTCCACCTGACAGCCCTTCAGCAGTGGTACCTTCCCCTCCCACTTACACACTTTCCATTGTAATTTTGACTGGTCAGGTCAGTTCAGCTTTTATTTACCTGTCATCTGCTGTCCGGCTCTAGGTATGCTATAATACTTTAATCAGCACATTATTTTTCACTTAAGCTCTACGAGCACCCTGAAAGATATTTTTATTCTTGTTGTTTAGATGAGGAAACCAAAAGGCAGGGAGGAATTTGAAAAACCCACAAAGGAACTGGCATGAAGGTGCAAAATAATTATTTGTTGAATGAATGAATGAATGAATGCATGCATGCCAGTAATTAAGAAGGCTTGTGTTGTACTTGAACCTGAGTCGGTCTGATTCCAGATCTTCTGTCACCTTGCCTCCCAGTTTCCTGACAGTTTTGTTCCCTGACCACAGGCAACTTTTTCATAGGTTTGCTCCAGTCATTTCTTCAGCCTGAACTATGTTTAGCCCATTGCCTCATATTTTTTGGAACACAGGGCAAAACTCACTGTGCTTAGCACTTTGATACTTGAAATGCTTTTTATCTGCTCATTCCTTCTGCACTTTTGTATCATTTATGTTATACTTAATCAGATACTGGTTTGTGGCACTTGCAATCGTGTGTGTGCGCGCAGGCATGTGTGTGTCTTCTCAGACTTGAGCAAGGGACCACGTGTGGTGAATTAGGTGTCAGACTTAGGTGCAGTATGTGGTTCAGAGTTTTCTCCGTGGGGATGATGGCCATTCTGGCAGTGTTAGACCGACTTACCACTCTTATGTCAGGGAGTATGTAGTTACCTGGCAGTTATTACAGTTGAAGAGTTGTTAGGTGTGGGGGAGTTTTGAATTATCCACTTTATTTAATTTACCTTTATTGTGTCTCTGATACATATATATCACCATTTTTCCTCTGTACTTTTTTCCCCTTAGTGTTGTTTGGTTTAGTTTAGTTTTTTCTTCTATTATTTTGTTTTGTTCTCATCTGTACATCTCTCAAGATAACTTTTGTTTGTCCTGGGCATGGCACCTGTCCCCGGAGCAAGGTTTTCTGCCTTTTCCCGGCTCAGAGTCACATTCGTCGTAGAGCCAGCCCCATTTTTTCTGTTGTTTAGAAGCAGTTCCCTGGAGTTCCTTCCAACAAGGACCAGCGGAGGAGGAAGATTAGGAATAGGAAATGTAGCCTCCGCCCTGGAGCCATTTGTCCTTTCGGGGACAGCACCTCGGAGCAGCAGCTGTTCCCACTGCACTGGCGGCCGTGGTGCTTGGGAGTCATACATGTGTCAGACTGAACTGAGCTGCGCTGGGTGTGCCGTATTTAAGCAGACACAGATGTGCCCCCTAGTAATAGTTGTTTTGTTTATTTAGTGAAAACTTACCAAGCCCCTATTTGCTAGGGCTACAGTGTGAATAAACTGCTCTCCCTGTTCTGAAAGAACTTGCAGGCTAATATTCACTCAAACCACAATAAAGAAGCATTAAGGACATTCTAGATTAAAGATAACTTGAGCCCTGGCTGGTGTAGCTCAGTTGATTGAGCATGGGCTGCGAACCAAAGGGTTGCCAGTTCGATTCCCAATCAGGGCACATGCCTGGGTTGCAGGCCAGGTCCCCAGTGGGGGCCACGTGAGAGGCAACCACACATTGATGTTACTCCCCCTCTCTTTCTCCCTTCCTTCCTCTCTCTCTAAAAAAATAAATAAAATCTTAAAAAAAATGAAGACAACTTAAAAATAAAAATTTCATGTTACCTCTTTTTGAGCAGTTGATGCTAAATCATCTTTACATCATTTAGCATAATTTAGTTTTAGTCTGTGTAATTTTTGCATTCCGCTTTTTCACCTACCTTTGTAATCATTGAATTTTTCATTGTGTATTGTATAATGCAAGTAAATATTTCTTTTCTGTGACTAGCTTACATTCCTTAGAGAAGATATTCCAGTAAACATGCCTCTCTGCCTTACAGCCTGCTTCGTAAACATTCTGGTGGATAAGTCGAAGGTAGGGAGTGCTTTGTCAAAAGGCAGAGCAGTGATCTTGCTGAAGATGCAGTGGGAGGACTCAGTTCAGCCTCAACATATGCAGTGGAAGATAGTTGTCTTGATTTTTTTTTTTAATTGAGCAGTAGCCAGGGAACACATGAAACATAGACTAGAGTAATAGGAAAACCCACTGGTAGTTCATATCTAGGAGTTGTAATTTGATTTGTGATGTATTGGGGAACTTCTCGAGTCTTCTGAGAAGAGGCTGTGCCACTAATAATGTTGGAGGTAAGTGGGGCTGTTCCAAGCATCTGTCGAAATATTTAAGAACATCTGATAGATCTCATGGTAAAATTAGCAGGACTCAATTTCTACCTGGCCCTGTGGAAACAGTAGGCTTCATGGTGGGAGGGCTGGAATCGCAGGAGGACAGTGTGCCTTGGTTAGGTGGGAAAAGAATAGGGATTAGTGCCAAAGAGAGTGAATCCAGCATTAGATCAATTAGCTCTGTCTGGGGACTAGAGAAGGGATGACTTTTCCATCCCATAGCTTGTGAGGGAGAAAAGCAGACGACCGACAGTCAAAAGATGTGTTTTCCTGCCCAAATTTCTGTCCTTTTCATGCTTGTAAATCCTTCTGATTTGTTTCCTTATGTTATGAATACTTTGTTTCCTTATGTGGGAAAAATGGGGCAATAATAACTACTGAATGTGGTTATTTTGAAGGTCAAACGGAGAATAGAACGCCTGTGAAAGTGTTGTAGAGGCCGCCGACTGTTACTCTCATAATGAGTTATTATATTGAGCGTCATGTTTTGAGAGTTTGACTTTCTGTCTGCCCTGTAACCCTTCATCAAGCATTGCCGGAATCATATTCCAAGGAGAAACTTAAACCATGCCTAACTTCACCAGCACTCAGTTTGCCCGAAGGAAATGGGCTCTTAAAGCTAGTTAGAAAGGAAGCGAAAACGTAATTGTTTCAGTGGGATTTTTTCCCTCTTCACCTATTGAAAAGTGTATTCATGTGTTTTATAAGGCTCCCCTACAAGTCTAATTTGATGACAACAATTGCCATTATTGCTAAATTTATTACACTTTCACCTCTTTTCCCTGAGTGACTCATTATTGAGTCCTGGAAATGCAACTGTGTTTTTGTTTAGGAGGAGGTGGTGGTGAGGGAGAACTTGGGATTGACTTTTAAATAAGAGAACTTTGTATTATATTTCTCTGTCTGGAGGCAATAAATCTGTTTCAGCAGATTAAATACAGACTTCTTTATAAAGCCCTGTTTTCTCAAACCTTTTATCAGCAGCACTTGGCAGTAATCACACCTACGGAAACTTGTAATTTTCCTCAAGGAGGTGACACTGACAGAATTAAAAATGAAGGAGCCCCCCTGAAAAGCAAGTTCATTACACATTAACAGTGGTCTTAGCAAAGCAGTGGGCTAAGGCGTGTCAAATAGCAATATGGATAAAGAAACCCAGCATTTTAAACTGTCAGAGCTGGGAGCAGGGCTAGCCTGAGAACAAATTAATCACATATTGTCAAGGCAAAGTTGCATCAAATTAACACATCGGATTCCAGCATATTAATGTTAGAATGCTTTCACCTGATTATTACTGCAAACCATTGCCACTCTTTGAATGCAAAGATATAATTAAATTGCTAAATAGAAAGTGCATATAATATCTCCACATGCATTTAGGATGCATGAGCTGAAAAGTGCACATCCTAGGAACTGACAGATTCTATTTGTAGGGGAAAACTTTACTTTTTCCCCCTTTTATTTACTTGGGAGTACTAGAGTATGAAATTAGAAAAGTTAGTTATGTTATTCATATCCTACATGAGTTAGATGAAATACAGGTTTAATTTAACTGATTTGCTACATTGGCTATGAATGTATAATTACTTCTGTGTTTTTCTGGAAGAGAAATGGGAAAATGTTGCACAGTGGGCCTTTGCAACAAAATTTCTCATTACACATAATCCTAGTGGTGGATTTGTCATCAAAAGTTGCATTGGAGCCCTGGCTGGTGTGGCTCAGTGGATTAAGCACTGGCCTGTGAACCAAGTGGTTGCGGGTTTGATTCCCAGTCAGGGCACATGCCTGGGTTGCGGGCCAGGTCCCCAGTAGGGGGCACATGAGAGGCAACCACACACTGATGTTTCTCTCCCTCTCTTCCCCTCCCCTCTATAAAAATAAATTTAAAAAATATTTTAAACAACAAAAAATGTTGCATTGTGGAAACTAGACTGTCTATTCTGACAACTGTCTTTTGTATAGGGGTTACTTTCTGGCTCTGCTCAATCTAGTATGTGTGTGTTATGATATTCAAAATGAAAATTCTGGCAGAAGCGCAGCTGTGGTTGACCTTTCTGTTCAAGAACATAGCGCAGCAGGAAGAACTTGCTTTTTCTTACCCTGCTTATTTATGCCAGGTGAGACTTGGGCCAAGCCTTCTGGCTTGCTGTGCCTGTTATTCACACTTCAGCCTGACTACTCTCCCTCTGTCCCCTACCAGGTTCTATTGGTCCTCTGCCTTAAAACCGTAAAACTTAACCTTCTTTCATGAAGCCTCATTTAGTAACCCAGGCATTCACAGTCTCCCTCTCTTCAGCTTTGGGGTGGAGCAGTCTTTATTTACAGTGCTCACTCAGCAGCGGTTGACGGATTTGTAAGCTGAAAAAGTAGAGTAGTGATCACCAAGAATCAGCAGCTGTTTGCTCAGAACCAGGTAGGGTGAAGGATTGAACCTGCAACCTAGGTAAGTGCCCTGACTGGGAATTGAACCTGCAACCTTTCGGTGTATAGGATGACACTCCAACCACTGGAGCCACCCAGCCAGGGTTTGCACAATATTCTTATAGGCAAGCTAGAGAAGTGTTGGCTGGTAATGTTGTGGTCAGCCACAACATTGTGGACCTGCACCTGGCTGAGGGACTAAACAGAGTGGTGATAAATGGATTCACGTCAGACTGGAAGGCTGTCCATTGTGGCAAGCTGCAGGGCTGTGTGTCTTCATTGCTATCAGGGACTCAAATGAGAACAGTGATGATAGCTGATCACATTTGTGGAAGGCAGAAGCTAGGCAGAATAGCAGGCACATACAGGGACAAAGTCAGGGACCAAAGTGGTCCTGACAGGACAAAATGATACTTGCACTTAGGTCATAAAATCAATCATTTATGTGTGAGGATGGTGTGAAGAAAGGGAAGGGGAAGATAAGGTTTAACCAATAAGTACATAAAAGAAAAGGTCTGGGGTCATAGTTGGTTGTAAGCTCCATGTGATTCAGCAGAGCTAGAGGTTGGAAGAAACCATTCATTCATTCATTCATTCATTCATTCATTCATTTCTCAAATATTTCTTGAGTGCCTATATGTACCAAGAACTTGGCTAAATACAATGATTAATGAGATACAGTGATTAATGAGATAGACATAGTCCCTAATCTCATGGAATATGTACTGTTGTAGGAGATGGAGACCATCACAATCCAGGGTAATAAAGGCCAGCAGAAGGAAAGTTCAGTCGGCTGAGTTCCCTAGAGAAGGGCACCTGGCCTGCACTTGGGATGGGAAGGTATTGGGGAGGACCCTTTGCATGAGCCCTGAGCCACACATTGGAAGATGGGAGGGTGTCAGAAAGAGGCTTCCAGGCCAGGGAGATGCTGGTGTAAAATTATGAGGGTGAGAGAGATTCTGGTGAATTTGGGGAAATGAAAGTTGGTTGAGTGTGTCGGAACATGGAGAGTGAGTGTGGAAGAGGCAAGAGATAAGGCTTTGTGAAAAAGGCTTTGACCTGCTTCTGACAGTCATATTTTGAGCAAGGAATGGACATCTTTAGGTCTGAATAAATCATTATGCCTCTAGTTAGCAAAAGTAGGGAGTTTAGTATGAGTTCCTGTAAGAAAGACATTGGCAACTGTAAACAGCCTTTATTCAAAGGCTACCAGAAGGCTATGGGGACAGGGAACTAGGACTCATGAGTTGGGATTTACGAATCCATCTGGAGAAGAATGGCCCAGAACAATGCAAGCATTGCCTGAGAATAGTAGAAAGGTTCTTGGGTAGAAGAGAGCTCTGCATGGCTCTGCTACGCTGGGCACAGCCAATCAAGGGTTATTCATCTTCCATGGCCACGTGTTCAGGGGTGGCTATTTGTGGGAGACAGTGCATTAAAAGAGAGAGCCCCAACTCCCTGGATATGCATTGAAATCCCAGGGCTGCTGCAGTGCTTCAGGTAAAAAAGGATTTCCTCTTTGTGAGCCTCAGCAGCCTCATCTGTGAAATAATTAAACCACCTCGTTTTTTTGGAAGGCCAGAGATAGTATATTACAAAGCACCTGGCATGGTAGGGGTTTAGTCAGTTATTGTAGAGTCAGAGTTCTGACCCCTCGACTGTCTCAAGAGTTTAGGAGAGAGTAAATGTCATCACTCCTGGCATTGACTCTTCCAGTTTGGCTTTGTAGGGGGTCTGATCTGAGGCCTCACTGGACTCCAGGGTCGCTGCCTCCTGCCTCAGCACTCCTCCGTCCTGCAACCCCACAGAGTCAGTTCCTGAGCTCGAGCCTGCAAACTGAGTTTGATATTCATGTCTCTTGAATGTGTTTATGAGTGCAGTGTGTTGCAGAAGCCATGTTTGTCATACTATAAGGTCATCTAGAAATGACTTTTGTAATAATCGTGGCCCTGCCTGCCTCTGCTAGATAGATGAGTGAGCTGCCCCTGTATCTTTAAGTGCACAGGACATTAGTGCTAACGGTGTGCACGTTGTTGTGCACCAGCTGTCTGGAACCTTTTCACTTCCCAGAACTAAACCATCGTATCAACTGGACAACCCGCCTTCTTCCTCCCTCCCCCTCGGTCCTTGGCAGCTCCCATTCTACTTTCTGTTTCTAAGAGATACCTCATAAAAATGGAATGAATCATTTTTCTTTTTGTAACTGGTGTATTTCACCTAGCATAAAGTCCTCAAGATTCATCCATTATACAGCATATGGCAGGATTTTCTTCTTTTTTAAAGGCAGAGTAATATTTCACTTTGTGGGCGTATCACACTGTCTTCATCCACTTATCCGCTGGTAAACATTGGGGCCGCCTCAAGCTCTTGGCTACTGTGAACGGTGCCGTA
The DNA here is from genome assembly GCA_004027475.1 of Anoura caudifer. Lineage (NCBI taxonomy): Eukaryota > Metazoa > Chordata > Mammalia > Chiroptera > Phyllostomidae > Anoura > Anoura caudifer. The sequence continues at coordinate 186,210 of PVKU01000449.1, forward strand.
ATGAGCACAGGCGTGCGCACACCGAGACCCTGTTTTCAGTTCTTTGAGGCATATGCCCGAAGTAGGGTTGCTGGGTCCTGCAGTTCTGTCTTTAGTTTTTGAGGAACATCTGTACAGTTTTCCACAGCGGCTCTACTGTTTTACATTCTACCGACAGCGCACAAAGGTTCCGATTTCCCCACACCCTCACCAACGCTTATTTTCTGTTATTTTATTTATTTACTTATTTACTTACTTACTTATTCATTTATTTAATGGGCCCTTGTAACAGATGGGAGGTTATATACCTCATTGTTGTTTTGATTTGCATTTCCCTGATGATTAGTGATGTTGAGTTTCCTTTCATATGCCTGTCGGCCATTTGTATGTCTTTGAAGAAATGTCCTTTGCCCATTTTTTAATTGGATTGTTTGGTTTTTAAGCTTGATATAATGCCATTTGTTTATTTTTCCTTTCTTTTGCCTGTGTTTTTGGTGTCATATTTAAGAAATCACTGCCAAGTACAATGTCATGAACCTTTCCCCCTATTTTCTTCTTCAGGGGGTTTTATAGTTTCAGGTCTTACAATTCAGTCTTTAATCCATTTTGAGTTAATTTTTGCATGTGGTATAAGGTAAGAGTACAGTTTTCACATGTGGATATACAGTTTTCCCAGCACCATTTGTTGAAGAGACGCATTTTTGTCTTAAGTGACTTAGTGGAAGGATAATGGTTAGAGTTTCACCCTTCAAATATATGTGATGTTTCTTGATAATACATACATATATATAAATATTTTATTTAAAATACCCTTTTTATTAGTATGGTAATCATTTCACAATATATAATATATCAAATCATTATTCCATGCACCTTAAACTGATGTAGTATGTCAATTATACCTCAATAAAAGAGGAAAAAAATACCGTTTCCACCACTGAATCACCTGCAGCCGGTATTCTCTCAAGTGCCGTGCATGATTCCTGTTCTTTGCACGTTCTGTTTTCTCTGCCTGGAATGTCTTCCTTTGTCACTGAATTCCGATGTGTCTTTTCAGATTCAGCCCATACATGGCCTCTGCTGATTCCCTCAAGTTGACTCCCACAAGTTGTACTTACAAATGCCATTGTCATTTTGTGCCCTTTGCTGCCGGGAGATGTAAGCTCTGCGTGGACAGGGCAACATCTGGTTCGTCTTTACAACCCCAGCAAATAGCACAGATCCTGGCACCCAGTAGTCACTTAGTAAAATTAAACGAGTGAACAAGCCCTCTTTGCCGTAGAAACTACGACACGGAGAAGGGTAGGGTGCCTAAGTTTTATATATCACTAGCTGAGCTTCTGTCTCCTCACTTGTAACATCAGCAGATGGATCGTTCTGAGGTCCCTCTGGCTTCAGTGGTCTATGAAAACTGCATTGGGAATTCTTACCCAAGTACTGCCATAGCTTCATTCCCACAAATCCTGCAGGGTCTAACATCGACCAGGAAAAAAATCTTGACTGTTTTTTGACTGGGGAGCGGGGATCCGTAAGGCACGTTGAGACTAGGAGTCAGGTGAAATCCGGTGTGTTGGCCGACCTTATCAGAGCTCCTGGTGCTAGCAGCCTGACCCTGACTGCAGGCGTGGCGTTCCCACCCACCTTCCTTTGGCCCACTGGTTTCATTTCTAAAATTGGGAAGAGTGGGCAGAGTCATCAGTGCTCATGTTTCAGGATGTCTGTGTTTGAAGGGGAAATTAATGTGTTTTTGGAATTTGATATTCTCATTATTAAGGAAATAAATAATTTTTATATAATACAAAAAGTAAAGCCTCCTGAAAATTTGACTGTTGGGAATATGCAGAAGATAAAATAAATTTTATTGGCTGAGGTGAGCTACACGTCACCTTTGGGGGAGTATGAGATTTTCATAGTCATCAGGGGTCACAGGTTAAAGATGGTTATGAAATACCACATTAGTTTCTGTTCCTCTTTTAATTGTCTGTGATTCTGTGATGGTGAAAGTTTCATAGATGGCTTCAGTGGGATGAGCCCCACTTCTCTTGTGTGTGTGAGTGACACGTACAGTTTGGCAGTTTATCTTTCTAAACACATCCGAACTCTACAACTTACTGGCTCTGTGACAATTAGCAAAACACTTTATTTCTCTAAGCCTTACTTTTTCATCAAAAAGGAATATAACACCTTTATAAGATTGTAGTAAGAATTAAATTAGGTAATTAAAAAGTTTTACTGGCTGGCACGTCATAAATGTTCTATTCGTGTTAGTTATTATTGTCAGGGATTTGGAGGTGAACAGTAAGCACACTGTGACCTGACATTTAAACTTTAAGTGTTAGATATAGAAATGAGAAAAGTGGAATAAAAATATTCATTTCATTATTGGCAATTCTGGTTAGTATCTGCAGCTCTAATACTTCCTCCACTGAGTTTAGATCAGCTCTATCCAGTAGAACTTTGTATGATAATGAAAATGATTTTATCTGTGCTATTCAATATGGTAGCCACTAACCACTTATGACTGTTGAGTAATTGAAAAGTGACTGGTGCAACTATGGAACTGATTTTAAAATTTATCTAAGTTAACTTTAAATAGTGTGACTATGGAACAGAATTTTAAAATTTAAGTTAATTTAAATTTAAATACTCGTGTGTGGCTAGTGGCTAGTGTATTGGATAGTGCGGGTCTGGACACTGGGATGACTCACCCAGGGAGGGATTGGATCTGCAAAGGAGGCAGGCTTCCTGGAATAGCTGTCTCGTACCATTGCCATGCCGGTAACGGGGTCAGGGAGAGGTGGGCCCTCAGACCGGATTTGGAAAAGGCTGGCCAGGTCCCTGACCCCAAAAGTTGGAACACAGTAGTGGTTGCTGAGCAGACACCTCTGAGAGATTCTGGAACAGGTGACACCATGGCAGGTAACTTCTTTTCCGGGGATAAAGAGAAGGGACTACTTTCCCAGTATTTCTAAAAGGGCAGAAAGATGTATTTTGTGGCTAAACCTAGGAAGCTTGGGAATAGAAGAAATAGTTCCCCCGAACATTTATAGTGACTAAATGTTGTGCAAAGCCTTTGTTAATAATAAACTTAAAAGTTTTAATGCTTTAATGATAAAGACTTGTTTTCATTTTGGTTCATTCTGTACTTTAGATGTGATTGTGGTCTTATTCCTGGGTACTTGTGAATGTTTTACTGTGTAACTGGGTGATCCAATTGTAGCGTGTCTTTTACACAGAATGCAGACATAGACTTAAAGCCACAATCAAAATGTTTCATGAGCCTCTGCCCTGAATTCAGTCTTCCTTCATTTATATTGAACATGACTTTTGGAACGCTTATGAAAAGTTAGCTGCTGCTTTGTAGTTTTTGCTTCATTTTTTTCGTCAGAGTTAAATAAATATTAAAGGTTGTGTTTGATTGTATAGCTTGTTTCTAGAAAGGGGAGAGTTGACGTTTCTTTTGAAACTTTCCTGGAGGAGCGTCTTGCTCGCAGCTTTGCAGCATGCGCGGCGATGGCGCAGGGCCGCGGCGAGAGCCCTCCTGCCGTCCGTGAGCAACTGAATCAAATCAGGAATTCCCTACGTAACCGAATGTCAGATCAGACATTTAGGACTTTGTCTTCAGTCACCATCACATGTATAGCGCCCCTCATTTTATTAAAATTAACAGTGGTTACACTTCTAACTTTGCAAATGATATCCTTTCTCAACAGTCATATTCAGGCAATTAAATACTGTCTTCAAAGACCCATGTGTATTATGGGTTTATTTTCATGACCACGTGATTTATGTAGTGAGGATACAGCATATTTAAAACACCCTTCAATTAATTAGAAGGGGCTGTTTAATCTACATTCATAAAAATTTCGATTAAAACATCTTTGTTAAACTTCATGTTTGATTTTATTGTAATTTATGTGGTTCAATTTATTGAAACGTCTTTGAAAATATTTACTGCCTTGCAATGGTAAAGCATTGATTAAGCATTTACTGTGTATTAGGCATTGTGCTAAGTATTTTATATATATTTTCTCATTTAATCTTCACAACAACCTGTCAGAGAGGTGATATTACCACTTTACACTGGTTACAGACGGGAAACTTCTCTGGACCTCAGTTTTCTCCCCTTTGTACAGGGGTTGCTGTTACCCATTTTAATGTGTTATGAGGATTAAATGAGATAATTCATGCTCACTTTGACGATAGCATTCAATAAATGATAGCTGCTCTTGTTACTCTTTGCCTTATTGTTTTTGATTTTATGTTTTTTAAAAAAATAGGTAATATATTTTATGGTTCAAAAATGGAAAAAGGTATGACACAGTGAAAAGATTCTCTTCCTCCTGTTCCCTATTTCTCTGGTGCCTATCCACACCCATTTTACTAGTTGTGTGTCATCCATAGTATCCATATGTGAATATGAATATATTTTTATTTGCTTCCCCTTTACACGAATTGTAACATATTATTATTAACACTGCTCAAGAGCTTGCTTTTTTGTACTTAACACTATAACTTGGAAATCTCTTAGTGAACAGAATTTCTCATTTCTTCATGTAACTACATAATATTCTATTACTTGGAAATACTATAATTTCTTTATTGCATTGACGGAGACTTGAGCTGTTTCTGATCTTTTGCTATCACAAACAGTGCTGCAGTGAATAATCTCACACATGCGGCCTGTTGTATGTGTGCAATTACGTATGTAGGATAAACTCCAAGAAGCAGAATTGCTAGGTCAAAGGGAATATGCATTTGTAATTTTTGTAAGTATTGCCAAATTGCCCTCCATAGGGATTGTGCCAGTTGCACTCCCACCAGCAATATATGAAAGTGCCTGTTTTTTCACAGTCTTCACCACAGAATGTATCAGCTGTTTGGATTTTTGCCAGTCTAGTAGGTGATAAGTGAATCTGTGTAATTTTAATTTGCATTTCTCTTATGAATGAGGTGAACTTTTTGTGCATTTAAGACCCTTGGCAGTTTTGTGAACTTCCCAGGTATATTGGATTCTTGATCTTTTCTTATTTTCTAGGAGTTCTTTATATATTAGGGCAATTAGTGTACCTAATGTGTACCTCTTGACTTTGTTTATGGATTTTTTTGGACTATACACAAATTCTTTTATGTAGTAAAGTTTATCATTTTTCCTTTATAGGTTCTGCATTTTGGTTTCATTTATTTGGGGAAGTTTTTTTTTTTTTATTTCTTATGTCCAGCATATCTCTTTAAATTCATTCCTAGATATTTGCAATTGTTGCTATTATAAATGAGGTTTTATTTTCTGTTATATTTCTAACTATTGTGTGTAAGAAGGCTGCTGACTTCTGTGTTAATTTTATATTCCTTTACATGATCAGATTTTCTGTTTATAGTAGTTTTCATTAGTTCTTATAGGATTTCCATAAATACAAGAATATTATTAATATACAATAATATATAGAATAATATAGCAATTTCTTTTTACTTCTTTCATTTTCATTTTATTCTCCTGACTTACTCTTGCCTAGCGTTGTTGCTGTTATCGTAATCAACACTACCACCACCGCAGCACTTGGCGTTAAGCTAAAAGCTGGCGCATATATACAGCCATTTATATATATGTTCTCTGTTTAAACTGCAAGATGTCAGTATCTCTAAAATGTAGCTAGCCAGTATTTATATCAGAGAATATTAAGACAAATTTTAATGAGTGAAAAAAGGAGGGGGAAGTTGAAAATATCTTTGTGTTGTGGACCTTTCCTGCAATGCTTATAAGATCCTATATTAAATAGGGTGGTCCTTTTTGTTTTGCTATTGTTGAAAAGTATCTGAGGTGTGTATTTTGAGTGGCGGTGAGTCTTTTCTCCCTTAGAAATCACTTGATATTCCTTTTTCTTTATTTCTGGAAAAAATTAGGACTTGAAAATATACCATAAGATTATTATGTCTTTGTTCTACTGGTAATAACTTTGCATTTTATTGTAGACCAGCATAACAGCTGAAATCAGTTTAAGGTTTTCCAAGAGCTTCAATTAAACTTAGTAGGAATTTTTTTCCCTGCTAACTTTCTGTTCCTTGATTCATAGTATAGTCCCATAATCAGTTGTTTAGCATTCACTTTTCTCCTTTAAGAGAGTTTTTTTGATTTGTAGACTGTAGGGGATCAGACTAATTTGAAGGAGGAAAGCGTATGAAGAGAAATTAGAAGTGTTCTTGGCAACTAATGCATTCTTTCCTCCCTCCTTCCTTTCCTCCTTCACTCAGTAAGTCCTTAAGGGAGATTGTTGGTTTTTTGGGAATAATCGGGTACTTTTCCTGTCCACATAAGCTGGAAAGATTGGAAGGCTCTTCATTCATCTGTGAAGTGGAGAAACAGGTTCACTTGTAAATATGTCTTAAATTAAAAAAAATTACATATTAAAGAGATATAGAAAATATTTTAAAGATATATACAAAATGTAAAAAGTTGTACAATAATCACTCCTGTACTCCTCACCCGGTTTGGAATGAAGAATATTACTTTTACTTTTTTTAATAGTTAATTATTTATTTTTTTCCATTATCATTTATCTCCCTTATACTCTCTTCTCCCTCCGCCCACCCCCTCCCCTCTCCAGTGGCCACGCTGTTGTTTGTGTCCACAAGTTCTTTTTCTTTTTTGCTCTGACCCTCCACCTCCCACCCCCAGAACATTACTTTTCCTTTTGAAGCCTCCTCTGTATCCTCCTTGCTCTCCTCCTCACAGAAGTGTCTTTAATTTTCTCTCTTCTCCTATGGTTTTATCCCATATATTTGTATCCCTAAACAGTATATTTTTGAACTTTGTGTAAATGGAATTGTGTTTTAAGCATTCATCTGTAACGTTTTTCTCTCAACATTGTGTTCCTGAGATTCACCTGTGTTGATGCCTATGGCGGTAGTTCATTCATTTTCATTAAAGGAGACACCTCATTGTGTGAGGGTACTGCAGTTTGTTAGCATGGAGATTTGGATTACTTACAGTTTTGCTTTAAAAACAACAGTTTGTACACATTTTACACATACAAGAATTACCCCATGCAGAGGCTTACAAACGCTTTGACCATGAATCACATACGATAAAAGATCCGTTTTATATCCCAACCCAGTACGCACACATTTAAGTATTTGTGTACATATAGATATATAATATTGAACCAAAATTTTTTGGAAGAATACTTACCCTTACTAAGTGCAACTGCACTCTGATATTTTTTATTCTAATCTAGTCTAATTTTATTCCATTTTAAAAAGTATTGGTCACAATTGGCTAAATTGATTTCCCAACCCTTAGTACCATGGTTTGAAACATTGTGTTCCAGAATACACGCAGATGTGGAATTACAGGGTTATGGGCTGTGTGTGTAGCTTCAACCTTAGTAGGTACTACCAAATCGTTTTCCATAGTGGCATTCCCATTCACGCTCCCTCCAGCAGTGTGTAAGCGTCCCACTTAGCCCATCAGGGGTAATTTCTTCCAGCCTTGTAGGTGTGAATTGTATCTCCTTACAATTTGCATTTGTATTTCTCAGATTATAATTGAGATTGAATATTGTTTGTGTATGTATTGGTTATTTATGTTTCCTGTTCTGTGAAGTATTTGTTCAAATCTTTTGTCCATTTTTGTGTATCATTTGTTACTGAATTTTTAAAAATGTATTTTGGATAGTAACCATTTTTTAATGTGTTTGGATACTAATCATTCTGTTGCAAATATGTTCTCATGATTTTTGGTTTGTTTTCATTATCTTTATGTTGTTTTAAGCAGAAATTCTTATTTTAATGTATTGACTTTGAGTCTTTTACTTCATTATGTTTTTTTTTTTTCATGTTTTGTTGAAGAAATCTTTTCTTGTCCCAGGATCATAAAGCTATTTTCCTACATTGTATTTTCAAGTTTCTTTGTTTGTTTTTGTTTAAGATTTTATTTATTTATTCTCAGAGAGGGGAAAGGAGGGAGAAAGGGAGGGAGAGAAACATCGATGTGTGGTTGCCTTTCGCATTCCCCCACTCAGGTATGTGCCCTGACTGGGAATGGAACCAGTGACCCTTTGGTTTGTAGGCCGGCACTCAATCTACTGAGCCACACCACACCTGGATTTCTTAAGGATACTTTGCACTCTGGCTTTTTCTTTTGTGTTCTGTTCAGTTCAGGAGCATATACTGGTACATCCTTGCTCCCCTGCCCCTTTGAGTCAAAGGGACCTCTCACTTTCTGTGGCCCAAGGGAGGTGTCTAGAGTTCCTTAGGAGAAGGAAGCTTGTTTTTCTACTGGGACCTCAAGGGTAGCTAGGGACGTTGATTCTGAGCAGTTCAGCAAGTAACCATGTAGTATCCCCAGAGTTCTGGAAGTTCCTTATTAGAAAAGAGACATAGTTGCATTCTTCTGAATAGAAAAATTTCTAATCAGTGGGAAATACAGAAATACACTTGTATACCATGTAGTATTAGCGCAGGTCAAAGAGTATGAAGCCTTTAGACCTTTTTCCTCTTCCACTTGGTACTACTCAGTCTAATTCTTGTGTAACTTTTTCTTCAGGCTACACTGTGGCAGAGCATCAGAAATAACAGGGAATTGGGCAGCCCACCTCCATCTAACCTTTTACTCTTTATTTTGGCATGCCCGAAGACAAGAACAGTGTGTCTTATTCATTGTCTTTGTATATTTCTCTTGGTACTTCTATTGTCACTTTGGTTTTTAGTAAAGGAAATTGGCTTATTTGAAATGTTTGTCTTAATCCTCGGTGGAAATATCAGTTTATGGGAAGGTTAAGGCATCTGGTTTGGGCTCCTCCCAGAGTCTCGGTTGCAATTGTCAGAAAGGAAACCCCAGGGAGTCCCCTGAGCAAAAGGCAGAGGCTGTGCAGAACACAGCACTCCAGATGCTTTATCAGGTGCTGTCTGGAGAGCAGAAATAATGGTCTGAAGGCGGAAATGCTGATGTCTCCACTTTCCCAACTTAGTGCAAACATCTTCTTTACCTTCAGTGGATTTGGGTGCCACAGAGGCGGACTCCAAGAAGCCTTAAATGCAAGTGTGAGTGCTTTTGGAATCAGGCTTTTTAAAAGCATGGTGTTTGGGGGTTTCCTTGACTTGAATTCTTTTTTTTTTTTTTTTTTTTTTTTAAGGAAGTGGATTCATAGCATCCACTGTCAGTGCCATTTCTCTTTCTGTGACGACTTGTTCACTATTCACCTCAAAGGATTCAGGAAGTGAGAAAAGTAAACATACATAGATAAATGAAGAGACAAATACATAAAAAGCTTTTCTGTGTTTGTGACGTAGCAAAAAGTCCTGACTTGAACATAACAGGAACACAGCAACTATTTGAATAAAACTTTAAGATTTTTCTCTGGAAACGTCAAAGCATGTCTGATTTTTTCTTCTTTAGAGAAGACTGTGACCAGGGAGGAAGCCCTAGAAGGCCACGGCTGCAGTGGCGCTTTCGAATGCCTCACTCTTGTAGGAACTGTGGGTGCTGGTACGAAGTACTCCCGCTGCTGCTGCTTGCTTGTCCCGACATGTTCATCCTTTGGAAGGCTCAGAAGACGATTTGTAAATTATTTGCTTCTTGCCCCCATACAGTTTTTTTCAACTATCTCTTAACTGTTTTTAAGTTCAGTGGTATCACATACGTTCATAATATATAACCTCATTACCATCTGTCTCCATAACTCTTTCCGTCTTGTAAAACATTGTTTCGTTGCTAAACAGTAACTCCTCATTCTTTCCCTCCCATAGCCCCGACAGCCACCATTCTGCTTTCTGTCTTTATGAATTTGACTCCTCTAAGTATCTCATATAAGTGAAATTATACAATACTTGTCTTTTGTGACTTATTTCACTTAGCATAATATTCTCAAGGTTCATCCATGCTGTAGGATATTGCAGAATTTCCTTTCTTTTTAAGGCTGCATAACATTTCATTGTATGTACGTACCACATTTTGCTTATCCGTTCATCCATCAGCGGAACTGGAGTTGCTTCCATGTTTTAGCTGTTGTGAATAGAGCTGCTGTGAACCTGGGTGCACAATGTCTCTTCAGGACTTTGCTTTTCACTCTTTTGGCTATACATTCAGAAGGAGAATTGCTGGATCATTTGGTAATTCTATTTTTAATTTTTCAAGAAACCCTCATACTGTTTTTCCACAGTGGCTGTACCATTTTACATTTCCAACAGTACACAGAGTTTCCATTTTCTCCACATCCTCACCAGCACTTGCTGTTTTGCATAGGACTACTGTCAAAAACACAATGGGTCCCAATGGGTGTGAGGAGGTATCTCCTTGCAGTTTTGATTTGTGTTTCTATACTGATTTCTAATGTTGAACATCTTTTTGTGTGCTCATTGAGCATTTATATATCTGAAATATCTATTCTAGTTGTTTTTGTGTACCCATACAGTTTTATTGAAAACAAAACAAGTATCTTTGCAGTAGGGGGAGGCAACTTTAAGTAATGAGTAAGACCCCAGGCCCTTGAGTTAGACAGCTCCAGGCTGGCATTCCAGCTTCACCAGCTGCGTGACCTTGGGCAAATTCCTTCATTTCTCCAAGCTTCCATTTCATCCATACAATGGGGAGCATAGTCGAATCTATCTGATTAATTTGTTTTGGCATTACATAAGTTAATATTATGAATGTCGAATGTATGGCATAGTATTTGACCTATAATAAGTATTTAATAAATATTAGTCACTCTGTTGCTGGAATCATGAGCCAGTCATAAATAATACCCTTTGTATTGTCATTGTCTTCTGTTTTGATAGAAATAGTTTGTTCCATTTCTGAGAATTTTCAGTGGTTTTTCCAGTTGATGCTTCTTACTGTCTCAGTCACTGTAATATTAGGTGAAACCACATGGAATTACAATTTTTGTGGGTCATAAATGATCAAATAGCAGCAGCTTCATGGAATCCAAGGTAATACGAACTATTTGAGTGTTTAATATATGCCAGAGTGCCTACTGTGCTATTTCATTCATTCTTCTAGCTCCCCTACAAAGTACATACTACGATCCTGCTTTTGGGATGGAGAAACTGAGGCTGAGAGGTGAAACACTTGCCTGAGTTTACACAACTAGGAAGTAGTAAAGCCAGAATTCAAACCCAGTTCTGTTGAACCCAAAGCTCATTTGTTTTCTTTCCAGTCTCAGAGACTCAGAGACATTCCTCCCCGTTTTTGTGCCTAGAAAAGGCGAAAGCAAAAGAAACGATACCGTTTCTTCTTAGTTGCTGGTGGTTTGAGTTTTCCTCAATGTCGCGAGTGTGAGGTGTGGTATTCCTGTGTCCGTGTGCCTTTTGCGCTTTTCACACTCAGAACACAGAGCCTGCAGTGTTGGCTGCAGCCACCTCGACTCTTTCAAAAAAGGTACCGTAGAGTGGACGTGAGTAACCTAGGCTCTCCCTTCCACCTGTTTCATGTGGCCATCATCATCTCCACCATTTCTTGACCTCTGTCTGTGCAGCGAATGCACTAGGTACTGTAACCATTTTGCCTCGATGTCACTATAGTTAGAGAGAATGAGGGCTAAAATCCTTTACAGGATGGAAGGAAACTGAGGCTGAATGTAACTAGATGGTTTAGCTGGGGCACAGGGCCCGTTAGCCTATGTTGCTTCGGGGTCCAGGTCTTTTCTGCTGTACCCTGTTTACTACTCCGGTTATTGGGTACTCATGGAAGGGAAACGGGGGAGCCTTTTCTACAGAATAAGTGATGGCATACTTTGGTGTGCTGTCCCTACTGGGTTTTTCCCTTTCTTTTCCTACTTCCTTTTCCTTTTGCTCTTTCCTTCCCTCCTTCTTTTCTTTTTCTTCCTTCTTTTTTTTTCTTCCTCCATTTCTCTCCCTCTGTCACACCCCCTTCTCCATCCCCCTTTCCTTTTCCTAAACATACCAAATGAAGTTTTAAATATAGGGAACTAACTGCGTACTGTATTTTCTGAAGGAAATTGGATTCTTGTGATACTCCCATTTGATTTTTTTCCCCTGGTACTAAAAATTACCTCTAAGTTTAATTTGCTTTCAGAGGAATTGCCATCTTTTAAAAATATGCCACCAAAACAAGTTAGATTGAATTCCTATCAGTTTCAAAAAGAGTGACCTCAGACTTTGAATTGCGTCTTTGAAATAATAGGATTTGGAGGTAATTGCTTAATATCCATGTTCAGGATGATGACAACGTGTCTGAGTCCTAAGGAAAACCCGTTTGACCTAGCACCCCACTTACTCCTAACCTAGATAGCTAAAACCAGCTTTCTCACTCACAGCGGCTGTGCTGGTGAAACCGCCTCTGTTTGCAGCTGGAGGTTGCACTTTATTCCTTTGTTGTTCCATTGTTTCCTTTAGGGTGAGGGAGAATAATTAAGGAGAACATCTTTTCTGAGCAGCTGGAATCAAATTCCAGCTGACTGCAGCACCTGTGAAGATGGCACCTCTGCCTCTGGGTGGCAGGGTGGGATGCCAGCCGCGGAGCCTGCGACGGTGGGCTCCGAAGTGCAGAGGCACGGCCCTGCCGCACCACTTGTGAGCTTCAGATGGCAGCAATAGCAGTGATGCAAAGTGTCGGCTTTAGACTAATTAGAAGAATGATTTGTGAAACTGTGGCTATTTATTTAATTAATCACCAGCACAAAGCCATAAAACCCATATTTTAAAAATCCCTGTTAGTTTGCCATGTGGTTAATAGATTGGGGCACATTAAAAAGTGACATGGTGATGCATTAAAAATGTTCCACCTGAGGTTTTTTTAGGAAGGAGCAGAAGCTGTCTGCTTTCAGATGCTCCAGTGTAACCTGCCAGGATTTCACCTGCCGGAGGTTTCAATATTTGTAAAGGCATTTGTCTTTTGAATAGCATCTTCATTAGGGTACCACCTCTTAGAATATTTCAAAATATAAAAATGTTTGTATGGTAATTTTAAAAATTATATTAAACTTAATTTTTCTCAATGAAGAACTATATTTTCCCATTGAATTACACTATATTTACTAAGCATCATAGTATCTATTATAACAGGTTATTCTTTTCAGTTTGGGGGCAAGGGAGTCATTTAATTAACGAAATAATAAACCCAGTGACGCTTCTGTCTCAGCCGTCAGAATAGCACTGTGTCGCGCCCGCATTACACTATTGAGCGGGCGCAGGGATAACCGCCGTACATGCTCAGTCCCGTCCCAGGTGAACTGTTGTGCTTGGAAAGTAAGAATAAAGGTAGAATTGACTTGTTCAAAAGATGACGCTGGCATTAAAAATGAGAAGAAGTAGTTAAGATTGTAACAAACGGTAGTAGTTTTTGCACAGATTTGTAGTTGGGTTTCAGCATACATACAGATGTGTCTGTGCAGTCCATCTTGCATTTTAATGATATTTGGAGCTAAATTGGTATATCTGTGATTCATTTTTGTTTGTTTGTTACCGAATTGTCAATGTTACTGCTAAGCAATCCCTCCTGAAATTTAAGATAATGTATGAAAATGTGCTGCTCAGGTGGATGCTTATAAGGAAGTTGTCCAGCTCTTAGGATGTGTTTCTCTGCTGTGTTGTATAATTACCTGCTCTGTTAGAAGGGGCGCTGGAATAAAACATGAGCGTGTTAATGCAGCCTGGAGCTGATGTGGTGGTGATGATTACAATGCAGATAAAGCATTTCTCATAACTGCCGTTGCCTACTGGAGCCTTTGAAACATCTGGACCTTTAATTGAAAAATAGTGTGGTGCTGTGCAAGGCAGGCATGCTAAGTGAAGTCACTAATTTAGAATACAAAAATATAATTGATAAAGTGTTTTATTTACATTGTATTTAAATATTCATACTTTGTTATGCTTTGTATAACAGGGAATTACTGGGTTAAATTTTCATGAACATAGACAGTTTAAATGAGATAAATTAAGTGAAAATGTTAATGGAATTTTACACTGGAACCAGAAAACAGTTTACTCCAGGCAGATGTGTACTTTTGTTATCTATTGGGGCCTTTTAGGGAAGCAAATAGGTTAGGTCTTATTCTTTGGGTTTTGTGTTTTAGAAGAACTAATCATCAGTTGGTAAGTAATATCATTGCATTTCAGTCTTGTTATTACTATCATATCTTGTTATTTTGTTAAAAAAAGTAAAATGTTTCTTGGCATAATGGTAAATGGCTCTAATGGCAACATTATCTCCCAATAAACCAAAGCCTCCCACCTCTGGGGGGCAGGTTATCAGAGCCTGCCCAGGAGAGCAGAAGAGCTGGTGAAGGGCGTGCAATTAACCTTTGTCCTGCATTCGCAGCAGGGGAACTGACCTAGCAGCCTTCTGAGGAAATCCAATTTAATTTAAAATGAATTTGAAAAGACAAATTAGCCATATCTATTTTAATAAGATAAAATCCCGATTCTCCCTCTGTCTGGTTTAGTTAGGACCTCAGAGGAGACTGGGCTGACTAAGACTCAGGATGAACAGGAGGGAAATAATGCCAGGGGGCTGAGGAAAAGCCCAGGAGACCCTGGTACCAAGTGGCTTGTCAGTTTCTGCAAGTGAGCAGGTCTCCTGCTGCCTCTTTCCCCAGAGAGCTGCAACCTGAGATGGGCCTTTGTCTAATTCAGACCTTTAGCTTTTGTTGGAGCTTGGTGCCATGTTGATGTCACATGCTGCTTGCCTGTCTCCCCAAGGACCAGGTTGTTATTTTCCTCCTTTGTCATTATCAAAGCACATTTGGGTACTGCTGCCTGGGTAGCCACATTTAGTAACAGGTACACCTCACAATTACTGATGAGACTCTTAACTCAACAGTAAGGATTCTCTGGGGCCCTTGATTTCAGACTTGACCACTGCTTTTTGAAAACCAAAGTGGAAAGTTCCACCTACCCTTCAAGGAGCTGCTGCTTCCTTGTGTTTTTTACCTCTGAAACATAGTGAGGGTTTATTGAGCCCCATCTACATGCACAAGACCAAGGAAACCTGAAACAGTTTCTGTTTTCTCCCTGTATACAAGAGGTAGCTCCTGGAAGCAGTTACCCAGTGTCTCCATTCAGTGCCAGTGGTTCCTGCATAGCTGCAAGTGCATGTGGCATAGCTGCTAGTGCGTGTAAACATAGCTGCTAGTGTGTGCGGCATAGCTGCAAGTGCGTGTAACATAGCTGCTAGTGCGTGTAACATAGCTGCTAGTGCGTGCGGCATAGCCGCAAGTGCGTGTAACATAGCCGCAAGTGTGTGTAAACATAGCTGCAAGTGCATGTGGCACAGCTGCTAGTGCGTGTAACATAGCTGCTAGTGCATGCGGCATAGCTGCTAGTGCATGTAACATAGCTGCAAGTGCATGTAAACATAGCCGCAAGTGCATGTAACATAGCTGCAAGTGTGTGTAAACATAGCCGCAAGTGCATGTGGCACAGCTGCAAGTGCATGTAACATAGCTGCAAGTGTGTGTAAACAGCCGCAAGTGCATGCAGCATAGCTGCTAGTGCGTGTAAACATAGCTGCAAGTGCATGTGGTGGGGAGGCTGTAGGAGGGAAGCAGCTGAGACCGAGAAGGGTGCTTCAGAACTGCACTCCCAGTTCTGAAACGATAGCTGTAACATGACCTTTCCTAGATACTTAACCCAAGACTGCAGTCACTGAGAGGATAGGGTTTGACAGTGATCCCACCTGGATTAGAATCTTGATCCCTCCCCAGCTGACCGATTTGGAGCAGAGCCTTCCTTAATGAACTTCCTCATCTTTAAAAGGGGGGTGAGTAATTCTCATTGGACTGTTGGACATATTAAATTAGATAATGTACTGAAAAGTACTTGGACCCTGGTAGGTGCCCAATAAATAGCAGCCAGCAGTGGTGACTTGCCAGTTTCAGAGAGAGTTTTTGTGTGAACACAAAGGGCTGCCTTCAGAGGAACTTGCTCTTCCAGCCTGGTCTCACCTACCAAGGTTGTCAGCTCTGTAACTGGCTGATTTTGCTTCGTATTGCTAGGATGATTACTTAATTGAATAGTGTGACACGCAGAGAGCTTTTTATTTTTTAAAGTACTTAGTACTGATTTTTTTCCAGTGAACTGTGTTTTCCTCTCAGTTTTAAAAATAAAGTTTTCTGACACCATTTTTTTTTTCTTTCATTGTATCTGGGAGACATGTGGGATAAAGGCCTAATAGTCACACTGTTTGGAATGCTTCTCAATTGTAAATTTTGCATATAGTTAGAAGTGATTCTTACCAACAGGAAGCATTGTTCCAAATAAAGAGTATTTTAGCTATTCTTTATCTTGCTGCTGTTTAAATTTCAACGAGCATTTGCAGATGGCTAAATGGAACCTTTCTGATGACTCTTTGCAGTTGTATTGTTTTTGTGGTGTTAAAAAATATGTATTTTCTATTGCAGACAAGCATCTTTCTCTGTCACCGGGGGTGTAGGTGCTTTGTATGGCCTCTTCCTGTGCAGAAACACCTATCCCAGTTATTTCACATGTATTTTGAGGATGAAAGTGAATGTCATAATTGGAGAAATGTAAAGCTATTTATTTCCATTTTGTCTGATGTTTTTACATTGTTTGCTAGGAGGTGCGTCAGGGACTTGAATTAATTATAATTACTGTAGAGACATACACTGATTGAGCAAAGAAAGTAGTAAGCCCATTTGTGCCAAAGCTATCTAATTAAATTCTAACTTTGGATAAGCTAGATATGGATGAAAGATTAATTTTAAGAGATTTTTAGGACTTACTAAATAATGATTCAGTAGAATTTTTGAATTATATCATTAAGGAACATTGAATCTTAAAGTGATAAAACAGTCATGAACCTACTACTGTATAGAAATTTGTAGGTTTTTTTAAACTTCAAAATCAAAGACATAGAATATAATTTTTAAGGTATATATTATTAACATTGAAAATTTTTGTAATACCAACTGAAACCCTGCAAGAAAGGAATGTAATATATGCACCTGAATTATTTCCTTCAATATTTATACAATTTTATATTCTCAAAATACTTCATTATCTCTGGAATTAAATTGTCCTTGGGGTAGTTGGAGGGCTGTACCGAATTTTCCGTGTAATTTAGGAGGGTGATAATGGCTGCACTGTAACCTTTTGTAGAGATACATCATCTAGTAATGGAGCCAAGTATACAGTCTCCATTGAGTTTTAATTTTAAAAGTTGATATTAAATCTTAAAAAGACTCATTATATTATGATAATTGATAGACTTTAAAACATGTAATTCTTCTTTATGGTTTTAAAAAACCTATTTTTACTTTTAAAGCGTATTGATTTTATTATATAAATGATTTAATAATGAAGAGGTCCCTATAGTTACCCTAGGTGATGGGGCTTAGTTCATGCAAATTACCTTTCCCTGATATTATCTTCATTATAGAAGCCATTGTTTGTATAATTAAATGCAAAGTGCTGTGTAACATTGATGAGCTGAAGAATCCCACAATGGCTATGAACATTCAAAACGGACACTTCACATTGATTATGCCTGAAGACGGCTGGATTGTACTTGAGTGAAAGCACCTCCGGGTACCTGCTGTAACCATCCCCGGGCAGGGGGAGAAGAGAAAGCTGTGGCTCTTCTCTCTTAATGACCGAGATAGAGACCTTTTCCTGGTGCCTGGGCTTCTCAGCTTCATGTGTGTCTCAAGGGACATTTTTCCAGAGTATCTGCCTGGCCTGAGCAACAGCTTAAGTAATAATAATGGGAAGTAACTGACATTTGCATAACAACTTGCAGTTCACAGAGCATTTGAAAGTGCTTTATTTTTACTTTGTGTGCCCTGTTGTTATTTTGAGGTGATGGTCTTGTCTTTGTGTTATGGCTGAGAAAATTGACTTTCAGAGAGGTTATGGGCTTGCCCGAGATAACACAGCTAAAGACTGGCAGGGCCGGGGTCCAGACTGGTTCCGCAGACTATGCAAAGAGGTCTGGAGCCAGTATAACCTGTGATGGTGAAAACTGACAGGATCAGGAACCACTTTCTGAACTTAAGACTTTGAGGAAATGGTTGTTATTCCTGATGCAGTATGGGCAGGCTTTCTTTTCCTTCAGCCCATGGCCCCTTTTATAAAATTTCTTACTTGTATTTAAACATGAATGATTACTGGTTTTTAAAATTGATATCTTGTAACAAGAAAAATTATTTGAGGCTATTACTCAAACTTCATTTGATAAGTTACATTGTTTCAACCAATAGCTGTAGGCATTTTATATTTTTCCAAACTGGAAGAAGACTGCTGAGTGTCAAAATGTAGAGGACAGCCCTGGCTGGTGTGGCTCAGTGGACTGAGTGCCAGCCTGCGAACCAAAGGGTCTCTGGTTTGATTCCCAGTCAGGGCTCGTTCCTGGGTTGCGGGCCAGGTTCCCAGTGTGTGGCACTCAAGAGGAAACCACACACTGATGTTTCTCTCCTTCTTTCTCCCTCCCTTCCCCTCTCTAAAAGTAAATAAATAAAATCTTTTTTTAAAAATGTGGAGGATTTATTTTAAAGAGAGAAAACCTTACCTGAGAGCGACAATTTCCTGTCTTATTTGGTGTCCAGGACTATAGATTTATATTTGCCATAGATGTTATAGAAAGAAAAATTATGAAAATCACCAGCGTAAGAATGACTAATGGAAATGATATTTCCTGTGCTGTGTTGTACTTTTGAAAGGATGATACAGTCTTGGCTCATTCCATGGTGCTTAGTTCCTGAGTTACTTTGTTTGAGGGCCTCATCTACATGAAGGGATTGTCTGGGATTTGAGGTGGATTAGTTCCAATTTCCTGAGGGCTAGAGCTAAGACCAGTGTGTAAAATCCGCCTAGATGGTATATTTATAGGGTTGGCCAAAAAGTCTGTTATGTTCTTTCCATGAAATAAAAGATACATTTTTCATTTTCACCGATAACTTCATTGATTCAGATATTTTGAGTGTGTCAGTTCTCTCCTGTTACTGGCTTCTAGTGGGTAGAGGCCAGGGGTGCTGCCCAACATTTTCCAATGCATAACACAGCCCCACAGCAAAGAATTATTTGGCCAAAATGTCAGTAGTACCACGAAACTTTGTGAACCCCTTTTGACACATTCACTCAGTCACAGCATCTTCTGCATACACTGCCCAAATCTTTTTTTGCATTTAAGTTGCATTTTTACTTTTCTTGAAATAATAAGCATAATATGTAGAAAATGTTGTGTATCTTCTTCCATCTTCAGTATTAAATTGGCTGCACAAAAATTCACCAATATTGATGTATTTTTTTAATTGCATGCTGGTATGACAGCTGTCACAGTACAGTCTAACGAAATTCTTTCAGAGACAAGTTAAAGACAACTAAGCACTACTAGAGCCATCCTATAGAAAAAAATGTAACAAACTTTTTGGCCAACCCGATACTTCAATGGAAAGAAAACCATGTTAGACATCAGAACTGTTTGCCTAAAGTTGGAAGCAAAGGGTTGACTTCAGCCGGTGGCAGGACGGCATCAGTGGAGAGATGTTCAGGAGAGGTTTGCAGGACAGCCATTTGGGGCAAGTAGTTTAAAGGGGATGGCTCTTAAAATTCCCTGCAGTTTTCAGTCTAAAAATGGCAATATATAAAGTAGGGAAAAGTGGGGGGTGGGGGGAAGGAAACCTGTTAAACAAGCGATTTTTATTTATTTATTTTTAGAGAGACGGGATGGGAGGCAAAAACATCCATCAGTTGCCTCTCATATGCACCCCAACTGGGGACAGAACCCAAAACCCAGACATGTGCCCTGACCAGGAATTGAACCTGGGACCTTTTGCTTTGCAGGATGATGCCCAACCAACTGAGCCACACTGGTCAGGGCGCAACCAACATTTCTTGAATATTCACTGTGGACTTGTGATAAAAAAATGCTTTACATGCATTATTTCACTGAGTCCTTTAAAATACTCTATAAGGAGGTACTTTTGTAATTCACTATTTCCATCGGAAATAATGATTCAGAAATTAAATAAAATTGTCCCAGGACGTACAGGTAAATGGCATTGCTGAGAACCGAACCCAGGTCTTTCTGATTCTACACCTTGGGCTTTTCACCACCATACTGCACTACCTCACTCGCTCCCATTAATGTAATAAGGATCCTGGAGGTACCCAGATTGCAACTTGACCTTGTTAAAGAATGAGTGACAGTTGATGTTCTTAATAATAAAAGCTTAATGGAACCAAGGTTGGTGATTCAGAGGAAATTAATGAGATTTTGTCAATTTTATTTTAAACTTAACTTGTCAGAAAATACTGTGTCCAGTGACAAACTGTAGAAATGTTTTTGACAAATTAACTTGACTACAGGTGCCAGATCAGGGAAATGTTAATTTAATAACCTTTAGCGTTCCAGATTTATTGAGGGTTAAGATAGCACTACAAAGCCAAGGCCCTAGCTCTGAATGGATGTCATAGAATTTTATACAAAATCTATTCATAAATACAGTGCTACCATTTTGAGTGTAAAAAAGTGAGATTTTTCTCCAAGCCCGTAAGGCTAGCATTTATTGAGAGCAAAATGATACAGTCTGGTGTTTGGATTTTTTTCCTCCCCATGTAGATTCTCTTTATTTCTGATAGTCTATTAAACCTGGCTTAGACCAGAGTTAGACCAGGTTTTGTTTGAAATTACTCCAATCAAATTAAATTCCTCATTCATCTTCAGAGTAGTCTAGATACCATGTTATTAAAGACTAGGTCATTGGTGGAATTCAGGCCGTTGGTACCTTTCCTCCCAGGTACTGGCAGAGTAGAACTGCAGCCTTTCCTTTAAGAGAGTTTCAACTTTTGAAGGCTGCAAATAACCTTTTATCAATTTGCATCATTACATTGTCTGGATACACTGATTTATTTATTTCTGCATTAAAATTACATATAATGATCTGCTTGTGCAGTTGTGACTAATGAAATAATGTTGCCTGCTTTTTGTCTCTTTAATTGCAGAAGCCAAGCTGTCTGTCCTTTCTGTTTCTTCCTCTTGACAGAGAAATCGAACACTTAGCAAGACTTTTGAGATCCGATACTCAGTGTGTTACTGACAAACCTTGATGCGAAGTAGCACTGCTAACCAGCTGCTGTTCTTAGGACTTCATTTAGCTAGCTCACTTCACAGGGATGTTTCTTAAGTCACAGTTATTTTGAACTGAATACCATTTATTATTTTTCCTGCTTCCCCTTTTTGGGAAACTATCAGTTGCATAATTTTGAATTTAATTTAATAATAAGGATCACAATGCATATCATTTTAATTAATGGGATCAGATAGGAAAAAAATCTAGTATCGATGTAATATTTTACTTCATCATGTTAAAATTCTTCAGATTTTGCCCTGGCTGGTGTGGCTCAGTTGGTTGGAGTGTTGTCCCAAAACTGAAAGGTGGCAGGTTTGATTCCCGGTCAGGGCACAGGCCTGAGTTGTGGTTTCAGTCCCTGGTCCAGGAGTGTCTGGAAGGTAGGCAGTCGGTGTTTCACTGTCTCCCTTCTGCTCTCTCTAAAAGCAATTAAAAAAATGTCCTCGGGCAAGGATTAAAAAAAATCTGCATATTTTAATTCTGTACGTATTCACATTCTAGATATTAGAAGTTATTTAAATTTTAAGTTTTTGTATTTTTCAAGCTAATTATTAATTGGATGACCTATGGTTCTTAATATTGATATTTCATGATTGATGTAAAGACAGTTTTCAAAAGAGTAAACTTTTGCAGTATATATCATAAGCCTCAAAGCATTCATACTCTTTGACTCCATAATCTACTCTTAGGAAAATGTGCACAAACACTACATAAGGATGTTTATGAGAATATTATTCATGATAGTGAAATACTAGAAACTGTACATATTTAACAACTGGAGACTAGGTCGATAGTATCACTACATGCTGTACTATAATGCAGGTGTTTAAAATCATATTTAAAATAATAATCTATTGACATGTACATTTTTTAAAATCAGTGACTATGTATCAGGCATTTTATATGCATTTTAATTACTTTTCCCAGCATGAAAATGGGGGTTCTGAGAGGTGTACTTAGGTGCCCAACATCTAATGTGTAGCAGCTAACGAAGTTTTCGCAGAACCTGGATTTGAACCTGAATCTGGCCGACCCCAAATATGTGCTCTCAACTATTGCTCAATTTACTTTAGCAATGATATTTTGGGGCCAGATTGTGAAGGGTATTTGTTTTAAAAGATTTTATTTATTTATTTTTAGAGAGGGTAAGGGAGGGAAAAAGAGAGGGAGAGAAACATCAGTGTGTGGTTATCTGTCTCGCACCCCCTACTGGGGACCTGGCCAGCAACCCAGGCATGTGTCCTGACTGGAAATCGACCGGCAACCCTTTGGTTCGCAGGCCGGTGCTCAATCCACTGAGCCATACCAGCCAGGGCAGATTGTAAAGGGTATATTAATTGCCATGCTAAGGAGTTGGAATGCTAACTCTAGAGGAAGCCATCATATATTTCTGAGAGCTGGTGACTGGTATGGTCAGTAAATTGAGAAAAATCATATTGCTAGCACTAAGGCATTTGAACAGAGGAGAGATTTTAGAAACGGAGATAGTGGGAAGACTGCCACAGTGGTCTCAGAGGTGATGAGGCTTAGACTAGGGCAGTGGCAGTGAGGAGAAAGAGTTGAGGGACATTTTAGAGGCATTTGGAGGTAGATGAGACAAAAAGACTGAGTGCCGGAGTAGGTGGGGAGAGCCTTGACTGAGTCAGAACGTTGAATGAGAGACAAGCCGATGAAGAAGAAAATCAGCCTTGGACGTGTTTGAGTTTGAGATTTGGCTGCATTTGCAGAGCCGTCAAGTCACGGAGAGGCCATGTGATACGAACTCTGGAGTCTAGCTGGTCTTCAGGAATTGCATTTGTGTTGAGGAATAGATTTTCCTCTAAAACCTGAATTTGGGGCATTCCCTGATTAGGGGCTACTCCTGGAGAGTGTTGTTCAAATCCAAATTTGTCAGCTCTTTGTGGGTTTCTTACGTTTTATTTTCTTTGATAAAAATTTCTTAACCTGCTATAGGAAGGTGGCTGAGTTACGCTTTTAACTTATTGTTTTCAACAGCCTGTCACAGCGCCTGGCACATAGTGTGCCCTTAATAAATCTTGCTGGATGCCTTCACATAGACTACATTTTCAAAATTGATCTTCTCCCTCTCACCTAACACTTTTAAGCCCTCTGGTAGTTTTTTTAACCTTCTTTTTTGTTCATAATTATAATATTTACTATTCTGTTTCTAAGTATAAAAGTAATACATTCTCATTATAGAGAGTGCAGAAAAATATAAAGAAGAAAATTTAAACCTCTCAATCCTGTGTCTCAGAACTATTCACTTTTTGTGTATTGGTATAGTAGGTATTTAAATACAGTAAGATCTTCCCTTGGGTTAATGGGTCTATTGGATGGAAGGGCAATTTTTTTTTTGGTAGGAGGGGGTCATTTGTCAAGCCCCCTTTAGTCTGTGTGAGCTTCTGAGCTCAGACAGCAGCCTTCCCCTCTTGAAGTTCTTTATTACATTATATGATACAGACCTTCAGCATATGGTGAATTTGATGGGGGTCTATTTTGTGTCTCACTTGACTTTGGCTTCAGAGCCTGTTGGCTGAATGCATGAGCGACTGAGAAAGCTGGTGCCAAACCAGTTTTCCCTTGTCTCCATGCTGGCCCCTTGTGCTGGAACTGTGCCTCCGTCTCCCCAGTCCCATCTTGCAGAAACATAAATTGCCATGCAGTGAACCGGTGTGATAGGTATGATATCATCTTTATTTATTGCTAGTCACTTTTTGGTAGTTAGATGTTGGGTCTTTGGAATACTGCTTGTCTTGATGTGTGATGAATACTTTTAATCCTTTGGTCACCTTATTTTTTAATAAGTTAATTACTTTCTATTGTGTTGATGGATTGTTTAATGTTTTTAGATGAATCCCTAAATATTGCAACACAGGGACTATTGATAGAGCTAACTGCCACCACCTTGCGCTTTTCAAAAGAGGCTCCTTATTAAAAAATACATAATTTCAGTGTTTGTGCAAAGCACTTGTTCCTGTCATCAGTGCCTCAAGATGGAATTAGAAATCTACAAAGATACAGTGCTTTATTCATTTACTAAGTATTTACCGTATTTATTCTCATAGTTTTCCCCACACTTGCTATTTCACTATGAAATAAAGAGGATAAAGGGATTCTTAGGAGTATCATTTCTCAACAATGGTGCCTTCGATCAACTTAAAACAGCGAAGTTCTCTGGCGTCCCAATCTCCCACCAGTTCTTCTCGGCCAGCTCCTTGGAGCTGGCTCCTTCTGTAGGAGGCTGCTTCAGGCAGCATTCATTGCAAGAAGAAGGAGGAGATGATTTCCAAGCCCTTGAAAGTGGGAATTGATTTCATTTAGAGTAACTTCAGGGAAAGAAGGCATTGATGTGGAAAAGTAGAGGCTTTGGGGTCAAACAGACATGGATTTGAATTCTGCCTCTTCCACCTTGGTTATGGGCAGATGAGGGTAGCCTTACAAGCCTTAGTTTTCTTATCTAAGTGTGAGGGTAATGGTAGGACCTTACCTCTTATAGTGATTGTGAGAATTAAATGAGATGTTAGGCAAACATTTAGCAGAATCTGTTCAACAGTAGCTGTAAATGCCAGTTCTTGTTATTCTTGTTATAATGATAACTGTTATGATTAGGGCTCCTATAGCACCCATCTTTGGTCTCATCTGACCGTGTAATGGGTGCGAGTTGTAGAAATGGGTCTGACTTCATGGCTTAGGCCCTTTCTAGCACACTGCCCTGCATTTCTAAGGCACTTTACAGTTGGTAAAGCACATTCACATTTGTCATCTCATTGAATCTTCCTGTTTTAAGATACTGTGATTCCTATAATCCCTCAGCTCTGGTTCTTGAGAAGGAGGGGGGGTGGTAAACAGAAATAAGAAGGAAGAGCAATGACAATGAACTGGGCTGGGGCTGAAAAGGAGGTTAAGGAGAGTGATAAAAGGGACATAAACCCCCTGGAAAGCTTGCCCTTGGTTCAGTTTTAACCCTTTAACTGCCTGGCAAGGTCAAACACTTGCTGTTTAGCGATGTCTTTGCTAGTCATTGCAATTATTATATCCAGGCCAAAAAACATGCATGGGTGTGAGTGTGTGCATGTGTATATACGTATAAGAGAGAGAGAGATGGAGCAAGAGCATTATGTAGGAGAATTTTTTATTATTTGCTTTATAGCATAGAGACAAAACTCAGTAAAAAAAATTAATGGATTTAATATTACATGCTGAGTTCTAAGAGATGTGGAATTTCTCTTAAAATGTCGCTAAACTGATTTTATGTATTTCCTTACCTTAGTTCTTTTTTTTTTTTTTTTTTTTTGCCCTAGAATGATAAAATTTAGTGTTAAAGATGGAACCACTTCATTGCCCAAGTCCCTCCATTTCCATCCACCACTAGGGAACGGACCCATAGAGGAAGGGCAAGAGGGATGAATAGAGGAAACTAACATTTGTTGAGTCCCTACCTGGTGTCCTGGTAGTATTTAAGTTATTTATGCATTCAATTTGTAGTTCAACAGATTTTTTTTGGAGAGTCTTCTATGCACCAGGCACAGTGCTACCCATTGTGTATAGCTGCTAGTGGAAATCATGCTCTTTCACGGGATCTCAAGGAAAGCATTCTAGGGACCCACACGTACGGGAGGTTGTGGTGTGGTACAATTTATTCTGCCCCCAGGCTTCTAGTGTCCCATATCCATCTGTCCTGCCATGGAAAAAGTCCAGACTTGTCTGCATCAAGGTCAAAACAAAGGCCGTGCCGTTGTTCCAGCGTTAGCAGTGTCGGTCCCAGTCCAGGTTCCCGGCTGCGAACCCTCGCTGTGTTGCTAGACCCAGGCTCCTGCCTGGAGCCTGCATTTGGGGTCTGCCCGGCTTGGGAAGGACCAGGTGCTTTTTCAAAATAACAAACCAGCTTCCTAAGCTTTCACAGGCTAGCCTGCATCTGGCCTTTTAACCAAACCCTTCTTCCCCAGGCTACACTGACAGGCCTCTGTGGTCACCATCTTGGCTCCAGTTGCGTGTGTGCGTACCTCCCCCTTTTTATCATTCTGTCCTGTCTCCCAGTGATCTGTAACTTCCAAGGGAAGCAAGTAGGCTTATGTTCCCAGTTTATCATGTTTAATAATGTCTGATTCTCTTTGCTCCCTTCCTTTATTACTAACTAGCTAACTATGCTAACACCCTCCTGGAGCTCAGAGGCTAGTGGGGAAGGCATTCACTAAAGATGTATATAAATAAACACATAATACGGAAATTATGAAATACAATGAAGAAAATAAACATAATGTGTGAGAATAACTGTAGACAGGGATTCTTTTCATAGGATTATCAGTGAAGGTTTCTGTGAGCTTTCTGTGAAAGTTCATCTGAGCCTTTAAGAAGAAGAATAACAAAAATAATAATCCTTATAAGGGTCCTTTTATAGATAGGTTCTAGCACTATCATCATTTTACATATGAAGAAATGGACAAACAGAGAGATTAAGTAGCCTGCCCAAGTCCACATTAGAAGATGCAAAAATCATGAGAAAGAACCTTCTAGACATGGTGAATAGCACCTGCTGTGGTTTTGAAAGTGGGAGAAGCAGGCGGGCTACATACACACATATTCAGGGTACTTCAAGAAGGACAGTGCGGCCGAAGCCTGATGAGCAGGTGGTGCGGTGGCCGTAGATGATGTTGGGGAGGTAGGCAGCCGTCAGATTACGAGTGGAGAGATTGACCTTCAAAAAGATGAGTGACGCTCCGGTGTAGTAAGGTCAGAGGTGAAGGAGAGAAGGTGGTGAAATCCAGGTAAGTTTATAAATTTGATAAGGGAGGATAACAGAGTTCCTGTAGGAAAGTTCTCATTTCTTAATGAAAAATAATACTTCTCACCTGTTGGCAGTTATATGGGTGAAGGACAGGAACTGAAGGTCCAGGGATATCATGGGAAGCTTAAGAGAGAAGCCAAAGTGTGCAGTAGGGGTCTTGGGTAGGGTGCAGGTTACATCAGGAAATGTAATAGGCTTGCTATGCAATGTTGAGTGTCTGTTTGAAGTTTATCATCATAAACTTAAAGTACAATCAACCTGTATAATTACATGATTTTTCTCCAGTGATGATCAGTTGGGGAATGCAGAGGGTTGGGTTCATCCAAGATTGGTGTTCTGCCAGTCGAGTCCAATGGAGGGAGAGAGTGTTAAAGCTGTATTTGCAAAGGACTGATTATAATAATGGGTCTTGTAATCTGGAGGGTGGTGCTGGGAAATAAGGGGGCCTGATAGACAATCAAAAGATGGTGGGTCAGCAGATTGTAAGTGGAAGAATTTGAGGGACTACCTGAACAAATGAGGTGAAAGCATATGAAAGTATATGCAGTGGACAGATATTCTGAGGTTTTAGAGTTGGTGCAGATCTCTGGCACACCCACTGTGACCGAGGTGGAGTGGATGGAAAGGTACTGGGGGTGACGTGGTCTAGGTATGGAGACACTTGGGTATTGGGCAGATTATTCCATTAGAGGAAATCATCAAGACTGATCACAGAAGAGGGTGGGGTGGGAAGGAAGACTATGAGGCATGAGCTCAGTCAAACCTTTAGTGAGTGAGGAGAATGACTGGAAGGTTGGTGGGTAACAGAAACAAGTGAGGAAGGGAGAGGATGGCTTGCGTCTCAAAAGAACAGGGATTTTCCTCAAGAAAGGAGAATAGTTTGAAAGTCATGGGGAATGACTTCCAAACTATTGAATACCTACCTACTCCACCTCCTGGCCTTGAGGATTTAGAGTAAAAAAGAAAGAAGCAAAATAGTCTTCCAGTCAGCAGAAGCAGCAAATCCTTAATGACCAGGTTTCAACTGAGGCAGAGGTGGAGGGAATGTTTTTTAAAAAGAAGTGATGATTTATGGAAGCTTGCTGATTACTGCTGGAGTCCCAGAGGGGAATGGGCTGTTCGGGAGGGAGAGGTGGTAGGAGTGGGGGAGGGATTGTCGGTGAGGTGGGATGGTTAGGGCGAAAATGGAAGGGCAGGTGAGATGCAATGACGGAAGTAAACAGATACACTGCGTCATGGAATCAGCCCCCCATAGTCTCTGAGAAGGCCGGCCCTTTGTTCCAGTGCTGCCGGCCTAAATGCTTCTCCAGAAAGTGTGGCAGCTTCCCCTGCAGCTTTTTCCAGGGTCTCAAGAAGTGAGACAACGATTTTCAGGGAGGGTGGCCGATGCCAAGGTCTAATGGTGACTTTTCCAAGGTCACACTGAATAAGCAGCAAAGCAAGTCTCCTGCCACTAAACCTGAGGTCTGCTCACCACTCTCATTCATTTCTTTTAATTGTAGTGCTCATTTACCTTACTGCTGGCAGAACTGGATCCATTAGAAAATGAAAATTAAAGGAAAAAAACCCTTAAAACTAGACAGTGTTTCCCCTTTAGGACCTTTCCAGGCTCATAAGCGGGTCTGTGCAGAATGGATGAGAAATGGCTGTGCTGCATTCGGGCCTGGCGAGCAGTCGCCGTGGCCCGGTGGGGTCTGCACGACCGCGACTGTGTGCTTTGTTGACCCTCATGCGTGTGTTCTGTCCACAGGGTCATGTAGGCACAACAGCCACCAAGAAGATTGATGTCTACCTCCCCCTGCACTCGAGCCAGGACAGACTGCTGCCAATGACTGTGGTGACCATGGCCAGCGCCAGGGTGCAGGACCTGATCGGGCTCATCTGTTGGCAGTACACAAGCGAAGGACGGGAGCCGAAGCTCAAGTAATCCTTCCTCTTTCTGGCTGCTCTAGTTTCTGGCTGTCTGCTGGCCACCCAAGCTGCTTTCTGGGGCAGCCAGTCTTTCTAGGCATTGGCCTGAGAACCAAACAGCCCCACTAATCCAGGTCAGGTTGCTCACCAGGTCTTGGGCCTGTGTAGCTCAGGCTTATCTCAGAGAATCTGCTTGTAAATAAACTGATTAGTTTGTGAATCCAGACACGAGGAAATGCATTTTAGCAGTTTCTAAAACCTTTCATGAGGCTTGCTGATAAAAGTGGCCTGGGAGTTAGTGGGAGGGAACTAATGTTTATTGAGTACCTACCACGAGTTGGGCGCCACGCTGGGCATTTGGTACCTGATATCTCGTTGAATTCTCCTAGCTCCCTATGAGGTGAGCTTTATGATCCTCATTCTGCATGGAATTGTTACTTGCTGCAGTTACACCAGTGGGAGATGGCAGAATCAGGATTTGATTCCTGGTCTGTTTGATGCCAAGGTTTTTGCCTTATTTCCTTTGGTCTGAATTAGTTTTCTTTGTTGCCAGTCAGTCTCTCAAGTACTAGATTCTATTCCTCATTAAACAACTATTTGAAAAGTGTAGTGTTTGAAAGTAGAGTCTCTGTGCTTGTACATCATAACTTGAACTTGAAAGTGCTTTGCTGCATTGGTTCTCCCTACTTAAATTTCATGTCTGACAGGCATCCTCTTCTGGTTTTAGGTGTTCCTCTCAGCCAGAGTGTTTGGGAATCAGCAAACCGTGTGGTTGCTTCATTTTGGAAATGCTTTCTCGCACAGACTTTCTCTTCTCACGTTTGCAGGGTTAGAACGGTCTGGTCTATTGTCAGTCGTTTGGTTTCCTTTTTTCTTTTAAATACATTATATTTGCACTTAAAGTTATTCTTTCAGGTTCTTCTTGACATTGCCCTTTACTTTAACTGAATAAAGTGTGGATATAAAGGTTGCTCCCATGGCAATTGAAACCTTTTTAACCAAGACCACCTAGGCTCAGAAAAGGGTCAGCAGCAGCTCTGCTCAAGGCTGAGCTATGGTTGTCCCTTTTCAGCATGAAGTGGAAACAGGAAAACAGGAAAGGGGGTCACAGTGCTAGCGACTTTATGTATGCTGTCCACATTAATCCTTAAAGCATTGCTTAGTGCAGAACCAAAGCTAAGAGAGGCAAAGGAACTTACCCAGGGTTGCGTAGCTAGGAACAGACACAGGAGTGCACTGGGACACACATTTACAGATGAGAAAACTGAAGCTTGGAGAGGCTAAGTGACTTTCCTAGATCACATGCTAAGTGACAGCACTGGTATTTAAGCCCTGGAACCTCTGACTCTAGAGCCCTGGCTCTTTGCTATTGCATTATACTCTCTACTATAGGTGACATAAAAGTAGTTCTTAAATCCATGCTTGCTGCAGGCACTGTGCTAAATCTGGAAATACAGACGTGAAAAAGGCAGTTCATGCCATAGAGGAGCTTATTGTCTAAGGTAAATAGGCAATAATAATACTGTACAACCCAGTCCATTAGCAAGTAATATCAGGTACTCAGAGAAGATTTGACCCCATATTTGGTGGTGAGAGTGGAGTCATAAAAAGCAGTGTTAAGTGACATCTAAATGAAAACATGAATGAGGAGTAAGAAAATGTGATGCAGCTCTGACTGGTGTGGCTCAGTGGGTTGGGCATCATCCCACAAACCAAAAGATCACTGGTTCGATTCCTGGTCAGGGCACACGTTTGGGTTGTGGGCCCAGTTTCCAGTTGGGGGTGTGCAAGAAGCAGCCAGTAGATGTTTCTCTCGTACACTGATGTTACTCTCCCTTTTTTCTCCCTCCCTTCCCCTCTCTCTAAAAGTAAATAAAAATAAATATCTTTTAATGTGATGCAGAGGGGTCAAGAGGGTTTTCTAAACAGAGGGAAAACATCACTTCTGTTTATGATGGCCCTTTAAATTCATGCTTTAAATTCTATATTCTGCTCCAACTACATAGAGATGATAAATGAAATATGTTCTTGACATAGTTGTGCTTAATAACAGATAAACATCCTGGCGGGCTAGAAACAGAACCAAGTACAGAAGTAGGCAGAGCGTGCTGGGAGTGGATTCTTTTAGGGTATTACTGTGAGCACGCTGTGAATGAGTTTTACCAGTATGTGAAAAACATATTTTTCTCAGGCTTCCAGGCAGCTCGGCAGGGCCTGAGGTGGTCAGAGACCCCGGCCATCATTTCTGGGTAGGGAACAGTCTCATCCGTCCACCTGTGTGCCGTGCGTGTACTGTTACTTTCTAAGTTTACCACGATGTCAGAAACCACAAAAGGAATGGGAAACACTGCTTGAGAGCATGTGGACCAAAGGAACCTCGCACCTGGGTGGGGATCAGAGGAAGTCTCACTGCTGGAAACTGGGAGCTGGTGCGGAGTATTCCTGCCTGTGAGCAGAAACAGCACAGCTGACTTGGTCTGCAACTTGTTTAAAGTTGCATTTCTGGCAGGGGCGTAGAGGTAGCAGTAGGACCAGAACCTGGCCACGAAGTGACTGACTTTATGGCAGCCCTAGTGTTACCAAAGCATAGGAACCCTGCGCAGCCAGAATAAGACCTGGCTCTAGACCAGAGGCCTCTGCTCCACCCAGGATGGAAGGGGGTGGCAGTGTCTATAAAAGCATTAGACAGAGTGGGGAGAGAGGAAGGTGGGGGAGGGAAAGAGGTAAAGTGTTTTTATTCAAAATGAGCTAGCAAATTAAATTCCAAAGCAAAAGAGTATAACTAGTACTAAGACAGAAAGACAGTAATCAGGAGAATTCACTCCCAACAAAATGTAAAAAGGCAATCTGAAAATTAATTTCAAGTAAATATGTTTAAAATTATCAAAGATGAAGGAATACCATCCATGGTAGACTTTTAGGAAATTATGAAACAAATCAGATGAGAATCAAGAGGTGGATTTAGAAAAGAGCCAATTAAAATACTGGAACTATAAAATTCAGTTATTAAAGTTTAAAACAGTGCGGGATAAACCCTAGAGTGGGCACAGTTAAAGAGGGAATGAGTTGAAAGGTAGCAGTAATGAATTACACCTAGTGTGTAACACAGAGATGAAGAGATTCAAAGAATGAAAAATGAGTAAATTAAGAGACAGAGGAAAGATTGAAAGCTTCCCACTTGTGAAGCAAGAAAAGCAGAATAACAGAAAAACAGTATTTGAAGAGATAATGCCAGAGACTCTCCCAGAATTGAATGCAGATCTGGACGAGTCTTCATATTAAAAGTACATACAAATTAGCCCTGGCTGGTGTGACTCAGTGGATGAGCGCCGGACTGCAAACCAAAGGGTCGCTGGTTTGTTTCCCAGTCAGGGCACATGCCTGGGTTATAGGCCAGGTCCCCATTAGGGGCTGCTCAAGAGGCAACCACACATTGATGTTTCTCTCCTTCTCTTTCTCCTTCCCTTCCCCTCTCTAAAATCAAATTAATAAAATCTTTTTTAAAAAATGCATACAAATTAAATGAAAGGATAGCCTTTTTAACAAATTGAGGTGGGGCAACTGGACATGAATAAGCCAAAAAATAATCAGCTACACCCTAAATCTCATACCATGTATGAAATTAACTTGAAATATATTGTGACTTGCATGTAAAGTGTAAAACTACAAAACCTTTAGTAGGAAACGAGAGAAAATCTTTGACGGAGGGCTAGATGAAGAGTTTTTATATACATGACTGATGCAGAGTGGTTGAACTGGTTACACTCATCCTTGGAAGGCTTAGCATAGATTTTAGGAAGTTACTTTAAAGATACGCAGTAAACATTTGCTGCCTCAATTCAGGGTGAGGGCGTTTTAGCAAAAGCAAGCCTCCAAGCAGCCTAGGTACAATGCAGGCCTGATTCCCCACGGGAGAACCTATCTGTGGGCGTGGGTCCTGTGTGCTGACCTTGCTCCCTGTCAGTTTTCCAAATCGGGCTGGGCTACATTCCCCACACCACGCAGAACGATCTCCTATACATGGCACTAAAAGTATGATCCATAATGGAAAAAAGAAGATAGATTGGACTGCATCACAATTAAATACTTCCGTTGTACAAAAGAACCTTCCTTCCCTCCTTCCCAGCCCAAAAGCTGCCAGGCAGCAGCCATTCTGCCGTCTCCTTTGCCATAGACCAGAGCCTTCATCTCCACCTGGCCAAGGGCAGTCGGGGTTGTGGGAGGGATTGGGTCAGTGGCAATGTGTCAAACAGTAGAATTTAAGGCAAAAATGTCAATAAGGATATTTTGGTAAACTACATAATGAAAAGGAAGAGCCCACCAAGATAATATAATAATTCTGTTTATGTATCTGAAAATAATGTCAGATATTTCGGGGGGGGGGTTATAAAGAGACATTGACTGGCCCTGGCTGGTGTGGCTGAGTTGGTTGGAGCATTGTCTCGTAACCCAAAGGTTGCAGGTTCAATTCCCAGTCAGAGCATATGGCTAGATTGTGGGTTTGGTCCCCCGTCTGGGCATGTAGAATTTTAGCTCATCAATGTTTCTCTCTTTCCCATCCTCTTTCTCTAAAAAGCAATGGGGGAAAAATGCCTTTGGGTAAGGTAAAAAAGAAAAAGATTTTTAAAGAGGCAATGACTGATCTACAGTCAAAATGGAACATTTCCATGCATTCCTATTAGAAACTGGTAAGTAAAGCAGAGGAGAAATTAGTAAGGAAAAGGAAGAGTCAACCGATTTAATTAGCAATTCTGAACCCCCCCCCAAATAGAGACAATTAAATTAGTGTGTAAGCCTCTGAAATTGAGTACATCTTACTAAGATTTTTATTCCTGAAGTATATCCAGTGTGTTAACATTTTCAAATAGTTGCTCTGTAACTATTTTGAATCTCAAAATTACATTGAATTTGAATAAACCATCGTCTTTTGAAGTTTTTTATAATTCTTATGTGACAAACAGGGTTTCTCAGACCTGTTTGATATAACACAATCTATAAAGTAAGTCCCTGGGATCTCTTCCTGTCAGACAGTGTAGTGGAAGGTATTTTCTTTCCAGCTGATTTGTACTTAAGTGTTGAAATAGGTCCTTATTTGGTCCTTATTTGATCTTTTCCAGTGGATTGGCCCTTTCAAAGAGCTCTTCGTTCACAGGAGACCAAATTGTTAGATGCATGGGAAACCATTCTTCTAATTTCATTCTGGTTGTCAAGAAAACCGTTTATTTAAGAACATTGTTCTTGCCTTGGCTGGCCTGGCTCAGTGGATTGAGTGTGGGTCTGTGAACTGAAAGGTCACCAGTTTGATTCCCAATCAGAGCACAGGCCTAGGTTGTGGGCCAGGTCCTTAGTTGAGGGTGGGTGAGGGGCAGCCAATTGATGTTTCTCTCTCACATCAATGTTTCTCCCTCTCCCTCTCTCTCCCTGCCCCTCTCTCTCTGAAAATAAATAAAATGTGGGGTTTTTTGTTTGTTTGTTTTAAGAAAAGAACATGGTTCTTTTGTCTCTGTGCCCTGAAAACTGTTTGTGGTGATAGGAATCGACTTTAGCTGGAATTCTTGACTTCCTTTGTTAACTCTTGATCAGAGTTGGAATGTGGTGTTTAAGATGATTTCCTGCTTATTTTAATGCAGTGATTTTAGGAGAAACTAAAAATCTATTTGGAAGAAACTAACTGAAGTCATTTCAGTCTCTAGGTAGTTGAATTTTTAATTTAGACTTTATTGTATAGATTCATGTTTATTGAATTTTTATCAGAAATTGTAGCCTATAAAACTTCTGCTTAGAGACTTATTTATATTTTGCAGCTTACCATAAAGTAATTTTTCATAAATATTTCACGGATTCTGGAAAAATTCTGTATAGGTTAGAGAATTCAATATATACTTATTAAATCAATATCTCTAATTACTATCATGTTCTTATATGTTTTGACTATTTCATCTATGGGTAATTAAGAGAAATGGATTATAGCTTCCACTTTCTTATGTGTTTCTGTCAAATTCTCTTAAAATTTCAACAGTTTCCATTTCACATATTTCGTTGCACAAAAGATTCGTGCATTTCGTGGCTTTATTGTGAACTGTACTTTTTCAACATAAAACAGCCCCACTTGTTTTTTATTTTGTATTGTGTCCTGCCTTGTTCTTTGCTTTGCTTCCGTACTGTTAGCTTTTATCCCATTTTTCTTTGCACTGGTCTAGTCTAATGTATCTTTTTTAAGCCTTTTACCTTTGCCTTTTTGGTTTAGATATGACAAATAATTTTGTGAGGGTTTTCTTTTTTGACTCAGTCTAAGTCAACTTCTTTTCATAGGGAAGCTTATCTTACTAACATATATTGTAACCAATGATGTGTTGGTTTCATGTCAGTCAACTTGTTTTAAGCTTTGTTTTTTGTATATTTTTTCTTTTTAGTTTCAATGTATTTGTTATTCTGAGGCTGGTTACCTATGAGATTTTAAAACATTTTTAATAGACTTTATTTTTAGAATAGTTTTAGGTTTACAGAAAAAAGTTGCACAGAAAGTATAGAGTTCCCACATATCTCCTTCCGGCCTCTCATTTTTACTTCTTATCAACATTCTGTATTAGTGTGGCACATTTCCTACAATCAGTGAACCCATATTGATACATTATTATTATTAACTAAAGTCAGTCATTTACATTAGAGTATGCACATTGTATCGTACGGTTCTGAAGATTCTATCAAATCAAACCAAACGGTGTCGCTCCCCTCACGATAAACTGCACTCCATCTGTCTGTCCCAGCCTCCTCACCTCTGGCAGCCACCCATCTTTGTACTGTCGCTGTAGTTTTTCATTTTCCAGAATGTCAGCCAGTTAGACGCACAGTATTTCTGGCCTGTTCAGACTGGCTTCTTTCACTCAGCAACATGCATTAAGGTTCCTTTATGTCTCTTCATGGCTTCATAGCTCCTTTCTTTCTATTGCCAAATAATATTCCATTGTATGGATGTACTGCAGTTGGTTTTTCCATTCACCTGTTGTAGGGCATCTTGATTGATTCCAACTTATCAATAAAGCTGCTATAAACTTCCATGTGCAGGTTTTTGTGTGGTCATAAGTTGTCCATTCATTATGCCAAGACCTAGGAGTACATTTGCTGGATTGTATGCTAATGCTATGCTTACCTTTCTAAGAAACTGCCAAACTGTCTTCCAAAACACATAGTTATACCATTTGGTATTTCTGTCAACAATTTATGAGAATTCTTGCTCCACATTCTCACCAGCATTTGGTTGTGTAGCTGTTTTGGGTTTTAGCTATTCTAATAGGTGGGCAGTGGTAGCTCGTTGTTTTAATTTGCAATTCCCTAATGAGATGGTGTTGAGCATCTTTTCATATGCTTGACATCTAGTATTTATTGCTGTTTACGGCACATCTCCATTCCGGCTAGCACATTCCAAGTGCTCAGGAGCCGCGTGTTGGAAAGTGCAGCTCCAGAGTGTGTGAAAACGTGGTAAAGCGTGCGATGGAGTTCACTGTGGACCCACTCCACTGAAATGTAGCCTCAGCCACCTAGAGCCCTGGGCGAGCTTGGTGAGCCCTTGGTGGGTCTTGTGCATAGCTGAGGGTTTATCTTATTCCATATAAAATTTTCTTAGTTTTAACAGTTTTTCATAGAAAGCCCTCCAAAATATGTTAACATTTTCCTCTGCCTTCTTAATCAGTGTGTAATATAGTGGCTAAGCGTGTGGGGTCCAAAGCCATGGTCTGGGTTTGAATTCTGATGTTGATACCTATCAGGGTGGTTTTTGGATGAATTCTTCAGTCTCAAGTATTCCACTTTTCTTGTATAAAATGAGAATAGAAACTTCCTAATAGGGTGGTTATGACTATAAATAAGGAAATACATGGCAAGCGCTCAGTAAATGTTCATTTCTGGTTTTGCTAACTACTATACTATAACTGGCTGTCACTACAAACAAAACGGGTAGTAATTCATCAACAGTAGCATAATTCAGCCCTTTCCCAATGGCTCAGGTAATTCTGCTTTGCCAAGAAAGTTTATGGGAATGTTTGATCTCACATCATGTTTTCCAACAGCTTTGCAGTTTGAGTTCTTTATACTTCTCAATCCGCCCCCCCCCCTTTTCTTGCTGTCTGCCCACCCACTTCTCCATACTCTTCTCCCTTTTCTGGGTTTCCCTTTCTAATCTATAGTCCCCAGGGTCATCATTGAGAACCATTCGCCTAAATAATACAGCCTGTCAGGCCCTTCCCATTCTGACCCCCAGCTGTGCTCCTGCGCATCCTAACGCATCACGTTCTTTAACTGGTGCTTTGTGACGCCAGCACCATGTCTGCTTTTGCTGTTTCCTTAGTCAGAAATGCCTTTCACACTCTTTTCGTGATATCCTGCTCAATCTCGAAGACTTAACTCCTCAGTCATTTCTTCATTCAGCAAATGTTTACTGAGTTCCAGGGCCTCGGTAGTGAGGATAAAATGGAGAACAAGAGACATGTGATTGTCCCACTGAAAAAATTCAGTTTTGTGGGGAAGAAGAAACAATCATATGTATTACACTTTGTTCCTGGCTCATTTCACTTATCATTTGTATACAATAAGTATTTATTGAGTGTTTGCTATATACCAGGCAACTTGCTGAGTGTACACTAGTGAATGGAACCAGATGTGAGCTCTCTGTCATGGATTCCACGGTTTAGTAAGGGAAATGGGCAGAAAATTCAAATAATTAAACCGAATAATGTTTTCCTAAAAACTGAGCTAAGCACTCTGAAGGAAAGGAATACTGTTTATGAGAGTCCAGCCTGGGGGTTGAGTCAGGGAGAAATCCCCTGAGAAAGTGATGCCAGAGGCATTTGGAGGGGACGGAGACGCTGCGGCAGGAGGAAGCATGTGCTGGTCAGGGAACTGAAGAAGGCCAGTGTGGCTGGAGCACAGAGCAGGGGAGAGAAGATGGGGTGGGATGGGACGAGAGGTGGGCCGGGCCCCCGGTGGAGACAGAGACGTGGACAGATTCTGGAAACACTTAAGAGGTGAGAAGTCACAAGGCTCAGGAATGAATTAGCTGTCGGAAGCGTGGGAGAGGAGAGGTGTTGGGGATTTCTGCCTTGCGCAGCTCCGCCTCGTGCCCTTCGCTGAGGTAGGGAACGTTGGAAGACCGTGTTTTGTTTGTTGGTTGGTGTGTGAAGGGGAGTAGGAGGGGCGGCTTGAGTTTGGCCTTCTGCCTGTTAATTTGAGATGGCTTTGCTGTATCTAAGAGAAGTTTTCAAAGAGTCATTTGTATTTGCTTGTTTGGAGTTTAGAGAAAAGAGTTGTGAGCTAGAAATGAGAATTTAGGAGTCATCCACATGGAATTAATAGAAGCCTCCAGCATGGATGGATGAGAAGAAATAAAAGCCTAAGACTGGACTTTGAAAAACTGTGTGGGTGGTGCTGCTGAAATGGGGTATCCTAGAGAGAAAGTAGGTTCAGAGTGGGGCAAACAAAGAGTTCAATTTTGGATGAAATGAAAGCCAAGGTTATTTGAGAGATGCATCCAAGTACAGAAGTCTTACGAGCAATAGAATACATGTGAGTTTGGAGCCTGCATCTATTTTATTGGCCTGTGTTCCCCAGTCCATAACACAGTGCGTACATTAATACATAGCAAACAGTCAGCAGATAATTGTGTCATGAATAAGAGAACATGGGAAGATGCAAAGTTCTGGAATGAAGTTCTCCACCCTTGCCGTGCCGGGGAGGCCTTTCTCCAGGTGTCTGCTAAGATGAACTTCTGACTATATACAAACTTTTATTCATTAAAAATCACTGAGTTGTATGTTCACAACTTGGTGATACATTTGTTCAAGTGATAGATGAAGGCTTAGAGGGAGTTTTTGCAGACACTTTGTTCATTGAACTGGACAGAAAGCTTGCCCATCATCAACATTTCTCAAATGCCAGGGTCTGCACACTGCTAGGTAATGAGCTGGCAGATCTGGCACCCCGGAGTGCCTGCTGTGTGCTGTGCTCCGTGCCAAGTACTTTAAGTGTATTACTTTATTCCTTATAACAGCTTTATAAGTCATAGATAGTAACAGGGGAGAAACTGAGGCTCAGGAAGTTAAATAACTGGTCAAGAGCATATATTTAGCAAGTAGGAGAGTTAGGATTTGAACCCAGGTCTGACTCCATTTCCCTTGCTCTTAATTACCATGCTATACAAAGAAATGAGACCCTTCTCATGGTGATAGCGCCAGGGATAGTATAGCCGTTTGAGATTTTCCTCCCTCCTTTCCTCCCTCCATTTTTTTATTTTCAAGACCACAACTTCAGCAAGCATTTACACGTTGTCTCTTCATCCACGCCCTGTGCTAGGCAGTGGGGATACAAACAGCCAAAAAGCAAAGCTTATGGCCTCAAGATTCAGGTAAGGGGATGATGTAGACACCAAATTACACAGTTTCAGGTTCATTGTCATTGCGTCTTGCTGTAATAGTGGACAGCCAGAATGCTGTGGGGACGTAGAGAAGAGCTTTTCTGATTCTGCCTGAAGGTGGAGGCCTGGGTCCAGTAGGGGTAGGAGGGATATCAGGGAAGATTTCCCACTAGAACTGATGCTTGAGCTAAATCTCAAGAGATAACCACATGGACTAGGAAGCGGGGGCCTCTGGCCCAAGAGGCCTGAACACTGATGGGAGCTGGCTAAGACCTGACCAGGGCACTGCCGGCAGTTGGGGTGATGGGATGGGAGGAGCTAGGGCTGCAAAGCAGG
Source organism: Anoura caudifer (assembly GCA_004027475.1). NCBI lineage: Eukaryota > Metazoa > Chordata > Mammalia > Chiroptera > Phyllostomidae > Anoura > Anoura caudifer. The sequence continues at coordinate 225,670 of PVKU01000449.1, forward strand.
GCAGAGTGTAGTGGAAGGCTTTATGGAAACCAGTGCTTTCAATGGCTCTTCTGTTTTTATTCTGAAGGAAAGGCTTTAAGCAGGGGGTCGACAGTATCCCAGTTGTGTTTTTGAAAGATCCCTGGTAGTGGGATTGAGGGTGAATGTTTACAGGGCAAATTTCTAATAAACTTAGTGAGTTTCTGAAAGTTAGAGTTCTGCCAGCTGAATTTGAAGAATCTCTCTAGTTCAGAGCAGTACAAAAGAGGACTTTCCAGAAATGCCAGAAATTATGGAATCTGCAAACAAGGATGTTAAAACAGCTATTATAAATTTGCCCTATATGTTCAAGATGATAGAGGGGAACATGAACATAGAGAGGAAAGAAGTAGATTTTTTTAAAACCCAGAGGGAACTTCTAGAGATGAATAATACAGTATCTGAAATGAAAACTGTACTAAATGAGGTTAACAGCATATTAGATACTGCAAAAGAAGAAATCAGTGAACTTGAAGACACAGCAATAGAAACTACGAAAAAGGGGGCTCAGAACAATATGAAGGTCTTGCTTGCACTTAGAAATTAGTGGGTATTTTCTCCTGAGAACTTTTTTTTTTACTAGAAAATTTAGACTTAACTATTCCTGTGTGAGGTTGATGTGGCTTGACAAACATTATCTTTTTTTTTTTTTTTTTAGCTTTTACTTTCTATTTATGGGATTTTTTTTTTTTTGATAAAAGGAAATCTTCACAGTCTTAAAAATCTTTTCTCTGACTTCAAAGAGATGAACTTCTAAGCTGCAACCCTCGGGAGCTTTCTTTCTCTTGCTAATGCCTGACACACTTTCAACATTGATTGTGTCATCAGAATAAACAGCACAGCCCAAGTAATGAGAGTTCTGGACATTTTAGAATCATGCACTCATTTATTGCTCATTAAAAAAACAATAAGCATCCATCTGTCTGGACATCACACTTAGTGTGTTTTGCATTTTCCAAAACGAGTGAATTTTTATGAGTTGTAAATTGAACATGTAAGATTACATTTGATAGAAATCTGGGATGCTTCCTGGAATGCTCCTGAATTTTCATATGTGAATTAAGTACCATCTATATGTGGGCTAGAGGCTTCTGTCTCTTCCTAAAAGCCATACTGGTCTTTGAACATAAAGTGAATATTGGTCAATAATTCAGTGAAATAAATTTTTCTAATGAAAAATTTTAGACTTATCTGATAGAATATGAATAAGTGAAAGTCAGTTGAGTGTATTTATATCTTTAAAGCTTTATACCTTCAACCCCCAAGCGGTCTCTTCTTGGCAGCAGGCTCCATTTTGCGTCCACTCGCCGTTCAGACGTCCACCTCTTTCACAGACTTCATGGTCTGCGAGGGTCTGCTCCTGGCACATCCGCCCAACTGAAGTTAAGCCTCTTCCTGTGGATGCAGTTGCCCTATACTTGTTCCTTGGTCTCTTGATTATTCCTCCCTCTCTGGCGTGACTCACAGCCAGGACTTTAAGGTTTCTCTGTCTCAAGCTATCTACTGTGCTTCTGTTAGATAGTTAATTCTGCTTCTATGTATCAGAAGCTTAAGAGTAGAAGGAAGAATCTTGGCAAAATGAGAATTCACTGTGCAGTAAATTAAGTCATTTAATTCTTACAAGACCTGTATGTAGTGGGGATGGTTGTTTTTTCTAATTACAGAACTTGGTAGCAGAAATACCATATTTAGGAATCGGGATGTGGGGGAGGCAGGCTGTGCTCCGAGTCTGCGGGACAGGCGGTTCTTTCCGTGCAGTGGGGTTAGAGGCTTCCCACTCTTCTTTGTACTATTCCATATTTCTAAATTTTCTGTAAGAAGCATGTATTACCCTTATCAAAAAATAAGTTAAATATTTTACAAAGAGAAATGAAAGTTACACTATTCATTGTGCAATATCTGAAAAGTAAAGAAATTTAGAAAGAAAAAGTGCTCATTGCCTAAATGTAAATACAACCTTTGTAAACTTTTTGGTACCCTTCCTATTAGTCTTTTTATATGTACTTAATTGAATGATTTTACATAGTTGTAATAATCTCAGTGGCTTTTCCTCCATAAAAAAGTGAGATGCCAGTACTCAGTCTTACCTTTTACTGAGCCTTCTTCTCCCCGGTCTTGAATTTCAATCTCTGCCACCTGTGCATTGCCTAGACAGCCCTGTTTGGTTAACAGATACCAATGAAGCAAGTGAGAAAAGCTTATGCCCTGGCTGGGTAGCCCATTTGTTTAGGGAGTCATTCCGACCTGTTAAGGTTGCAGGTTCGATCTCCGTTCAGGTCACATACCAGAAGCAACCAGTAAATGTATAAGTAAGTGGAATACAAATTGCTGCCTGTCTGTGTGTCTGTCTCTCTCCCTCCCCCCATCCCCCGCCCCTTCCTCTTTCTCTAAAATTAATTTTTTAATAGAAAGGAAAAACCACTTATTTTCTCATTAAAACACCCATTTTTAATAATGCCCTTTATGCTCTTTTATAGGTAAGAGTGATTCATTCTACACATGCACATATTCATTCATTCAACAAATATTTGTTAAGTTCCTTCTAAATCCAGCCATTTTTTCTTCAGTGAGGATGCAGAGACAGTAGAAGGACCTGCTCTTCAGAACAGAGATGCATAAGAAACAGAGCAATGTGATAGTTATATGCAGGGATATTAACCGAGTTCTGTAAGACCACACAGGAAAATCACTTTTGCAAATGTTTGTCCTAGGAAAATCAAGGAAAGCTTTTTATAGATAAGAAATGGAGCTCAGAGAGATTTGGTCACACAGCTGGTTAATGGTTGAGTTAGCATTAAGACCAGATCTGACTGCAAAACCTATCTGCATTCCACTGAACTGTGTCAGAAGGAGGCGCCCTTGTTGTCACTGTTTTGTAAGTTCCAGGTGTCTCTCCTTGGGGAATTCCCCAGTCAGGGACCACAGTGGCCAGTTTTCTCTCCCCACTTCAGAATGCCACCAACTTCTGATTTGATCAAAGAGTAATGAAACAGAAGCAAGGAGACCTGAGTTCTCTAGAACCAGCTTTGCCCCTATTTAACTGAGTGGCTGTGGGCATTTTATTCCTCTTTTCTAGGCATCTATTTCCCATCTGTAAAAACAAGGAGGTTGAAATAAATCTCTCTAAGCTTCTAATTTTTTATAAGCAGTGTGTTGTGGTTTCCTCCTCCTTTTCTACGTATATAACATTTCCATGGAAACACACTGTGTGGCTTTGGCAGAGAGGCAGGTGGGGGTCCAGAATGAGTTTCTTGACTACCTGGGTTTGAATCTCAGCTCTGTCACTTACATGCTGTTTAAGCTTGAGCAAAGCACTTAACCTCATTGATCCTCAGTTTTCTCATTTGTAAAATGGACGTAATAAGTGACTAAGCTGATGGGAAGATTCAGTGAGCGAAAGTGTCTAAACACCTTGGCAGAGTGTCTGGCACGTAGGGTTCAATAAATGTAGGTAATGATACTCATGGTTACTGTACTGGCACTAATTTGGAGCCCTGATGCAGTTTTAAAGTCAAAATGCCCCAGTGGCTTCTTTTATTATTCCTTCCTTTTTAAAGACACAAAGGAACCAGTGTGTCCGTGCCCAGAATACGGAATTTTAGTCATTTTCTTCTTAGGCGTTTAATTAAGAGGTTTTAGAGTTTGAAGCACTATTTGCTGCTACACCTTAATGATAACCCAGAAAAGACTTCCATTACTTTTGTCTAATATGGAGCAAATCATTCGTTCTTCTCCTTGCTGTGTCCCCAGTGCTGAGGACAAGCAACAGCCAAGGGCAGGCACTTTGCAAATGTTTCTTGAAAGAGTAAATGATTTCACACTGTGTATTCAAGATCTGGGGAGAATAAGAGTACTTGCCAGTGAGTCTGTTGGCGCTCAGATCTGAGCCTGTGCCATTTGTTGAGTTTGTTTTGAGGGGATTTGGGGGCATCCCGTAACAATCAGTACAGAATTCTTCCAATACCCATTTTTGGCTTTCTGCTTTGATCCATAGGCTTATTATTTGCCCTCAAAACCTCTGCGATGCTGGGGAGTCACAGGCATTCCACGGGATGGTTTGCATAGCAGTAAATAACCCATGCTGTCTGTTGCTTGCTTCACCAGGGTCTGCCCTGTTCACAGAATCCCGGGGGCTCCGTGGCCCCAAGGCTGGAGCACAGTGGACATGTGAACTACGGTCACAGATGTGTGCACGTAGAACGTGCCACTCAGTTTCATCGTTGCTTTCTTCCTCTAGTGTGCGTCCACAGTGTGTCTTTATGGGTTGATGTAACTACCCAAGTTATTTTCTATCTGGCTTCATTATAGTTGCCATACCATTTATTTTTTTGCCTCTGTTCTTTGCTCAGCACTGTGTATCATCTCATTTAACCCTGACAAGCACGCCTGAGCTACATGATTATACCCTTTTTATAGAAGTAGAAACTGAAACTCAAGGAGGTGAAGCTTATTTTCTCTGAAACCACATAGCCCATAAGTGATGGAGCTCAACGTTGAACTCAAGTCTTCCTGGACGCAGAGCTCTTCATTAGCACACCCTGACGTTTTCGTCTGCGTGGCTTCCTTCCACTTCTGCAGTGTTTTGTGTTTAAGTTAGCAACCCCTTGCAAAGACTTTAAGTTTCTCATACCATTCAGAGATGAATTTTAAATTTCTTAATAGCATTGCAACTACATGAAATTTATAGTGACAAACATAGCCAGATTACTTTCTTGTTATCCATCCATTTAGCAGATTTACAGCTCCCATTAATTTTAATCTGTCCTTATTACCTGTTTTATATAATAAATATCTCTTAATCGTGACAGACTGAGTATAGATCACCTGAAGTAGGCTCTCTCTCAATAAGTAGAATTGCAGAGAAAGATTTGTGAATTAATTGGGAAAATTGCAAATCAGGTAGTCAGTGAAATAATTCATTGTCACATCCAATCAATAAACTTTGTAAATCAACTCATTTAATTCAAAAAATGATCTATATAGATCAAGCAACCAATTAAACAATTAGCATACACTTTGCAATTAATTAATTTAAGCATCAATCATATAATTAAAACTCCAAATTTAAGCTGCAGAATTTAGAATCCCATTGCCTTGTGAACTAGTAGATTCATGCTTCTTGATGCTAGCAGATTTGCACTTTCACAATTCAGCTTTGGAGCAGAGTATCTAAAATGTTTTAAGTTGATTTCAGCTTTTTTTTTTTTTTTAATATTCTATTTATTTATTTTTAGAGAGTGAGGGGAAGGGAGGGAGAGAAACATCGTTCAGTTGCCTCTTGCATGCCCACCTCTCACATGCCCCCAACTGGGGACCTAGCCCACAACCTAGATATGTATGTACCCTGACTGGGAATTGAACCACTGACCTTTCGGTTCACAGGCCAGCACTCAGTCCACTTAGCCACACCAGCCAGGGCTGATTTCAGGTTTGAATTGTCTTTATGTTGATACAGTTTCCCATCCTTTTTCAGCAAATTGACTTTTTACTTCCCCAAAGAAGGAAAAGGAGGTGTATGTTGATTCTAAACTGGGCAAGGCTAGAATCTGAGATTACTGACTATATGTTCTAGGGAAGTGAGAAAAGTCCATCAGCAGTTGATCAGGATAAATCAGATCATTTGCTTTACTCTGTTAAGTGTCCTTGGTGTTTGGAATCAGATCCTGCCAAGTGAGGCTGATTTTCTTCAGAGAAAGAACTGTATCGACTCTTTTTGTTGCCACATGTACTTCTCCTGAGCTAGAGCAGGTATTCTCTTAGTCCTAACATAAATCAAAGTCCACTGATTGCCCGCCAAATAATTTTCTCTCCTTTATAGTTTTGTGTATCTCTTTTATGATATTTATTTTACTTACATTTATATTATAGCTAGTATAGTGCTTACCTTTACCCCTCCTATGTTGCAAGCTTCCTTGAGGCTTGATACTAAATCTCATCTTTGATCTGAGGGATTCTGCGTCTTACCTACAATAGGCACTCAGTAAATGCTTGTTGGAAGAATAGAGAATAAAGGCTCTTGTTTCACTTTGGAGCCCCCCTTTGTACTGCCATGTGTTTTCTCTTCAGAGGAGGAGGGATTTGGGGGGTCTAACCATATCTGCAGTCTTCGGGGCGAAGAATGGCAGTACCTCGTTTGCTTGCTGTACATCAGGCCCTCTGGTCGCTGTGTTCCTTTCTCACGTGGTGTTCACACCCCTTTTCGGTTTTCCTTTCAGTGACAATGTCAATGCCTACTGCCTGCACATTGCTGAGGATGATGGGGAGGTTGACACGGATTTCCCTCCACTGGATTCCAATGAGCCCATTCATAAGTTTGGCTTCAGTACTCTGGCCCTGGTTGAAAAGTATTCATCTCCTGGTCTGACATCCAAAGAGTCACTCTTTGTTCGAATGTGAGTATTGACTGTTACTTACCTCAGTATCTCACCTCTGCTTTCTGTGTAATTTTGGATTTGATTTTGGTTTTGTTCATCAAATGAATGTTTGGCGTCTGGAGAGTCCACGTGTAACGATTACTTCCAGAGAGATGCAGGGACACCGCTCACATTGTATTTCACGCCTCTGCCCCTACGTTAAATACAGACTGCTTCGTGGTAGCAAACCAGGTAGATCTCCAAACATCCTCTCTAGGAACCGGGCCTCTGGGTGTATTGGGGTGCTTAGGAGTCTGTGAAGCAAAAATCCTTGAGGACTCCAAACGAAATAAAAATGGGCATCGCAGCCACTTCTCTTTTGTGGCTTAACATACTTCTTTTTCTCTCCAGCTTTCTTCAGATCCAGTTTGATTTTTCCTCTCGCTTCCCTTCCTTTAGACTGAGCAGAGGTTTTTAACCTTGCCTGTGCCTTTGGCAGTCTGGTAAAGCATATAAAATCCTTCTCAGAAAGGTGTTCGTACATGCGGAAAATAAAATTCACAAGACTACAAAAGAACCTGTTATATTTGAAGTTACCAAATTATTAAACAAATTGTGATAGAGTAATAGGTACGGCTTTATTAACGCACTGACTAAGAAGACCCAGGGGCAGGTCTGACAGTAACTCCTGAGACGCGGTGTCAGAGGAGTGACTGATGTGAGTGATGCTGGAGACACCTGCACCGGCTGGAATGTGCCATCACTGCATCTGTGATTTCTCTTCAGGACAAGTCACCAGCACCGCTAATACTGCTATGATTTGTCGATTCAAGGAAATTCTAAATACCAGAAGTTAGTGAAAATAAAAACGTGATTTCTGTCCCTCCAAATCTGCAGAGTGCCAGAGTTTCTCCGCCAGTCCCCATTGTTAGGGGGAGACAGCAGCGTTTCCTCAGCGCGGCTTCAGCCGCTCCAACCAGGGTGGCCGCAGTCCCTCTCCTGCCATCTCCTGGGAACAATAGCGATCCCTTTGGCACCCCCTGCTGTTAGTAGCCAGCAAATTCACTATCCGAAAGAGGTTGCTCTAGAGGACTTTTCTACCTGTCTCTTTAAAACATACTGCCTTTGTTTCAGATTTTTACTAAAAATAGGATTATGCTACCTATGATATATGAGTATTTTGAGTCTTTCCACCCTTGAGCAAAAAATGAAACCCCGCGTGCCTGTGCAGCTGGGGCGGCCCCTCAAGCTTTAGCAGTTGCTGTTTTATTTCTACTGTGAAGTCATGGTCGCTGTATGTAAGGGCAGACACGTTCCTCCTTCTTACATTTCAGAGGCACTAAAACAATAACTTAAAAGGGTGTTTAAATTCCTCTGTCCTAATATAACTACTTTCATTTTTGTGTAATTATTTCCATGTGTATATATACAGTTTCAGTTTTATCATATATATAGTGTTATTTTAGTTAACATTATATAAAATATTTTGATATCTGTTCTTAATTCCTACATCTTACATTTATTATGTGCCAAGGATCGAGACAGAGACGACCCTGGTGCCCACGGAATTGACGCTGTGGTGGGGAGACAGCTGTCCCGCAGACCCTTAGCCTGCACTGAGCACTAAAACAGAAAAGTGTGTGGTGTGGCGGGTGCCTGTCGTAGGCTGTTCGGATGGTTTCTCGTTTTGCTTTTAGGAAGTGACTCTGTGACAGTCTTTGCTGTAGCCGTTTTATTTCTGTTGAATAATTTCCTTTGGATGATTTTTGTTAGTAGGATTATCGTTTGGAGTAGAAACATCCCTGGACTCGCGTTATAGCGACATGTAGCCAGCCTTCTGAAAGGTGCACCGATTTACGGTGCTGCAAATAGCATTCGCAGAGCCCTCTGTGCAGTCTTACAGTCGCAAGGTGTCGGTTGGAAGGCTTTTCTTTTTACATTAAAAGAATGTATACAGTGGTATTTTCAGTAGTTTCTACTTGCATTTGCATTATCTATTAATAAGTGATTACATAAAAGAACTGTTCTGGTTAGCATGTAATTTTTACACATAGATGTTAACATATGATCATAGCAGTCTTTTAAACTGAAAGTCCTTTTTAAAACAATAGCTTTTAAATCAATGATTTTCAGTAGAGTGGGGTTGTGGGTGGAATGGATTCACCTCTCCCAGGAGAAGTGTCTCGCTGTGAACCCCACCTTCCAGGGAGCAGGGGGAGGGAGAAAGTCAGACAGTAACAATAACTGCTTTAAACTTAATACTCTTTTTTTTCTCCCTGAATTACTCCCATCCCTGCACTCCCGCTCTCAAACACACATACCCCAGTCAATACTTTTCTATTTTAAAGTCAAGAGATTTTATTCGACATGTCTGGAGTGTTTCTGAAAACACGAGGTAAAGTAGAATCTTGATATGTGAGCATTTAGAACAAAAATGTCACTAAATTTTCTGGCTTTTCTGTTTCTTGGTTGTCTGAGGAAATAGTACAAGCTACTGACCATTTGTCCTGTGTATATTTTCTTAGTTCAGCAACCTCCCATTCACCTTTCTGGTCTGTATTCTAAGATAGAAAGTTCTTTCCTGCAAATGCAGGAAAGAGCAGACCTTCAGGAATCTCCAAGGATGTGTCCAAAGTTTCAGGGAGTGAAGTGCCAGCCCAGTAAGTGAAGCTATCATTCCTTCTCTTCATTGCCTCCTTCCCTCTTTGCATGTCTCTCCCAGTGGAGAATGAGCGGGAAGGAGCTGGGAAGACACTGAACTGAGCCAGGCAGAGAGCTAGGTTTGACAACAGGAGGTGAATTCCTGTTTACTAAGGTCCAGCTGTGTATATGTTATTTCATTTACTCTGAAAATATAATCCAGTTTTTATTTTATTATTTTTTTATCCTCACCCGAGAACATTGTTTCATTACTTTTAGACAGGAAGGAAGAGAAAGATCGATGTGAGAGAAACATCAGTCAGTTGTCTCCCATATGCTCCTGGACCGGGCATCATACACGCGCAGACTGGGAACCCAGCCTGCAACCCAGGCATGCGCCCTGGCTGGGAATCAAACCCGCAGCCTTTCAGTTATGAAACAACGCTCCAACCAACCGAGCCACACACACCAGCTAGGGCAGCCCAGTTTTTATTATGACCATTTTGGAGACATGAAGACTGAGGCTGAGTATTGCTGTCAGGCTTAGATTAGAACTTATGCCTGACTTCAAGCATCCTGCTGAGAGTTGGGACAGAGAATCTAGTGTTGGTCTAGTCTTTCAAGTAAATCCTACTATCTTAAAGTGGACATTCAGCCCCTACTACAGTGTAATCCATAGAAGCATGGTGGCCTCTGGAGCAAGACTGTTTGGATGCCAGTCCTGACCTTACCCTCACTAGTATGTGATCTTGGATGAATTACTTCACCTCTGTATGGCTCAGTTAAATGAGTGTGGTAATAATGTCTCCCACATAGAGCTGCTGTGAGGGTTAAATGAGTCAACAGAGGTAAAGCACTTAGAACAGCGCCTGGCCTGTGGAAGCATTGGCTGTTTGCTGCAGGTGCTGTTATTACTAGTAAAAATTCTTCGAGGGCAAGACCTGGACCACTTGTGTCCCACAACACCCAGCACAGCTTCGTTACTGTAGTAGGTATGCCACAGACATTTCTTGAGTGGGTAACCGAGTAGATTTCTTTGCTGCTTCTCCATTTTTCTTTTGCCTGTACTTTCTGTTTTCTATCGGGGAAGGGCAGAATTTGGGCGGACATTGCTCGGAGAAGGCTGAATTGGAATTGCTTTTGCTGAACACGGGCAGGAGTGGATGTTGGAGATGTGCAGACTTTCCAACTAGTCCTCCCGTAGGCAGACATCCTTACAAGTAGTAGCCAGGCCATGAACTCCTTCAAGACAGGGAGGGCACAATCTTAATTATTTGTGTATCCTTAGCACCTAGCACAGGGCTTTGTAAGCAGGAATGAATGAATCTGAAGGTGTCTGTGGGCTGCTAGGGGGGCCCTTCACCAAGTTTTTCTGTCCCACTTCACTTTCTGAGCCCACTTAACCTCTTTTATTTTGCAGTCTTGCTCCTGCCTTTTGAAAACTATGAAACCTCAGGTTGCCTTCTGGCTTTCAGAGGCCCTCACCCACCACCCAACTAGGAGGTTCCAGTGGACCATCTTTCCCTACTCCAAATGAGGCAGCACAGGCTGTGAATTTGGGCTAATCTGGGTTCAAGTTGCAGCTTCACTAGTGACTCGCTATATGACCTGTAGTCTCAGATTCTTCATTTATAAAATGGGGATAATAGTAACTACCTCATGGAATTGTCAGGATTTTTTTTAAACAGCAGTAATATATAGATCTCTTTTAAAGGAAAATTAATTCTGAAGCCTCAGTGCTTGCCCAAATTTTATTATGTTACTTACATACATACAAATGTAAACTTCTAGCTATAAATTCATGTCTTTTGCAACCTAAACAAAGTTACAAGTTAAATGGAGAGAGAACTATAACAATAATAAAATACAAATTAAAAACTTTAATGCAGCAGATGATGTTTTGCTGAAATTAATCACTGGTGTTGGGTTTCATGGGTGCTAAAAGTTTTATTTGTCAACTTGAGCCTTTGGTTTTCATGCAAACATCAGATTATCATATTATTGTTTGTTCTTTTTTTAACATTTTATTTATTTATCTTTAGAGGGGAAGGGAAGGAGAGAGGGAGAGGAATATCAATGTATGGTTGCCTCTCGTGCGTCCCTTGCTGGGAACTGTCCTGCAACCCAGGCATGTGCCCTGACTAGGAATCGAACCGCGATCCTTTGGTTCACAGGCCCACGCTCAATTCACTGAGCTACACCAGCCAGTGATATTGTTTGTTCTTTTAAATAATGAAATGTATCTTTAACTGCTTGTTTGTTGTTTTAATGGGCCAACTGATTTATAGTACATCCTCCCTGAGTTTTAAATGTTCTTTACTGGAGAAGTAAAGAACATTTCTCTGGGATGACCAGTTTCTTCCAGTTTGCCCAGAGCTTCGCCTGTTTCAAAATGGAAAGTCCCACAAGAGCACCCCCTCGGTCCCAGGGAGCCGGGATGATCGGTCACCCTGCCTTCTGACGTGAACTGGTCTGTGCTCAGGTTGGCTCTCTGCCTATTGATATCTGAGCTCAGGGTGACGTGGGCACTGCATAGCACGAAGTGTTCAGGCCTGTTCCTCTCTGTTCAGAGATCAGAGAGCCTCGTGCCCATTTCTCCATCACTTTTCTCTATTCAGCAAACTGCACGCAACTTGCAGTGATGTCCTTTGGCCCTTCCTAAGTCTATTGGCGACATTAAGTAAGTCTAGCTACTGGAACATGCAACCCCCCAAATATCACCAGTTTGATCCCACAGGTTGGCAAGCTTTTCTGTAGAGGACCATATAAATATTTTAACAGGCTATAGTCTCCTTTACTCGGCTCTGCCATAGTAGCACAGAAGTAGCCACGCACTATACATAAATGGATGGGCACAGGCCAGATCTGTTCCATCCTGGCTGACCCTAGCTTCTTGTTCGTATCTGTCTGATGAGGCGTAGGTGGCTCTCCTGGGTGTTTCTCCTCGAAGCGATGACTCAGGGTTCCTCCAGCTGGATGGGAATGGGGAACATGGAAAACTGGGAGTCGCTACATCTATATCTGTATCTGTCACTTATGTCTAAGTCACTGTGGATGCTTTTGACCATTGATCAATGCAGGGGTTAGGGGCACCAACCCCTGTGCAGTCAAAAAATCTGCATATAACTTTTGACTCCCCCAAAACTTAACTGCTGGTAGCCTACTGTTGACAAAGCCTTACCAATAACATAAACTATCAATTAACACATACTTTGTATGTTACATGTATTATATACTGTATTCTTACATTAAGGTAAGCTAGGGAAAAAATGTTAAAATCATAAGGAAGAGAAAATTCATTTATAGTACTATATGTATTTTTTATTTTTTTTTTTAAACCCACATGTAAGTGGACCTTGCAGTTCAAAACTGTGTTGCTCAAGGGTTAGCTATGTGAATTTCATTGAATTAAATATGTCATGTATACGACACGTATACGCATGTGTATATGTACATGCATGTTTGTGTTGTGTACATGTATGTGATTTTATTGCACTACATTAAAGTGAGGTTTTTCATTTCTGAAACTGAGAGAGTCTGTGAATTCATCTGTTAACTCTGGAGGCCCTTGAACCTTAAGTAGGAAATGTTGTTGTGAGGAAATTAGCTCAGACCCTGGTGTGTAGGAAATATTACACAGTTGCTGTTTTTGTTATTTCTGTCAGAGATTTATCAGTCTGAATAATTCACACTGAGGTGTGTATGGGGTTTAACCTTTCTTTATTATTACACAATTAATACATGTCTTTTATGGAAGAATTTAATAATAGAGCTATTTTTCTTTATGCAGAAGGAAATTTAAAACTCCTCTTTGTTTGATCATGCAAAGATGACTTATTATATAATTATTTGCATTTAAAGAGAGGTGCTAGTTAACTTAAATGGGTTCCTAATGGGAAGGCTGGGTGCCTTTTGATGGTCTTACTGAGTCAGGGCTAGACCAGCCTTCCCCTCCCGGGCCCTTGGGCCCAGGAAACCCCTGGAAATAGAGTTGTTTGGGGAAAGAGAATGGATTACTCTTAACTACTTGCAAATTAGGAGCCGGCTAATGGAACCTGCCTGCCTCCTTTACCAGATCAGCAAGTGGATTCTAAGATATCCTTTGTTCTTGATTGATTTTGGACAGAGCAAATTTAAGAGTCCCTCAACTGCTGGCTCCAGAGAAGAAAAGTCAAAACCAATAAAATGAACAGAATCCCCCTAGATCAGAAGTCAGTAAGAGCAATTAAACTGCCCTCCTAGATACGTGGATACGTGTTTTACTTAAAATGTTTAATATATCAGGTGGACCTGGGAGAGGAGCAGCTCTGACCGGGACTGCAGGGCAGGCAGAGTCCAGGCAGGGCTTTGCGCCTTCGGAAAGGAGTGGTGGGGCGGACAGACGGTGGGAGGTCTTGCACCAGAAGCTGGCTGCTCGGGCAGTGGCGGCCCAGCGGGCTCCCAGAGACAGCCGTGGCTTCTGTTGGCTCCGCTTTAAGGGGAAAGCTTAGGTGCTTTTTAAGGAGGAATGCCCTAGATTCATCGTTCTTTCCTGTATGATGGCTTTTCAAAAGGGTTGGTAGTTTTAACATACCTTCTCTCCACAGTACACCCCAAGTGACCAGACCTTTATGAAAGGGTATCATTAGCTTGAAGCCTCTCCTACTCTTATGCGATAGTGCCTTGTGGTCTGGAGAGGAAAAAAGAAAAGAAAAGAAAATGAGCATTTCTGCACACTCACACAGTTTAATGTGCCTGTTAGCCATTATCTCATTTGTGCCTTATAAGCAATTCATTTTTTAAACATCTAGACGAACAGTCCCTGATTTAGGATGGTTCTGCTTAACATTTTTTTGGCTTATGATGGTGTGATGGCAATATGCATTCAGTAGAAACCGTACTTCGAATTTTGAATGTAGCTTTTTTCCCAGGCTAATGATACCCAGTTTGATACCCTTTCGTGATACTGGACATCAGCAGCGAGCCTCAGCTCCCAGCTGGGCACGCAGTCATGAGGGCGAACAGCCAATATTCAGCAGTGTACTGTGTCACCTGAGGTTTTTGGATATTGTGTTCTGAGCACATTTGAGGTAGGCTAAGCTAAGCTCTGATGTTCAGTAGGTTAGGTGCATTAAATGCATTTTCAACTTACAATGTTTTCAACTTATGAAGGGTTTATAGGGATGTAGTCCCCATCATAAGTCAAGGGGTGTCTGTATAAGCTGCAGATCACAGACAGGTAGTTACTTAGGCAAGTCGTCCAGTTTGGTAAGGGACCGAGCTAAAATAGCATAAAGAATAAAAAAAGATGACCGTGTTCTTTGTAGCCAGGCCTGACAATATGGGTATAAATTTTCCTAGTAATTTATTTTTTGCTCATGTCATAGAGGACCAACTGTGTGTTGTTTCTTTTCATTCTGTTGTATTAGCAAACATTTTCGTTGTCCAGATTGTCCTCGTGTGTGGAAATGTAACATATGCAGCCTGCTTAATTTTGTATTTGTAAATCTGACTTGATTCCCTTTTTGGCAACAGCTACTGTCTAGAGAAAAGAAAAGATCTTTCTTTGTCTCTTTAAAATGGCAGTAATATTGGAGCAAGGAATAAAGATGGAAAGCATTAATTACATACTTCTAAGAATTTAAAGGTCAGACAAGCTAAATATGTATGTTTTGCTCACTGGAATGTCTGTCTGCTGAAAGTGTGCCAGGGTTCACTTTGTTCCTCCAGTAAAAGCACACATTTTAGATAGCTATCAACTTACTTTAGTATCCAGAAATTATACCAGAATGTTGCTTTAGTTGCTATATATCTTAAAAGTTTGGGACTCAGGTTGCTGACATTAATGTTATTTGTTTCCTGAGCCACCCCCTTTGGCCACGTTTAGTTACTGTGTCTCATTTTGATTTCTTCTGTTCTCCCCTCAGCTTACGTCGGAGTCTGTCAGCTGCTGCTATGTACATGGCAGGCTAGTGACTTGTAATGTTTATTAATACAATGTCAGTCTTGCTGTTGAAAAAACGTGATGCTTCTCAGAAGGCTGTGGTAGAACGAAGCGTTTGATTTCCAGATCCTGTCTGCACTGCATTGTGAATACATTCTCAGATGTTATGCAGTTCACTGGCCTGACAGTTATGGAACCCCGCCTGGGCCCCCATTTCAGCAGGACGTATTTGAACAGAAACAGTTTGCAAAACTTTACACACTTAAACTCCTGCCAAGGCAAACTGTTAGCCACTTGAGTTTGTTATAAATACCCAGTGGCAGTGGTTGGAAGTAGCCCACAGTGTGTTTTATATTCTGAACTGTATGTGAATGTCTTTGCAGTTATATAGAGTAGTAAATAATTGAGTTTGATTAGGGAGAGGGACCTCATTATCCCCCACCTGTGCCCAGCTGGAAGGGGAGGGTCGAAATGAAGCCATTAGCTGTCTCTCTTACTGGCATCTCAAAGAGCTCAAATACATCTGTGTCTTATTTTCTTTTCTGGCACAATCAGTCGAGCAAGCTAAGCAGGCATGACCGGATTTGGCAAGTCCCAAGGACTCTGGCAAAGATACACAAGGAGAAGGCGGAGGGCAGTCATTTTGGCTTCTCACTGCCCATTAGTCTAGCGAGTTATGTTTTTGGAAAATGTCTGTTTTGAAAAAGAGTACTTTATCCAATGTCAAACACTGCATACTTATACAATATGCTTTGATCTTTAAAAAAATTTGTCAGTGCAAGGGGAAACAAAATGTGGCATTCACACTAGTGTAAACTCTCTTTATGGATAAAGTAATATCCAAAGGGCTTGCTTTAAAGCAGGCATGCTATAGTTACTGTAAGGCTTTCTCTTGCTCATATATTTTCATTTTCTACCTCAAAGTGCTAGGGAATGAACATGTGTGGAATTGGGACCAGATCAGGTTGGGAAGGAGAGGAGTGTGTCTTCATCACCGTTATGAGCTGGTCAGGACTGGAGCAGCGAGCGCGGCTCTGGGCGGCCTTTGCCCACTTCCACAAGCTGACGCTGGCTCATAAAACCGTGCCATTCTCCAAGGGCTTTTAGAAAGGAGACTTACAAGTCACATGTTAGTCCAGAGTTGGGACGTTATTATAATCAAACCACATTTATTATAGGGAAGTTGAACTTTCCCGTAGTTTGGTCAGTGGTTCTGATCTGAAGGATATGCTCTGTGAAGTCTGCTTCCCCCAAGTCCCCAAGATTCTCTACTGGGCTACAGAGGATCAAAGCTCACGCTTTGGAGTCCGGCTGACGTGGGTCCAAGTCCTGACTCCTCCACTTACTAGCTGTGTAAAAGTCCAGGGAAGTGTCCTAGCCTTGCAAACCTTAATTCCCTCCTTTATAAAATGGGACTGATAACAGCACCACCCTTTTCTGGGAAGATTAACTGAACAAAGTGAGTGCTCAATAAATGTTGACTTTTTTAGTTGTCTCATCATTCTGTGTCACTTCTTTGTACATATAAAGAAGAAAGCCCGTTATGGTTCTATCAGCTTGCTTAGTAAGCATTTATTATATACAGGTATCACGTTAACTACTTTAGAAGTATTCAGCCCTCACAATAGCCTTACAGTCTAAGAATCATTACATTTTGTAGATAAGGAAACTGGGAGTTAGACAGGTTGTATCATTTAGCCAAGGAAGGCAGAGCTGGGACTCCAAGACAGACTCTGTTGCAGAGCTTGCTGTGCTCCACTGCCTTCTGACATAACCACCGTCTATCTGAGCACCGTGTGGAGCTAAGTGAAGACTGTGCTTGGAAACACCTCCACGAAGAAGCCTCTGCCCCCCTCACCTCTGCCCAGCTGGCTACGTGCCCTGTGTTTCTGCAGCTCTCTGAGCTGGCTTCCACCTTTGTGCTTTTCACATAGAACTATAATTCTGTTTGCCTCTTTTTCTTCCCCACTTGGGTTGGGAACCATATTGTTGATTTCTGAATCCAAAAAAGGAGGATCTTTAATAGACGAGTGACCACAGGTAAATTTCCTAATACCTCCAGCCTTAGTGTCTATAAAATGGATATAGTGCCCTGGCTGGTGTGGCTCAGTGGATTGGGCACCAGCCTGCAAACCAAAGGGTCATCGGTTCGATTCCCAGTGAGGGCACATGCCTGGGTTGTGGGCCAGGTTCCCTATTGGGGGCGTGCAAGAGGCAACCAGTCAATGTACCTATCTCTCACACATCAGTGTTTCTCTCCCTCTTTTTCTCCCTCCCTTCCCATCTCTCTAAAAATAAATTAATAAAATAAAACAAAATGGATATAGTAATAGTACCTATTTTAGGATTGAATTAGTTAATATAGATTTTTAAAGCTTAATACAGCACCTGGCACATAGTAAGTGTTCAATAGATAGTAGCTGCTGCTGTTACTGATATAATTATTGAACAATAATATCTTGTACTATTTAGATAAAAAAACTCTAAGTCTCATTGAATTTCTCTGCAATGCTACCATGATTTTTTACTTTCATCATCCCCATCCAAAGCCAGTGAGTTAAGCTGAGGTAGAACATACCTGCTTCTCTCACTTAGTTACTCTCTCAAAAGGGAAAACCTTGCCCTGGCTGGTGTGGCTTGGTTGGCTGAGTGTCGTCCTATAAACCGAAAGGCTGCTGGTTCAGTGCCTAGGTTGTAGGTTCGGTCCCCTATCAGGGCGCATGTGAGAAACAACTGACTGGTATTTCTCTCTCACATTGATGTTTCTCTACCTCTCTCTCCCCTTCCCATCCCCTCTCTTAAAAAAAAAAAAAAGCCTTGGCCAGGTAGCTCAGTTGGTTAGAGCATTGTCCTGATACACCAAGGTTGTGGGTTTGATTCCCCAATAAAGGCACATATAAGAATCAATCAATGAATGTACAAATATCTGGGATGACAAATTGATGTTTCTCTCTAAAAATCAATAAATTTAAAAACAGAGAGAAAATCTTGAAAATGGAGCCTAGGGTACTCTCTTTTGAGCTTCACGGGGATTTGAGCTTCCCTGGGCCAGAGGTTGCTTGCTGACAGTACCTGAATATTGCCACTGTGGCTGGCAAATTTCACATTTTGATGGCCATGTGTTACCAGTTAAAAGCTGTGAGGGTTCAGATCCATTCTCCCAAATAAGCAATCTCTGCTGAGGGGTCAGGGGAGGGGGCATGAATGGGGCCTCTTCTCTTGGAGTGGTGGCTTGGGACAAGGGGAGCATAAGAGAAGTAACATCTATAAACTCTTTTTACCGTTTGCCAGTCTTAATGCCATGTGCTTGGCATTCACTGACTGTTTCATGCTCCTGACAGGTCTGTAGGGGAGCGCCCTCCTCATTTCACAGGTGCAGCCAAGGTTTCCCACATGTTAAGGCAGCGTTTCGGTTAGCCGTGGAACCAGGATTCTATAAATAGAAACAGCTTTTTAGTTGGAGACCCGTGCCTCTACTTTCCTTCCGTGCCCCATCACTTCTGGTCTGACACGTAGTGGAAGAAAGGCTTGTTGTGTTAGGTTAGTGCTGGTATAAACACTTCCCTCTGGTGACCGAGCAGCCTTGCACTGGGACAGAGCTGAATTCCTCAAGTGAGTAATCTCTTTTTAAAATGCCCATGCGTTTTTCAGTGGTTACGAGACTTGACAGGACCTAACTTTGAATTGACTGAAGCACTCCTGGTAGCATTTAGTCAGCTCCTTGAAGTGATGCTTCGTCCTAGACCCGGCACTGGCAGCCCAAGGAGCTGTGGCAGGGCGGCCACTTCTGCTCAGTACCCCTACAGTGCCCTGCCCCGGCAGAAAAGAAGCCAGCCGGCTACCCACAAGGGGAGCAGGAGGCGGAGTTTCTGAGTCGAGACTGGGTTTGCAGCCCATCTGTCTGTCCATCCACCTGCCTTTCCATCTGAGTGAGGGCTAATCACTGTCAGCACAGGTCCCAACTCAGAGATGAGAATGCAGTGCCCCAAGGAAGGGAGGCTGGACGAGCAGCCTGCCCACCTGGTGCCGGCACTTTCCTGCGATCGTGGGCTTGTCCGTCTCAGACCCAATGCTCACCATTAAATAAAAGCAGCTCTAAAAGATGTATTTCAATAGACTTTTTAGAAAGCCCATAAAAAATCCTGGGTATAAAGAAATGAGGCATAAAACTCAGAATGTTTGGAAGTCAAGCTGAAAATTGTGGTAGCAAGTCTCCATATCCATTTATTAAACGTGAGCATAACTTAACAGTCGCACCCAGATGCATTCTGAGAACCACTTCCATCCCGCACTCCTGTGCTAAACGTTTTATCCCCTTCAGCGCTGTCGCCCGGGAACAGCGGCGAACGTAGCCTTCCCCTGCAGCGAGAGCCCCGAGTGGCATGTGAGACCGGCCCGAGGAAACTTTCATTAGGTCTGGTGGAGTGTGTGGTGCGCGGGGCACAACCTCGTTCTCCTTTTAATGCGCGTGTTTTTACCGAAATGGAGCCCCAGAGTGAGATCTCGCGCACCCGCGAAGGCACGCTCCGGGCGCCGTGCGTGCCCCTTCCCTTCGCCGTTGTTTTCATTTTCCTCCCCTGAACCTTGCTACCCTGGCTGCAGCGCGAGGCTGTAAAGGAAGATGGAGAGCCGAGTTACCTCAGAATGATCACTATCGTTAACATTCACGGGTGGTTCACTTATCATTCCTGACTGCACAGACATGGCAGCCGCTCGGAAGCGTCCGCAGGTGTAGCATGGTGATACATATTACATTGTGCCACAATGGATTTATGTATTCTGTAACAAAAGAAAAGTGTAATGAAAAAATACAGAAGGTAATCCTTTATTCCTCCACCACACGATTTATCAGTAATGCCTGTGGATGATAAGTGCCAGGGATTTCCTCTGCTTGCTTTAACCTTGTCACCCAGGTACATTTTGGTAAAATGACAGAAAAATACAGACTAGGGATTTTCCTCTGTTCAAAAATCTTTTAAAAGGACACTTTTAATTTATGGAAGTTAGTCCAAACACAAGGCTTCCTTTTGAGCTTTTAGTCTGCCTGCACTGGCAAAGATAAACATATTGGTTTGAAATAATGCTATCAGCCAGCAGCAGATTAGGAGAGAATGTAAGCAATTTATAAGCAGACTGCAATCGAAAATAGTTCAGGTGGAACCCAGGTGGATGGAAGTTCGTGAGCTCTAGCCTAGTGCCGGCGTGCGAGCACCTGAGAACCCGTGTTCCCTCGTAGGCCCAACTCACCCGTCGCACAACATATTGTCACAGATGGAGCACACACCGCCTTCCGAGGCGAGAGCAGGGAAGGCGGGTCTGAGCGCGGGTGATTGGCATCCGTTCCCAACACACGCTGGCCCCACGCCAGAGCAAATACCCCCAAGTTCATAAATGCGAGAGGCACTTTACATTTCACTGCCCTTGCCAAAGTATCACTTACTGCATCGCTCCCTAAATATAGTTTTTTAAAAAGAGCTATTTCTTATTTTGCTTTGATCAGTAAAATAAACTTTTAAAGATTGTTCTGGGATGGGGTCCAGCTTCTGAGGTAAAGAATGGCCGGGGCTCAGGCATGATTCAGTAACAGAGTGTTCAGTAGAATTAGCTTGACAGTTCTCAGGCCTGCTGTTCGATAGCGAGAACTTGACCAAGTTAAAATGGATGATCGTGCTGGCTAGGCCAGCGTCGGCTTTTGCCTTTTAACAAATGGAATGTCAAGGATTAAACAGCAAGCCGTGTGGAGAGGAGGGGTGTGTAGATGTCTTTGTATTAGGGAAGCAAATTGGGTCCTTGGTTTGGAGATCAGCCCCCAGCCCCTGCAGCAAGCCAAGCCACCTGGTTGGGTCCAAGCTACCTTTAAGGCCCCTTCCCAGCCTGTCCTACCAGCGGGAAGC
>PVKU01000449.1:251497-353461 GCA_004027475.1 Anoura caudifer
TTCAATTCTAACGTTGACACAGAGAAATGATACAGTTCTCTCATGGTCTACAAAAGACAGGAGGCTTCCGAGTGGGATTTTCCCAGCAGAATAGTTTTCTGCAGGGCTCTGCTTCAGTATTTATTGTCATTATGAAATGGACGTGCTTTTCTTTATCTTCTGCTGGAAAGTTGAACCAGAAGCTTATTTACCTTCTCTTACCCCTGTCCATTCTTGCCTTTTGATGTGAAAGGCAAGTTTGTATCAGTCTGAAGATCCTTTTGAAAAGTTCTTCCAATGTGGTTAATAAGACTTGTGATACTCATTTCTACTTTTCTCTTAACACAATTTCACCTAGAATTTGAAACAAATACTAGCTTTGTCAAGCAGACTCCCTCCTGACGACTCTGTTTAGAGTCACAGACTGACCACCTTACTGCTGGCTTACTTGCTGTGTTTTCACAACACCCCTAGAACGTCGCGGATGAGACAGCCTCGGCCAGGGCTTCTCAGACATGTTCCCTGGAGTAACTGCTAGGAGCAGCGTGGGGCTGCGCACACCTACCACAGGTACAGGATTCTCATCGGAGGAGCAGACGGCTACTGAGGGCATCATTGGAGTCTCAGGTTTTCTCCTCAGAATGCACGTAAAATGCGCACCTTGGTCCACAATGTATCTGTGGCTGCATCATACACTCACTCACTGCGTGCTTGCCTGTGCCGGACCTGTGCTGGGCGCAGGGGACGGTGGTGAGGCAGATCCACAAGGCCCTTGCTGGGGAGGCCTTACATTCTAGAAGGAGAGCGACTGTAAGGGGCGAGAGAAAGAATACTAAGATGTGGGGGAGCTCATGGTATAGTATAGGGTGCTCAGGGAACTCCTCCCTGAGAGATTGACATTTAAACTGCGACCCTCCTAGTTAATCCAGGAAGAGATGGGGAGGGGCATTGGCTGTTAAAGCTTACTATATTTTAAAATAAAAAGAACATTTCTTTTCAGTCAATTTACTTAACTCTCTTCCCCCCAACTTAAAAAAAATGTAGTAAACTTGACCCTTGAATTCTTCCCTGTGCTAACTCCCCGCCTCTTATCCTTTAGCGAATCCTACCAGTTTTACATCCCTAGTACATCCTGAGGCCGTTCAGTCCTTTCCATCCCTGTTGGATGAGTTCAAAGCAACGTGACTTTGCCTGGACTGTTGAAGTAGAGCCCTAGTTGGTTTTCCTGCCTCTGCTGTTGGCCCTCCACACAGCAGCCAGAGCAATCTTTCAAAGTATAAATCAGGTCACATCTACTCTAAACCCTTCGCTGATTTCCAGTTGGATTTAGAATAAAATGTAAACTTGTAACCACTGTGGAATACACTGAGGCCCAAAGAGAGGGGTGTACAGAGAATGTAAACATAAAGAAGAAGACACTTAGAAAGAAGTTCAGAGTTCAGTGGTTGCAATGGGAGAGAGAACACAGACCAGGCTGAGACCCAGGACGCCGGGGTGGGGATTCGGGGCCTGTAACCTGGCGGGGCCTGCTCTGCCGGACCGGCAGCCGTGGGGTCAGTCAGCTCTGACTCACTCCTCATAGCACCTCAGGCAGGAGGCCTTATTTCATACCAGATAGGCCTGAAAAGTGTACAATTTGTTATTTATCAAGATTGTAAAGGGGGTTTCTGTGCCTTCCCCAAGATCTCTTCCAGTGGGGTAACAGTGGAGTATTTAGTGCCTTTGTCTACTGAAAGATACCTCATTTAATCATGCCTCTTACAGATGGGACTTCAGAAATGTTACCAAGTGAGAAACAGTGGCATTTTAGAACTAAGAAACTATGACAGCCGTGTGTGCAATCGTATACGTACCTCTCTGAGCCTCCCTTTCCTCGACTCTGGGAGAAATTCAAGTTGCCCACATTTCCACAGAAAGTAAATGGCAGATTCTAAATTGGAGCCCAGGCTTTTTTTTTTTTACCTCAAAGCCCGTATTCTTTTTATTGTACCATGTTGCTTATTAGAACCCTAATGGGAGAACAAATTTAAAATTCTGTAAACAGAAATGTTCATTGATTCTAAGATCTAAATGCACTAGGGAAGTGCAGCATTTAAAGGAACCCTGTGGTGAATCTGGATATAAAGCCAGGAATTCTTTTGTAATTGCACAGTTTGTCTGTATCGGTGTCAGTTTTAATATTGTATGTCTAGCTTTCTTAAAGCAACATACACCTGTCCTGAGCTGCCCTATGGAAAAGAGAAGCCCATATGTTTTAAGTGGACTAGGATTTTTAATACTCTTCTAACCTGAAATGCTCTTCAGAGGCTAAAGTAAGGTAAAGAATCTGCTGACTGTAGGGTTGAACAGAGTCTACTTCGTGTATAATTGCATGGACAGAAAATTCAGTTTTATTTCCTCTATGAAAATAGTTTGCGAGCCAGAGACACAGACGTGTGGTTTCCTTATGCTGTAACAGGTATCCTTTAAAAAAAGAAGAAAAGATGAAGAGAAGGTAAATAGGAGTGTGTTAATACGTTCTTTGTCAAAAAAAAAAAACAAACAAACCCCAAACAGTAATTTCTGCAGAAAGTGCTCCTCCTCATGAGAGAGTAATCATGCTGGTGGCGCACATGCACAAGGGCTGGGGTGAGAAGGAAAGACCCAGAACCTGGAACTCGGAACTTGGAGTTCAGTGCCCCTGTGCGAAACCCCTGGTGGGAAACGGAATCGGGAAATTAGGACGGCTGAGGCGTCTAAACATGTCCCTCTGAAGTGCCCTGGGCAAGAAGCTGCAAGTAAATACTCCTCCTTGCCTCCTCTCTCCTGTTTCCTCCCACCTGAGCCTGCCCCCTCCTGAGTGCTCTGTGGCTCCAGATGGATCTCCTTGGGTATAGAGCGGGGCACATTAGCGATGGCATTGCAGTCAACTATTTTATCCGGGAAGCCTGGAAGTTTAGAGAATTTATGTCAAGCAAAAATCTTTTGGAACCACCGTAGAGACCTAGTTATTTTAGAAGGGTGTTACGAGCTCTCGCCACCGCTACATCAGAAAAACTTGAAATATATCATTCGCCAAAACTACATTTGACCAGCATTTACTCTTCCTGCTGGTCACTAATCTTTCGGAAATTCCTTTTTCATCACGAAACCTGTTCATTCACTCGATCTGGGGCAGTGGCCAGAGTGGATTAGATGAAGAAAAAGCGGAATGCGAGGAAGGGAGGAGACATGCCCCTGAGGGGCTGCGCGCTGCTGATGGAGGCGCACGCTGTGGAGTCCGAGGCCTGGCCCTGGACCCCTAGGGGTGATTCCACAGCACCGCTGGTTTAGTACTAGCTCTCGGGCGGGGGGAGAAACACTGCTACATTAAATGTATGCATTGATTGGAAGCTGTACCCTGATTTTAGAAATGTTAAAAATGAAAAAAAAAACTGTACCCTAGAATAAGAAACTATGGTAACCAAATGGGTGACCATGCACTTACCTCTCTGAGCCTTACTTGTCGCAGCTGTACCATGGGAGAGGTTGAGGGAGGATAAATCAAGGCCGGTGCAGGAAAGGGCCGTGTGTGCTCCAGGGCTCTGTAGTGCAAGGACGGCTACAGCAGACCCTGCGAGGTTCACAGCCTGTGCTGCCTGCTCTGTGCTCAGAAATGGATGCAGAAGACGAGGCAGTGAAATCTGGTAAATTCATAAGTAGAAATGTTTAAGCTACTACAGCAGCACGGACAGGGAGTACTTAAAACCACTGGGTGAGGCGGGGGGCTAAGAAAAGATGCTCTAAAGTAAGTGATTTCTTTGACAGCTTTTGGAAGATTATTTACAACTTTGCCAGATGGGTGGGTGAGAAGAACATTCCAGAGATGTTTTGAGATGTAGTCACAAAACATAGACATTGCAAATCACTGGACCGGGAAGGGAGCAGAGGATAAGCTGCAGAAGCTTGGCAGGGGCCAGGTCTGATCAGGCCAGGCCTGATAGTGCACTCAAAAACAGGAGAGCCACATCCGTTCACTGGGGCTCACCATGCAGGAAGCACTGCGTAGGCACTAGGAGTTTTGTGGGAGCCAAGCAGTGGTCCTTACCCTCAAGACACTTACTGTTTACTTGGGGAGACAAGCAAACAGGCAGTTAAAATACCATGCACCTGATGAGTAGGAGCATGTACACGGCCTGGGTGCCCATTGTGGGAGGGAGCTGTAGTCTAGTCTTGGGGAGTCAGGGAGGATTCTCCTGAGCAAATTACCTGGCTGAGACCTGACAAGTCGAAACTGGCCAGGTACTGAGAGATGGGAAAGAGCACTCAGGCAGACGGAGCACAGTTGGAGAGCTTGGTGCCTTCTGGAAACTGCACGTAGCTCAGTGTAAGGATGCAGCAGAGGAGGAGGTGGGAGAGTGGGGAACGGTGGCTCCAGATCCTGTTTGTAGACTGTTGAATTCGAACTTCGTTCTGGTGGCAGAGGGGAGCCATTGAAAGGAGGGCAACATAAATACTTGTTGGGGGAAATAGTCAAACATTTTAGAGGTGCGTGAAGTAAAAAAGTAAAAGGGGTTTCCTCTTTCTTGCATGTAAATTTTTAGGTTTTTGTTGTTGTTTTGGGGGATTTTTTGGTATTAAGTTCACATGCAGATATGCATATAAGCAGGGAGCCTTTTGTTTTCTAAAAACTATGATATGCACAGCATCCAGTAGAGTGCCTGTCAGATAGAGAACACTCAGTAAAGGTCAAATGAACCCATGAAGAGGATCTGCGTAAAAAGTTGTTTTAACAGTTCCCTACAAGGTATGTGATTTTGCATTCTTTCACACAGTGTCATAAGCATTTTATATCACGGTGACCACTGCGTTTTTATCTTTCTAGTTAGATTTATTTTAACTATGGGATTGTTTATCAGAAGTTTGCTTCTTTAAAATGTTGAGTAAAAGACATTGCCCTTCAAAAAGTTCGGACCCATTCTTGGACACTCGAAGATCGTATGAGAGCGCCTCTTTCCCCAAGCCCTCACCACCACGGGTGTTGTCCGTCTTTCATTTGTGTCAGACTGGTGGTTAACGGTTAATATCTAGTTTTAATTTGCATTTGTGGGGTTTTAGTGTAATTAAGCATTGTTAAATGGTTTTATTAGCCATTTATCTTTCGAAAAGGTAGTTCTTAAGTCAGTCAGTTGTTTTAGTGGGAAGAGGGATTGAGAGGAAGGCTCCTTTCAGAAAACTATTTTTAAGAAGTGCCCTGGAGTTTAGCATACAGTTCTCCCCACCTCATCTCCCCTTTTCCCACTTGAGCAGGTGTGCCCCCCCGCGAGCGCGCGAGCACATACACACACACACCCTTGGTGTGTAGGGGAAGGCCGGCCATTTCAGTTGCTCGCCCACTGCCCCTCCATTCGCCAGCAAGGCTGTGTTTATGTTTGGAGAGCGCCAGCTGGTGATTCCGTAGACTCCAGTTCAGCTCATTTGAGACCTTATGGTGTTACCTGCTTGCTTTGTCCTCAGAACTAGTTTTAAAAACAGATTTTCTGGAAAGTAGTTTATCTTTCTCAGGCTGGTACACTTAGAAAATGCCCATAATCTGGAAATCAGAAATGTAGACCGAAAGGTTGTCAGCCCTTAGCAGGTTTATTTTGGGGAGGCACATCTGAGGACACGTCTGGCAGCACAGCGAACAGCACTGGCACCAGGGGCAACCGCAGGGGGTTAATGGGGACCCTGCATCATTCCCTGTCGTGTGCCTGGTGAGTAAACTCCTAGAAGTTTCTGGGAATGGTAGCAAGTGCGGAAAAGGCTGCAACCAACAATCAGTGTCACAAAGTGGGGATGACGAATTTGCCGAGGACACCGTTGAGACAGATGTTTAATTAGCTGAAGTCAGAGTGGATAAATTGGGGGATGACTGCCTATGCAGAGAGATGCCTTCCCCCCACATCTCTCATTTGACTGTTTGGTGGTGGTTTTTGTTCCTACCCTTTTCTTTTAGAAGGTAACTTCCTCACTTTGGCGGGGGGGGGGGGGGGGGGGGTGTTGGGAAGGGAAGTAGAAAGAAAGTACCCTTTGGCACTGAATGTGTACCGCACTCTAGGTAATTTTGTATTTAACCTTTACAGAGCCCTTTGAGGTGGGCGTTGTCCCTTTGTTACGGCTGAGAAAACTGAGGTGGCCTGTGTCTGTGTGTTGTGCACAATGCGTTACTGACGAGTGATGCAGATGAGATTTGAACCTAGACCCCTGGGTCCTTGAGCCTGTTGGTTTTTTCCTTGTACTTAAAATGTACAGCATATGAGGGAAGTTTCTGGAGTAAAAGTAGTACCAGAATTTATTTTGACAGGAGCTAGTGCCACACAGGTGTAGGCATTCATCAGAACTAGCACATGGTCCTTGTGAGATCTGGGCATATCACTGTTTGTAAATTTTACTAAAGAATAAAAGGAAAATCCAAACAAATACTGAGCAGCAGTTAATGTTACGCACAGTGAAGTGTTTAGGGGTGAATGTACTGATGTCTGCTTCTTACTTGGAAATGCATTTTTTTTTGAAAGGGTGGACTCATGGATAGACATGTGATGAAGCAAATATAATAAATGTTAATGGTAGGATCTAGGTGGTGGGCACACAGATTTTCAGTGTATCGGTCTTTCAACTTTTCTGTGATTTAAAAATGTTCATAGTAAAATAAGAAAGAACTCAAAGTTAAAAATATATAATTGAGATTCTACTTCTGAATATAAATTTCTGAATTGATAAATGTATGTCAAGGAGGAATAGAAAACACTGATTTTTACTTTTTTTTGTAGGATATTTTATTTTTAATTACTCCGTATGTTCAATGACATCTTGAGGTCACAGTTTCTTCCACTGACCTGTGATTTTAAGCAGTATATAGTTATGAATATAAAAGTTATTGTTACCACTTACTGAATATTCAAAATCTGCCAGGCAATCTGCCAAACACTTAATCCCGAAACATTTACTCCATCAAACAGCTATTTGAATTGATTGGTTTTTTTTTAAATACATGAGAAAACTAAAGCTCAGAGAGGATACAGAACCTGTCCACGCTCACACAGCTAGTAAGGGGGGGAGCTGGGACTCAAACCCAGATGTGTAACTCCAAAGCTTCCGTTCCTAGTCCCTGTACTGGACTTCCTCCCACTGGCTGAGGTTGCAGGAGCCACAGTTCTGTGGAGGCAGGTATACTTTTCTCCCCAGAAACACCAAGTGCACCTGCTTCACTTGGACGTGGCACTACGATTCATTGGAAAGGGCATGGGCTCTGGAGCCAAACCAGCCTGGGTCCCCACCCCAGCTGTGCCTTTCACACAAGCTGTGAAGTTAGGCAGGTCATCAAACCTTTCTAACCTGAGTTATCTTTTCTGTCAGTCCCGGTAATACTACCCACCTTGTAGGGTGGTGGTTTTGACTAACAGCACGTAAAATGTTTCACCTACAGTAAGTGCTCAGTGGATGTCAGCTGCCTGTATTCCCGTTGCCACTGCCACATCAGGCGCACCATGGAAGCTGGCTTTTTAGGGTTTGATTTACCTCTTTTCTACCCACGTGACTTGGCCTTTGCCTGCACCCTTTCTTTTCCAGTGAGTTACGTGTGTAGAAAGCTCACACCCTGTGATAGAACCAGCCTTCGAATCGCGTTTGGGCATGGATCTGCTGGAAGCACACTTTGCTTCGAACAAGAAGAAAACTAGGTCCGGAGAGTCCAGTCCAATGACTTTTGACTAACAAGGAAACCCATTCCGTATATATAATGTGGGTTAATGATCACAGAACTCATTCGTCATACAGCTTATATCGGCAAATGCAAAGTGCCAGAGATTCCAGAGGTAAAGTGCACAAACTGCGGTTGCCTTTAACAAACGTGTTTACCAGTGATCTGTGAAAGCCTTAGTATTAACAGTTGAGTAGCTCACAGAGCCTATTGCTGCTTCTCAGAAAACATTTAAAAGGAAATGTCATCAAACTCCAACATTTTTGAGAGAACGATTATGGAAGCTATGGAAGGGTTTGGAGTGCTGCGTCCGCCCCTCACATCCCTCATGCAGAGTCTTGACTTCCCCAGAGGAAGCAGAAGGCCCTCCTCCTCCAGGCAGGCCTCTCACATGTTTATCCCGTTCGTAGCTACAGGGAACACTCTTCCTCTACCAAGGCTGAGTTTAGCCACTTCCGATGAACAACCATCACTTCAGAAGTTACCCTACTGCAGAAGACTTTTTCGAGACCATCCCTGGGACCTGAGCTACCTAACTTCTGTCTCGCCGCCTTCAGAGACCCAACCCCGGAGCTGGTCTTCCCTCGTGGACAATTCAAAAGGCAGTTCTAACAATGGCAATACCAACTTTCCAGAGCAAATTTTTTTCTTTTTGAGTAAGTTACAGATACCAGTGCTTTCTGCAACAGCTTTAAATGCATTAAGGAGACAAAAGAAGAATAGCTCATCAATGCGGTATTTCTTTTTCTGCTGTGCAATGACAATAATGCCTGGAGACAAAGATGACTTAAAATCAGGAAAAGACAGTGGAGTGGCCCCGTGAGGCAGGTCTGGGGAAAGGACGTAATGGCATCTGTTTCCCGTTTCCTAGCTCCCGACAGGAGGGCAGCCAGCCAGGTGCGTAGGTTCTGCTGTGCCGTCCAAACGGTTTCTCAAACAGAGAGCCTGCGAGATGTGCTTGGAGCCAAACGCTGCGAGGGTGTGAGGTGGTCCCTTGGAACTCCTCGGTCTTCCTCCGTGTTGCCACCACATACTCCTAGAAATAGCCAATCCTAACAAAACCCCAACTCACCTTTTTAAAAAGAAGTTGCACGCTATATTTAATAGAACAATGGGAATTAAGGTAAAGTTGAGACAAAGTATGATTTAAGTGTAAAAACCCCTGAAGGTCATGCAGCTCGCTCAGGCACAGTGTGCCCAGAACCAAACTCATCACCCAGTAAATACTTGTGAAGTCTCCACTATGCTCCAGGCAGTGAATAAGGGTGACAGGGCTCTTCCAAGGGAGCTTAATTGTGGTGGGGGAGATGGCCAATAAAAAGTGAGCATACCAACAAGGTACACTTGATAGGTATTCTGACTTCCAGTGTTTAGTCTGTTCATTTCCTGGTAAAAAAGACTTCTGCGAGTCCCCAGTTTTTGCAGTTCCCCTCCCAGAGGGACTCCCGGTTGCCCAGGATTGGCATTACCTTCGTCTTTGTGCTTCAGCATCTCCTCACTGACTGTCAACACCTCTCCCTGATGCAGGGACAAGTGGACAGGGCAGCAATGGCTGGGTGCGTTCATGAGCAGGGAGTGACTTGCTCTGCATCGGCAGTGGGAATTAAGAGGTGTGGGCCATACCCCAGGCTCGGAAGCTGCTAGAGAGGACACTGTCCCTTCCCTCAGAGGTGCCATGGGCCTGCCCCAGTAAGCTCCTGGTGCATTGATCCCGCTAGCTGTCCGTGAGGACCTTACCAGGGAGAAGGACGAGAACCCTCCCTTCCCTTTGGGAGAGGGTTTGGGGCAGGGCTGGAGCTTCATTTGAGTAAGATGAGAGCCCTTTGTGGAGAAGAACAGGTTTCTTTTTCTTCACCAAGCACCTTAGCCGGCCCAGACTTGTTGGCTCACATTTTGTGGAACGAACTGAGGACGGGCAGGGAAAGCCAGTCTGTGGCCCACAACTGCTTCGCTCTCTGACAGCCCAGGCTCAAGCCCACCCACTTCCTAGTCAGGAAGAGATTCCCTGTACTTTGATTATTGGAGATCAAACTTCCTCTGAGAATTAAATCATTGAATGAAAATGTAAATGTCTCAGAAATGAAACGCAGTGCACATCAGTTGAGATTAGTTGCTTCCCAGGTTCCCTTAATGACCCTTGGGGAGCCAGAGGGGCACACCAAACACAGACAGCTGAAGCACTGATAATCAAGTGCGGGTGCCCAGCAGGAGTAAACTGCTGCACACTCTGTATTACAGGAGAAAGTGAAATCAGACTGACTTCTGAAAGTGGGGGTGCAGGGTGAGAGAGAAAGGAGAGCTACATCCTCACCTTCCGTAGTGGGCCTTAACAGATGCTGTCTGGTGTTTACAATAATTTGTACAACACCTGAATAGGAATGCTCATAAAAACATGAAAATAAGTACCAGAAGAAATAGCCAAAAAGTTTAAACTAATTGCCAGTAAGAAGGGACTCAGGTTTGGTCAAGGAATTGACTGGTTTTCATTATAGGACTTACAGTATTATTTACTTTTAAAGCTATATATACATGTTACTTGGATAAAAGTAAAAATACTTTTCAAAATTTGTAAAAAGAAGACAGCTTGCTTTCAAATTCCAGAGCTTAAAAATATTCTCTTTCCCTTTTACAGGGACTCCCTATTTGAAAATTTCCTTTCTCCTAGAAAGCACAGTCTGTTTCATTGTGTCGGGTGTCAGTTTTCTGTGAGAACATTGTCATGAAGTAGTTGCTTTCCATTATAAACATTTCAGACCTTTTAAGGCCAAAGTGTTACGTGAGTATAACCTTTACATTGTGATTCTGTCAACACTTCCTCTGTGACCTGTATTTTCCGCAGGTTAAAGCACAGGCTGTTAGCTGAGTGCTTTGCCCTGTTCTAAGGATGGCTAATGTCTCAAATATAAATGAAAACGGCTGCTTCTTCATAATGTTGGAGTCCCCAACAGCTGTCACATGTACATTCTGACAATTTCTTTTAATGGGGACAAAAATTAGTTTACTGAATCTGCCAGTCCGATTAAGTGTATCATCTAACTTCCATGGAGAGGTAGAGCAGGGGTGGTAGAAAAGCCCACTGAGCCAGAACGAGGCCGTCCCAAAAGGCTGGGACGTACTTCCGATGAAAGCCCTGTGATGAGCCCCCTCTCTGCGCCAGGAACACAAGGTCCTCAGGGTCTGGCGGTGGCTGCTGCCCCGCTGCCGCTGTGGCCCGTGAGCCTGAGTCTTGCCGACAGCACCGTGCTCCTCCCGCCTGAAGAGACGCAGGCCTGCCCCAGGGCCTCCCAAAGCCTGGAGCACTGCCCTCTCCTCTTCTGCAGCCCATGGAGGGTTTATTTCAGGGGTGGCTGTCGTGGGTGGCTTAAAGCTGTCACTACCACTAACTGGTGACCTCAGTCAGGTCATTCTAAAATAAGGTCACAGCTAGATCACAGGCTGCTGGTTAGTAGCCTTAACTTTAGAACTTAATGCCTGGATTCTAGAAGCATCTCCCTGGTTCTGCTCTTGCTGCTATTATTCTTTTAAGCTGTTTGGTGAGTTTCTTAGTCTATTTGAGCTTCATTTCCTCATCTATAAGTAAGAATAATAATAGTATCTTCTTTTTATAGCATTGGTGTAAAAATTAAATAGAAATTCATTTCAAACACCAAGCACTTAGCTGTTATTATTTAATGACTCAGTAAACATTCGTTCTGTTCCCTCCCTTCAATTTCAATATTGTGAGACCCAGTCATACTCACAATTTTGTGATACAGCACGTTTTTATGAGTATGACTGCTTTGAGTCATGGTTCAGCAGAGGCTGTAGCTGCCAAGGCACCAGCTCAAATTTAGCCCCCATTAGGTACGGCCCAGAATGTGTGCACCTGTCTGCCCAGCTGCTCCCTGAGCTTTTCCAGGGGTCTGAGGGCCCTTGTCAGAGGGGCAAAGCATCGGTAAGAACATAGGCGTTCCCATGTAGGAATGAGCTAGCGTTCCTCTGGAGCCCTCTGCATCTGGGGCTGGATGCGCAGAAGGGTTAAAAGCTGGAGAAACTTTTGTCGTAAATTTTCTCTTCAGCAGGACTTCCCAGTGAACATCTGACATTAGCAGAGAGGAAATGCTGATTGGCCTCAGAGTCAGCTGAAGGAGACAGGAGCTGCAGTGGAAGCTGCTGGATTTACTGTTATTAGCAAGGCAAATGGAGAGCCAGCAGGGCAGCCCAGCTCCCGGATAATAGATCTCGCAAGAAGGAAAACTCCTGGCAAGGAGAACGGCTGGCAGCCGTGGCTCCTCCGCCACCACTTTCTCCAGCACTTCACCTTTTTGTTTTGTGTGTTTAGCACAGGGAGAAGCATATTTTAGCATCTTAGGTTATAAGCCACAATGGCCTAACATAAAACAAGGTATAGATTCAGAGTTGAACATGGTGAAATATGCAAAATTATATTAGTATAGTGAGAAATAATTGCTATTATTGAGTTCTTATGTGGGAGACTGAGTGTTTTACCTATGTTATTATCTCATTTAATCTGTAAAGAACCTCATGAGTTAAAAATTCTCATCCCCAATTTGGAGCTAAGAAAGCAGTGCTTCAAGTTAGCTGGGGCTGGGATTCGAACCCCACCATTAGGTTTAACCAGTCTGGCGGAAGGTATTGAGATGAGAGCCCAAATGTCTATAATGGGGCCACACAGGTACTGGCAATAAGAAAGGCACTTACTGAGGCTTCTGTCCAGACTCAGGACAGCCCTGGTTGGTACTGTTGTAGGTAGAAGGAAGGTGGCCAGGCAGAGAGGAGCCGAGGTGGTGGGCGGAACCGGTCTCTGAAGGGTCTGACCGCCCAAAGCAGGGAGCAGGGCAGATAGGTGAGCAGTCAACACCCGAAGACCGTGAGGACTGAGCAAGGACTGTAGTTCTTGGCAGCAAAGACCAGGGAAGAGGATAATGCTCGGCATCCAAGTGACGGCAGTACAGGGAGCTGGGTCCTGACAGGTCAGACCATAAGGCAACAGTGAGCTACAATCCTATTGTAAAAATTACCTCTGGAAAAAAAATCCTTTAAAAATGCCCATCAGAGGCCAGTATACAGGTTTTCCTCATTAAATCCAACACAGCTAGCTTTTTTTCCTCTAGCATTAGAGCAGATGAAAACTAAAAATAGTATCTTCAAATGCTAAAATCAAACTTGGTACGGAAAGCCACTGTAAGAGGATCTAGAAAACTGAGACACCACATCTACCCAGTGAATTCAGTTAGTCACTCATCAGACATTTACCAAGTTCCCTAGTGGCAAAGATGAATAAGACTCCTGCCTCACACTCAACCACCCTCTTGGGTTTGAGTCACTGAGAGTCGTGGTAAGTGGAATTTTCCAAACTATTTAATTGTTCTCTAGTCATGTCTCCCCTATTACTCTCCCCCCTCATTCTTACCAAGCAAGTGTAGGAGAATGCAGCTAAATTAGATGTATAGTTTATGCACAAGGAAATCAAGGCTGGTGGGTGGCATCATGGAGGAGGCGTGATTTGCAGAGAGGTACACTGAGAACCTAGCAGGGCACCAGGCCTGGGAGCAATGTTCTGGGCTGAGCGGGGCTGGGCCAGGGGCAAGGGTAGTTCCTAAAGGAGTCATGAAGGCCAGGACCAAATTGAAACAAAGGGAGCCTTGTATTTGGTTGGCCTGAAATTCAGAAATTCCCTTCCCTTGGAACAGAGCCTGCAGGTGAGAGGAATGTTAAGTCGTGCAACTTTCCCTGTGGCAAGGAGAGGAAGTAGGTCAGTCTAGGAACATGATGGGGCTGATGTCACGGGGTCAGCAGGGGAAAAGCAAATGCAGAGAGCTGCTAGAGGCCAGATAAGTCGTAGGGAGTAAGTGTGAAGGAGGATGTGGTTTTGGAGGGGCAGGCAGTGATGTGGAGGGAGGAGACATGCAGTCCATGCGCTGAACAGTGAGGAGGCCAGTTTGGCTGGGTTACAGAGGATGTAGATGGACAAGTTCGGGTGGACAGATGGTCTGAAGGGTAGGGTAAGGAGCTGGCCGTGGTAAAGTTGTGAAAGGATTTTGAACATAGCCGTGATAACCTTCAGAGTTTGAATCCAGAGAGCACCCTCTGGCAGTAGAGTAAAGAATGGATGGCTAGAGGCCAGGAGGTGGGCTGGGAAACCGTCCTGGGGCTACATGGTAAGTGACACAGGGGAGGTTAGTTACGTGAGCAGAGTCTGTGCAACTTGGGATTTGACTCAATGTCAATGAGGAAGAGGAAGGCTGAGTGAGTATTCCAAACGTGTGAGTGCCTTGTACCCTACACTGACTTCTCAGAGCCAAAATCAGTCTTACTCATCTTTGTACCTGCAGTGCCCATCTCAGGGCATGGCATGTGGCAGGTTCTATAAATGTTCGATGAACAACAAAGTTCATTCATTGGGAGCCTCCTGGCCTCATCATTGGAAACCCAGTTACAGGAAAAAACTTGTTTGAGAAGGAAAGTGTATAGCTGATTGTCAGGTAAAATTAGAAGCAAATACGTGCTTGGAGTTCGGTGTGTTCCTCGTCAGTGGCACTTCCTTGGAGAGTTGGTGGAAGTCCCTAAAAAGGACCCGCACAGTCTCCCCCAGGGCTCGAACCCACTCCACCACAGCCACTGGCACCCAGCGCTTCCAGGACACTCACTCCAGGTGCCTCACTGAGTCTGCTCAGTGGGCTGTCAGGGACGTTACAACTATTATCCTCATTTTACAGAGGAGGAGACTGAGGCTCAGAGAGGATGTGGTTTACCCAAGCCAGTCCCTGGCGTAAGCAGATTTGAATGGAAGTCTTCAGATTCCTCAGCATCGTAACAGGGTCTGATGACCGAAAACCTTTGGCCCCAGTTCCTTCTGCACCGACTCTGGTTGGAGTCACCGTTTTTTTATAGCTCAGAAAAGGCTGCAGACAAATGAAGTCTCCTTTTTGTTTGTTTCTTTTGTTTCTGTCCTTAGGTGCTTGTGACTAAATTCACTAATTTCGCTGGCTGTCAAGGCTGTGTTAAGGAAAATGGGTTTGAACTGCTGTGGTTTTTGAGTGCTGGACTGGATGTCAGAAACCTTTGCCATCACGGGAAATTCTGTCACTCTGGATTTACTATCTGTTCCCCGCAGCCGAATTCCTCAGCAGTGCGATTTAGCGCCTGGCTCCCCATCAGCCAGTTTTGGCATTTATTTGAATGCATTACCCCACTGGTTTTCATAAACTATTTTACAATTGTTTAAAATAAATGACTGTTTATTTCCACAAAAACCATCTGTATTTCTTTACAGAGCAACAGATAACTGTATGTAAAATTTGGTAATGTCACAGTGACTCAAGTTAAGAGAAACAGATTGGACTGAAAAATTGGATGCTAAAGGACAGTGTTAAAGGCTTCCATTCTTTCTAACAAATGATATCTGGTTTTGAAGAAGGAAAAAATACCATTTTCCACAAGTACTGTCAGGCCTCCTTTCTCCAAGGGAAAGAGCACTCAAGGCAGGTTAGTGGAGGACGCGGACTGTTGGCGTTCTCTGTGGCAGTGAAGCGTCTGTCCCTTCCGGCGCTCTCTCTGCCGGAGGTGGTGTGGAGATGGCTCTTGTCCAGTGGCTGCCAGCTCTCTCCGGATTTGGAAGTTTGGGGTTGCCCATGCCTACGTCTTCTCGCTCTGAGGTTGAGCAGTTTCCACTTAGGCTGCGTGTTGTGGCTCAGAGAACTCTGGCGGCAAGCTCGTAGAGACATGTCGCAGTCGCGAGAGAAGGCAGGCCTGGGTGAAGGAACCGAACTGATTGAAATGGGGGGCTGGCCCCGGGCAGTGTTGGCCTTCCGTTTTCCAGCCTGTGGCCAAGGCAGCAGATGAGTAAGCTTGTTTCAGCTGGGCCCACACTACCTCCATCCATCCCCAGGAGGCCCAGTCAGAGTGGGGGCATTTGGAGTCCGATGGAGGTGGATCTTCACGTCCGTTTTGGACGAAGAGACAGGGTGGTAGCCAAGCAGACCAGGCTTCCCCTGAGTCACAAAATACTCACTAAATGCAGCTTGTGCCGGGGCTGTCGTCCTAGGAGTGTGCAGCTAGCAAAAGAGCCATGCCCATCGGAGAGCCTTTCAGCGCCGGCTGCTCAGAGAGGTCCAGAGGCCGGGGCTCCTGCGCAGAGTTTTGACTCACTGAGTAGGGGAGCCTGGCTCCAGAGAAGTGGAGTAAGATTATCCCAGACAGAGGCACTAGAGTGAACAAAGGCACAGAGGGCTGAAGCGCCATGGTTTGGAGGATATTTCTGGATTACTATGTTATTAGATGGGAGGTAGGAGAGGGAAGGAAATGAGACCGAAGTGCGGGGGAGACCTTGAGGCTCAGTTCCAGCCTCTGCTGGAGAACTAGAAACACCCACCCACTCCTCTGCCTCTAAAAGTGCTGCTTGCAGAGCAGAAGCAGCAACCCAGGAATATGACTTACTGAATCCTAGGAACAACTCCAAGAGGTAGGCGCTGTTATCATCCCTCTTTCGCAGATGGGGAAGTAAGGCACAGAAAGGTTAAGTAACTTGCCCAGGGTCACACAGCTGTTAAGTGGTGGAGCTGGGAATTCAAACCCAAGCAGTCTGGCTTGTAACCATTATACCATCCCAATGTGTTAGGGTCAGCAGAAGTTGCAGGGTGCTCCCTAGACCACACACACACTCCCACAGTGTTGGGTTCAGGGCAGGGGTCAAACCCAGACCTCCCTGCCCTCAGTTTGCAGGGATGGCCCATTGACACACCACCTCTGTCCTCAAAGCCTGAGTGGAGGCGTCAGGACTGCCCCAGAGGGAGGCTGAGTTGGCCAGAGAGAGTATGGCATCACCCTTTGTCTTCGCAGCCCGTCTGGAATCCATGAGGAGGACAGGGCAGGCACAGGTGTCCAGTCTGGGGTGACAGCAGCAGGTGGGCATTCTGGCTCTTGGTCCTCAGTCATGGCCTCTGTATGAACAGAACTCTGAGCACCAGCAGCTGCCTCGCTCCCTTGAGCAGCTCTGCAGTCTCTGGTCCAGCCACGGCCTGACTGGACCGCAGGGGCCCGGAGCAACCTAAGGTCTGTGCCTGTCAGTTCCTGGCTCCATGGCTGCTCACGTGTCTCCTCAGCCACAGACGAGCCCCGGGATCTGTGAGGAGCCAGAGTCCCCAGGCCCTAATCCGATCTAGCAGGAGTCACCTCTAAAATTGTGCCACCTCATTTTTTTAAATTAGATTTTTAATGACAAAAGTAATGCTCACATATACCCATTGTCAAAAATCTAAACAAGATAGAAGTCTATAAAGTAGAAAGCAAAAGCCTTCACCTCTGCTGTTACCCAGAGGCAATTCTAGCCAACAGAGAACCGTGAGAACAGTTCAGCTCGTGTCCTGTCAGATTGTGCTGGTGTGTGTGGTCTGCACATTTGCACTCACATGTATAAATGCCCATATAGCTGGGTTTGATTTTACTAAACTGGAGCATGCTCCATACGGTCTATATATTTTTAAACTTAATAGTATGTATAGAAATCTTCCATGTCTTAATAAGTTCACTTATTCTTTAAACAGCCATATAACATCCCAGTGTACATAATACTGTAATTTATTTAATAGTTTCCTACTGGAGAACATTTAGATTGTGCAGTTTTTTATATTAAATTAGTGCTGCAGTGAACATCTCTGAACATACATCATTGTGTGCTTTGTAGTAATGTGTCTCAGGACAGATTCCTTTGTTGGGTCAAGGTGGTTCAATTTTAAATGCCACCTCGTGGCAGTCGTTCTATTTAACAGCGATTACTGAGCACCTCCAAAGAGCCGTGCTCTGGGAATGCAGAGTTGGGTTTTTAAAAATGTCTCTCCACCCTTGTCCTCAAAGACTGCCCTGATTGGAGGGAGTTGGGGGTGGGACAATGACAGAGAGACAAAACTGCTTCCCATCCAGCCTGCTCAGTGCGGTGACAGAGGCAAGGCCCGAGGAAGTCGGGATGAAAGAGCTCTTGATTCTGACGGATTCAGGCAAGGCTGTGGGGAGGAGGGGAGATGCCAAAAGGTGTGCCTTCCTGCGCCTCCCAGGAGCCCATCGTCGAGGCTGGCTATTCAAGAAGAAATCCGTTCTAAAGAATTATGACGCTCCTGCATGTTCTCCTACACAAAGAAGGAAATCTCGGCTGTACGCCCTTTCCTTTCCTCCTCTTGGCACTTTCTGATTGATGATTGGAAATGATGGCAATACATAAACTATTTTTCTTTTTATTTTATGACCTGGTAATAGCAGTAACATATTTCCAGTAAATGTTTTCTATCGCAATAAAAAAGTTGTAACAGGACTAGAAATGGGTATAGTTAAACCCTAAAGAAATCACACTTTCAGAACCGTGGATTGAGGCAGTAACTCTGTAAATCATTTAACGTAGAAAAAGGCCCCCTCCCAGGAAGGGAATCAGGGTGAGCAGCTGGTGTGCACATTTAGTGCTGGTCAGAGAGGTTCCTCCTGTTGGGGTTGAGGGACCCTCATTTTGACCCCTTCAAGACCAACCACCCCCTTTCTCTCTTCTCTCTAGTCTCCCATCCTACATCCTCACTCCTTTCTGAACTGGTAAATCATCTCAACCTTACAATTTCTTTTTTCCAGCCCAAAGATTAAGATTACAAAACGCTCTTTCTGGAATTCAGCATTAGTGTGGTTGAGAGCATGGGCTCTGGAGTCCCACGCCTTGCCCTGCCCTCTCCAGGACACGTGACGAAACCACTTCACTTTTTGTTTCCTCCTCTGTTAAATGGGGTTGTAATAGGGCCTGCCTCCTAGAATTTTATCATTTAGAGAGCTAATGTGTGCATGTAAAGCACTTTGTTAAGGGCCAGGAAAGACCTCATTGTCAGTCCCTGTTGTTTTCCAAAAGGGCAGATTGATGATTTTTTAAAAATTTGCATAGTAGTGTAACAAGCGACAGTTGCCAAGCGTTTCTGATGTCCTAGGCACTGTGTTACTCATGATCTTCGCAGTTACTCCAGGGAGGTTTAGGTCACCTAACTTGCTTGTAAAAGAGCTAAGATTTTAATCCAAGTCTTTTTGCCTCCACAACCCAAGCCGTAAGCACATGTCCACCTTCTAGGATTAGATGCTCAGTGGCAGCAGTAACGGTAAACTTTGAGTAATTCTGTCGCGCACCAGACATGGTCTCCTTTGGCTGACAAAGATTTGGAACATAATGTTAAAAACCTGTGCTCTCAAAACTCGAGGACCAGTCCAAAAAAAAGCAGCATTTCCCTTTTCTAGTTGGGGGCAGAGCAGCCTGCTCCTTGATCCTTATTTAGGCTTTGTTACCCTGAAGAGGATGGAGAGAAGCTGCTGCTTCTGCATCTCGTATCCTTAACATGCTGTAAAAATTAGGCCCTTCCCAGCCTTTGTCTTTAATTTCTGATTCTAGCTGACACCTTCATTAATGGTCCAGTGCAAGCTTTCTGTCGACTTGAGGACTGCTGTGCAAAAGTGGTTTGCTCTCCTATCAATAATAGTCATAATTTCCCCAATACTCTCATCAGCAGTGAATTGAGTCTTGCAGCAAAGAAATGGAAACCCCAGTGCAATGGTTTTAAAGTGATTTGTCTTGTAGACGGCGTCTTATTTCAGTAAAATCAGGTCAGCGCAGCACTGCTGGGTCAGATGTAAGTCTGATACAAATTAGTTGGAGGAAATTGATCATTTGAACTTTAGGTTATTTTTAGCTACTGTAGCTTTTTAAATATCTCTTTTCTTTGTTTACATTTGTTTTAATAAACTTGAACCATCATTGTCAGGCAAAATAAATGTCTTCTCGATTTCAGCCAAGCCTTTGATAAGAGGAAAGACTGCTCTCTCCCCACCCACGGTAGAGGCCGTCCCTGCGCAGCTTTGAGATCTGCTGCAGTTGTGGCGGTTGCTTCAGCACTTACGCCCACTCCTCCTCATCCTCCCGCCAGCCCCCTTGCTGGGG
This sequence comes from Anoura caudifer, assembly GCA_004027475.1. NCBI lineage: Eukaryota > Metazoa > Chordata > Mammalia > Chiroptera > Phyllostomidae > Anoura > Anoura caudifer. The sequence goes on from PVKU01000449.1 coordinate 271,129, forward strand.
TTTGTTTATTGCACAGACTGGCCCCTTGACCAGTCTGTTCTTCATTGCTATTGAAAGTTAATGGGGGCAAAATTGCATTCCCAAACATTTGAACCTGAAGTGGCCAAGGCCGAACTTAGTTGATCTCTGGTGATCGGTTCAATTTAGTTACGATTTTTTGCCATTAGGCTGGGGCTGAATGATGGTGATTTGGTTGAGGCCAAATGTCTGGAGAAAATTGGCTCCCTGATAAGAGTGCTGTTATCAGAGGGGGCTGCCTTCTCATTTACATTTAGATGAGTATTGATTATTTATTTACTCAGAGAAGTGAGATTCGTTTCCAATCTTATCTTTCTCGTCTCTGCTTGTCAGCAGAAAGAGAGATAGAGCTCCTGACATCAGGCCAAGATAACAGCACTTTGTAGTGCAGATAAAAGTTGGAATGGGCCTTTTTCTAGTCTTGACTGAAAGGATAAGTTTTAAAAATTAGAACTGATGGGTCATGCTTTCAAAACCTTTCCTGAAGGTTTTGCAGTTTAACTAGGCAGGAGAATTGGTTTATTGGAACAGCCTTGGTCTTTCTTCTTTTGTAATAGGAATTGTATTTAATTCTATTATATTCAGCTGTTTCACTGAGAGCAAATTGTGCATTGGCTCAGAATAGGCTAAAGTGTGACCTTATTGTCATGTCAGCTTATTCCTTTTTTATTATTTAAATTCCAAATGATCCAATCTGAGCCTCAGAGGGGGTATAAACTACAGTGGTTATCACATGAATATAATTCCCATGCTTACGTGTATTAAGACAGAGCAGAAAATGATTGCAGCCGCCCCTAGAGGAAGAGCTGTAAGCGATGGGCTGACACTAAGTGCAGACAGTTTAGAGTAGCTGGCGTTGGGTCTGAGCTCTGGTGTGGACGGCGTCAGCTTGTCAGCGATGGCGTTGCTCTTTGAGGAAGTCACATCCCGCCAGCCCCTTGTCACCAACAGTGCCACCAAAGGAGCCTTCCGAAAATACAAAGTTGATGATGGCACCCTCCTGCCCTGCCAGCATTGGTTGCTCGCAAGAGAGAATTGGAACCAACAGTCTTGGTCAAGTATCCAGCTGCAGCTTCCCCTCGAACCCCCACCAAGCCTAGGCCTTTCCACGCTGAATTTCCCTTGGTCCGGGGGTGGGGAGGGGTTTCAGTACCTCCTTGCCTTTGCACATGCTGTTTCCTCCCGGAATGCACTAATTCCTTCTTCTTCCCCTGGCTCCAAGTCCTCCTCCAAGATTGGGTTCAGATGTTTCTACCTGAAGGAAGGGGAAGTTCATTGTCCTGTGTTCACTGTGTTCCCACAGCACCTGTCCCGACCCAAGGAAGAGCACTATTTGGGTCTTTGATAATTTAGCTGTTTGTGTGTGTCCTGCCACATCCCCAGCCTGCTTAATGGCAGGAATCTTTCATGATTATTCATCTGTGTCTGGGACATTATCGACGCTCAAAAAACTTTGTTAACTGGGTGCATAGATGGCATTGTAACATCACGTATCCTTGGATGCCTGTGCTGCCATGGTTTGTTCTGTGGGTTCTGGCATTTGCTCACCATTTTTAGACTACTTTTGTGGGACCTGAGAGACTAGGGAACTTGAGGGACCCTGGCTGCTGAACAAGTCTCTAATCTGAAATGCTGCCCATAGCTTCAAAGCAAGCTGGTTTAAATAGATACGCTCCCTCTCCCACCCTCACGCCTGCCTTGGACACGTGTGCGAAAGGATCTCAGCTCTGCTGCCAGCATTTCCTGCTACTTTGTCTCTCCCGAAATGGGGCTGCTAGTCTGTCGTGACTTTTGGGCAAGGGATCTGCCTGCGCCTCCCTGCCGTGGTTTCTGTCCCAGCCTGTACTTGCGGTAACAGCAGCCGTCACTGGGCCCTTCACTAAGGGAGTCCAGGCTGTCTGAAGCCTCACAGCAGCCCTCTGAGGGGAGTTCTGTTGCCCTCGCTTTACGGATGAGCAAATGCACAGGGAGTACGCAGCTTCCCCAGAATGCATTGTCACTCCCTGAGAGGGTACAGACCGACCCCAGGCGTTTCTGCTCAAAGCCAGCCTTGCCTCTTACTTGCTCCCACTTAACCTTTTCTGGCTACTTTCAGGTTAAAGCAGCTCTTTAAGCTGCTGAATGGAAAAGAGCTGACATGAATGCATATCCATGATAGCGTTCAGCGTCTGACTTTACCATTTTTCCTCAGATAGGCGGTCCTCAAACTTGTTCTGATGCTCAGCAGTCATAATGATAGGTTAATTCATGTATACCCCACTTCAATCCAAAAAACATTTGGGAAACATACGTTACTATGGTAGGATAAAAAATACGTGAATTGAAAGCTGCATGAAAGGAAATGGAAATTAAAGACTCAGAGGATTAAATGACACAGAACGTGTGTCCAGTCATCACGGTCGGGTCACAAGGTTAGTGCCGAACTTCCCCGTGGGCAAAGGAGGAAGGGACACAGCATCAGTTAGTTACAGGATTTATGTTCAACTGTTTAAAGATACAGAAGAGCAAGCCCGTTGCTCCGAGGAAGTACGGTTTCCTGCGACCGAGGTCTGAAGGAAGTGTCTCCCATGGGTTTTGAGAAATAAGACGCAGAGTGATTGTGGCAATGGTGTGGCTTCTCTCCCTTTGGACTTCCGCACCTGTAGTCCAGGTGGGTCTGCTCTCTCAGCTGGCTCTCCGCCCTGAAGGAACCACATGCTGAGACCGAGTCCGCTCAGTCAAGGACCAAAGGGATGGAGGGAGCCGGACCAGCCCGTGTGCTTCCACCACACAGCAGATACCACAGATTTTCTGTGAAACTCACATGCTGAGACGTTTGCCTCAGGTTTACAAAACCCCGTAAAAAAACCTGCCCAAAGTGCCCAGAGCAGTATTTTGTCCCTAGCCCGTTTGGTGGCACGGTATTACTGCAGTAAACATATCATTGGAGTGCCCACATGGATTTTCTTGTCACTGCAGAGTAACTGCTTCCAGAATCTTCCTTTGTGTTTCCCTCTGCTGTGAAGCGGAGGCTTGGGGCCTCATGCGCAGCTGTGACATTTCAAAGCCTCTTTCCAAAGGGTGGATGTTGCCTTGAGAGCCATGTCCTGTTCAGGGTGAAAGCGCCTTTTATATTTTGTGTAATCATTTTTTTGGCAGAAGTATATGACTGGAAACTGACTTCACAGCTTGTTCTTTTACAACAGTTTTGGCTGCTATTTTCTTTTCTTTCCTCCCATGTCAGCTGCCTTAAGATTAAACAAGCATTTGATAGAGAGTGGGTTCGGGTTGTCACTATCTTGATCGTCATTAACAGACATTTATTAAGTACCTGTTAGGAACAAGGCCCTGCGGTTCGTGTGTAGTGTAGAGAGTGCAGGCCTGGGCAGCCCCGGGTGTGATCCTCGTTCCACCACTTCCCGGGAGACACTGCGCAGGTCACTTAGGCTCTGTACGTCACAGTTCCTCCCTCTGTGAAGTAGAAGCCGTGCTCTTCAATCCTAGGGTGGCGGTACATGAGGCGATCTCTGTAAAAGGCCTAGCGCAGTATTTGGTACGTAGGAGACCCTGTTATGGTATGTGATCTCTTAGTGTCGTTACAGTCTGCTGATGAAGAGTGATGAATCCTGACACTTGAAGAGCACTATTACACTATCAGACACTGTTCTAACTTCTCTACAACTGTTAGCTCACTGAATCCTCGGACAGGCCTACGAGGTAGGACTCAGCCAAGACTAGACCCAGGCAATCGGGCCCCAAGTTCATGCCCTTCACCATCACACAACGTTGCTTCTCATCTATACCCTGCCTCTCATTATACAATAGGGCCTGAAGTCATCAATCTGGCTTTTTCAGGGGAAAATGCGTGAAATAGTCTTTCTGTGTGAGATAAGTTATCCAGTGTTGGGGCAAGAATTAAGAGAGAAACTGATATTCGGAACAGGGAGTTTTCCACTTGGGTTTAGATCTCAAGCCTCATCTACAATTTAACCACATGCAATCTTTCCCCAAGTTGGGATCCATCCATTTTTTGCTAAGTTCAGAAGCGGGTTTCCAAGTTGTTCTATAGCTTTTATGGAAGAGCAGGGAGTGCCCAGAGCAGATGGCCTCACATTTTCAGTTACTGACAAAACTGGGCATACATGGGAACATTCTTAAGGAAGGATGGGGAGAGAGTCTTCCTGGATGGATGGAAAGATAGGATGAGCCTGTCTTCATGAGGACCCGGGGTACAGCCATAGCATGGAATATTTAGTATGTGTGGATTTCATTGAAATAAATTATTTCAGGTCATTTTCATTTTGAACTTAAACAAGAATTTAAGTGATTCAGAACCCAAATGAATCCACAAATCTATAAAAATCTATACTTATGCTATAAACTATGGCCTCTGTATAATTGGCCAGTAATTTATAGTTTGCAAGAGGAAGAAAGGTTCAAAACACATGGTTTTTGAGCCAAAGATCTTTGGGTTTCATTTCTCCTTCCTGCCTTTGTGGTCTTGGGCAAATTACTTCACCCTGCCAACCTTCAGGGCCCCAGTCTGGCACATGAGGATAATACCTACCTCTTAGAGCTGCTGCAAGGAATCACTAAGGTAACGTATGTGCAGTGCCTCAAGTATTGTGGTCATTCAGGAAATGGGAGTTGTTATCATACTAGGCGGCAAGGAGAACGCCCTAAAACTACTTTCTGGAAACAAACTATTTTAATAGAGATATCTGCAAGACCCCAGAAACAAGAAAGTAAATGTTGAATGATGTTATTTATGGCTTTAAGAGTGGTGCAGGGACTTGCGTTTAGGGGTACGAGGCCCTTCTTTGTACTCCCTGCCTCCCCTAGTTTCCCTCATCCGCGTTTCCCAGGCAGCTGCAGTAACCGGAAGGAGAAAGTACGGAAAGAAGATCAGCCAGAAGTGCACCCTAATGCAGCCATGCGTGGGCTCCCCGTGATCAGGAAAGGGGCGGCTTACTTCCAATCCAGCTGTCAGGCCCACAGCCCCAGAAGGCCGACGCCCTGCACACTGCACTCAAAGTCACCATAACCATGCCAGGTTGCAGGGTTACCTAAGATGAAAATACCAATCTGCATGAACAGATAATGTCTAGTTTTGATTAGATTAAATTTTGCATGTGAAGGACCCATTGGAGATGCCATGATGTGTGATAATTATAGTATCCTCAGAAAAAAGGGCTTGTAAATGTATATGATTTTGTTAATTATAAAAGTAGCCTTTATTTATTATAGGAAATGTGAAAAATCCAGAATAACACTAAAGAAAAATAAAAGCACTTCTTTTTTGTTCCTCTGCCACTTGCAGCCAATTTTATTTTATTTTATTTTATTTATTTTTTAAATATATTTTATTGATTATGCTATTACAGTTGTGCCGTTTCTCCCCCATCATTCCCCTCCAACTCTGCACACCCCCTCCCACCCACATTCCCCCACTTTAGTTCAAGTCCATGTGTCAAATGTTCTTTAGCTTCTACATTTACCACACTATTCTTGCCCTCCCCCTGTCTATTTTCTACCTACCGTCTATGCTACTTATTCTATGTACCTTTTCTCCATTTCTGTGTTTCTGTTCTAGTTGTTTGCTTAGTTTGCTTTTGTTTTAGGTGTGGTTGTTAATATCTGTGAGAGTGCTGTCTTTTTACTGTCCTATTTTTTATCTTCTTTTTCTTAGGTAAGTCCCTTTAACATTTCATATAATAAGGGCTTGGTGATGATGAACTCCTTTAACTTGACCTTATCTGAGAAGTGCTTTATCTTCCCTTCCATTCTTAATGACAGCTTTGCTGGATAGAGCAATCTTGGATGTAGGTCCTTGACTTTCATGACTTGGAATACCTCTTTCCAGCCCCTCCTTGCCTGTAAGGTCTCCGTTGAGAAATCAGCTGACAGTCTGATGGGAACTCCTTTGTAGGTGACTGTCCCCTTATCTCTTGCTGTTTCTAGAATTCTCTCCTTCATTTTAATCTTGGCTAATGTAATGATGATGTGCCTCGGTGTGTTCTTCCTTGGGTCCAACTTCTTTGGGACTCTCTGAGCTTCCTGGACTTCCTGGAATTCTATTTCCTTTGCCAGATTGGGGAAGTTCTCTTTTATTATTTATTCAAATAAGTTTTCCACTTGTTGCTCTTCCTCTTCCCCTTCTGGTACCCCTATAATCTGGATGTTGGGACCTTTAAAGATGTCCTGGAGGTTCCTAAGCCTCTCCTCATTTTTTGAATTCTTGTTTCTTCCTTGTTTTCTGTTTGTTTGTTTGTTTCTTCCTTCTGGTCCACTCCATTGATTTGAGTCCCAGTATTCCTCCCATCACTATTGGTTCCCTGTGTGCCTTCCTTCATTTCACTTATTGTAGCCTTCATTTGTTCATCTAATTTGTGACAAAATCAACCAATTCTGTGAGCATCCTGATCACCAGGGCTTTGAACTGTGCATCTGATAGGTTGGCAATCTCTTGGTCACTTAGATGAATTGACTCTGGGGCTTTGAGCCATTTTTGGTTTGTTTTTTTTTGTTGTTGTTGTTGTTTTGTTTTGGTCTGGTTGCACCTGTTACGTAGTGAGGGGCAGAGCCTTAGGTGTTCCCCAGGGCGGGGCAGCCCAGTTGCTGGGTTGTGGCACTATATGTGGGGGCAGGGTCCTAGAAGGAACAATGGCACTTGCTCCACTCTCTCTCGGATTCCAGTCCCTTCCGCCACTTCCTCTTCGCCTGGATTATCTGCGCACGAATGTGGGACCTCCTGGTCAGCCAGCCACCTTGCACGGTCTCACTGGGTCTGCCCGTTGCCACCCCATGCCCAGGGTCCGCTAGCTGCCACCTGTACACCTGGGATCTGCCAGCCGCTGCCTAAGCACCCAGGTCTGCCAACCCCCACTTTTTCCTGCTGCGACTCCGCCCCTCTTATCAGTCTGGATGAATGGTTGTCCGACTTCCGTGCAGTTCAATTTTCTATCAGTTCTGGCTGTTTTCTTGTTTCTAAATCTTTGTTGTCCTTAATTTTGGTTGGGCGAGGAGACATAGTGTGTCCACCTACGCCTCCATCTTGGCCGGAAGAATAAAAGCACTTCTTTTCCCACTATTCAGTATGACCACTATTCACCTTTTTAAAATACCCTTTCATAATTGCAGTCATCCCGCACATATTGTGTTATAATTACCTGTTTTAATAAAATAGCATATTGTAAATATGTTTTATAAAATTAAATATTTTGCAACATTACTTTTAATATCTTCAGGGTATTTTACAATATTTTGTTGGACCAAGTATTTCAGAATGTTTTATTAGCTTTAGGGTATTCCCAGTTCTTGGCTATCATGAAAAAATAATTTACAGCAGCTCAGCTTGTGCCCGGGCACCACCACAAATCCATAGGCATGGATGGCAGTGCCTTACACACTGCGCTGGCTGGGAGTTACTGGGGATGGGGCAGTCAGAGGTTGTTTAACAGGCCAGTGTTGTCAGTAGCATCTCTCCAGGTTCAGGGGTGACACCCTTCCCTGCAGTGGGCTGAGGATGCCCACAGCTGTGAAAGGTGGGTGTTAGGGAGGGGGAAAGGAGAGGGTGCTTAGGAACCTCTCACCAGGTAAGTTTTCTTAAGTTCTCCTGGGCATGATTTTCCTATGATTACAGCTACTAGTGAATGTGAAGGCATGCAAACATGCTTGGCCATTGACAGATGTGACTGACAGGTGACAGGTAGCAGAGACCAAGAATTATGTGTATTTTCATACCTTTATTTACTCAATATTTTGAAACTAAATTTAACTATGGATAACATTGAAATACAATACCTTCTTAACCTGAATACAGCATACAAGGGAGGACCCCCCAAAACAGAGTTTATTTATAAAAAGTTGTGTATTTATTCTTAATGTTTACACTTTAATCACCTTCAAAATACTCTCCGTTTGATGTGATACACCTATTGTGATGTTTTTTCCACTGCTCAAAACAGTTTTTGAACTTGTCAGTCTTGATGCCTTTTAGTACTTCTGCCATTTTTTGTTTCACCTCTTCCATGTTGGCAAAATATTTCCCTTTGAGGATTTGTTTCATCCAGAGAAACAAAAAAAGTCACTCAGGGCGAGATTGGGTGGGGCACAGGGGTCATGTCATTTTTTATCAAAAACTGCTGAACATTCAGTGCAGGGTGGGCAGGTGCGCTCATAAATCACCCACCATGAAATGGGAAAACATACTGAAAGAATCTTCCAAAAACATTCACTGAAGCCAAATGCAGCCTCTCACAACAATGCCAGCTGGTACACTGATACAGATGGGTTCCTAAAACACCTCGTCGGGGAAGCCTGTACTACAAGAGGCCCACCCTCCAGATAGTTCCAGTTTTTTAGGGGGAGTCCCACCTCATATGAGAGTTTTTAAGAATTATGTGGACTTCTGAGCATGTACTTGCTTAAATACATAGTTATATGTGTGTTGAGCATTGTTTATTTATTAAAGGTTTAAAAGCTGTAAGTATTATAGAAAAAGAACTGAATGTATGTATGAACTCTGAGAACTGGCAGAAGTGCTAATGAGATACCAATTAAATTAGAGAAAAGAGCAAATATACCGTGAACCACAGTGCCACACATGAACACAAAATGCGGGAGAGGAGTATGCCGTGAGATGAGTGAAATGCCTCCAGCCGATGGAGGAGAAGTACTGGTCCCACTGGTGACAGCTGAAGAACGCATCTCCAAATGCGTGTTCTGCCTGGGAGGCCCCTGATGCTTCCCTCAGATCTCTGGCAGCTCTTCCCCTGTCTGACCGACCACACATGCCTTTCGTAGTCAGAGCAGTAAGACAGTTGCTTAGCCTCTCATCTGCCCAACAACCATTAACAACGGGAGTGGTCCTTTGAATCTGATCATTGAAAGCGCTAGGTGTTATCTCAGAAGAGCAAGATCGTCATTTGGCTGGACAAAGAAATATATGAATAAATGTATAAAATGCCCCAGCGTTTTTATTAAGTTCTGCTGAACCTCTTGTGTGACAGAGGATAGCTAGTATGCCTGCTTTCCAGGGTTATTAAACCTTTGTCTTTGTGTTTTCATAAATGTTTCAAAAAATCATGAAGGAGCACCCACTGTCCTATTGCTGTAACCGAGAAACCTGAGATTTGGGTTTTTTTAACCTCATGGTTCTTAAAAAACTTTTTGAACTTTTAGACTGTTATTATATTAGTTATAAACATCTTATTCCTGCTTAAATTGATTATTTATTATTACATAATGATTATTAATAAGTACTTTTGTAGGAATCAGTATTTACTAAGTATTTTTCTTAGAGATGAGATTTCACTCATCTCACGGCAGTCTCCTCTCCCACATTTTATGTTCATCCGTGGCATTGTGGTTTCATGGTATATCTGATCTTCTCTCTAATTTAATGGGCATTTCATTATTTCCTTATACTCAGAATATAGTATCTCTGCTGTTCACAATAATCCTTCAAGGTTGTAAGTATTCCTTCCTCGGAAACAGGCGCAGAAAAGGGCAGGTTACTCGCTCGTAGCTGAGAAACCGTGTAGCCCCGCTGTGATCCCAGGCCAGTCTGACCCACGACCGTCTGCCTCTCACCGTGTTGGGGGGAACTGCGTGGAAACAGACCTGATAGTGCTGTAGACCAAGCCGCTGAGTGAAGCTTGTGTGGAAGGTGCCCAGCCTCTTCCATTTTGGAGAGCTGGACCCACAAGACAGACCGCAGCATGTTCCCGATGCTTTAACAGCTTTTTGCCAACATGTGTTGTTTTTTCAACGTTAAATTCACTGTTTCAGCCTTCCTCCCTCCTCCCGCCCCTTTGGTCTTCCAGGCCCCCAGTACCGCCTGGAGAAGCAGAGTGAGCCCAACGTCGCCGTGGACCTGGAGAGCACCTTGGAGAGCCAGAGCGTGTGGGAGTTCTGCCTGGTCCGCGAAAACAGTACGTTGTCGGCCTCCTCGCTCCGTGCCTGCCTGTCTGTTGCTGTCATGCTTAGGAGTCACGTGTTTGGGGACACTGGTCTGGGCAGATTTCACGTGACCGTTTTCCAAGGCAGACCTCAGCCTTCTGCCAAAAGTGTATTCCAAAGTGAAATGATTGATTTCATGCTTTTTGGTAAAGAGTCTGCACCCTGTTTAGCTCTCTGTGATTAATATTTTTTCTATTAAACTGTATCTTCCTAAGTTAGGATCAGTCCTGGAAACAGCTTAGAAATATGAGGCCTTTTCTGAGGCAAAGGCTGTTTTGTATATACAGCAACTGGCCCTGTCAGTATCGCCATTCAGACATCAAGTTTTAGAAAGTTCTCGTTTGTGTACTCTTAGCAGGAGGCGATGCAGGGTTCCTAGTGCTGTGTTGTAAGCCTCTTCACACCGGCAGCTGATTCCTCTCCGTTCTCCCTTTAGCGTTTCCGAGTTGGGAATCTTTGCCATTCCTCTCCTCTGTACTCCCGTTGGCTTAAGGAGCAAGGGACCCGTGAGAACTGAGATTGTGGTAGCCAGCCCTCCGTGGTGACCCCGCCTCAGGGCTTTTACACGGCCCGTTCTTCTCCCCACTCCAGCTGTCATCCTTCGTCTCAGTTTAAGCGAGGCCATCGGTGATCTGCCTCTCCCCCGACCCCCGCCAGCTCCTGATCCATCCCTCATTTGTTTCCCCCGTTATATTTTGTCGTAGAGCATACTACTTTTCATTCATTGCATATATTTCTGTCTACAATTACATATTTTTCTCAATGATCATTTGATATCTTTTCCCCATGAGATTTTCAGGTCTCTGAGGGTATCTCTGATCCATAGCAGGTTGCCCTTCATTAATTCAGCCAATATTTACTCCTCACCCCCAATGTACTGTAGGAGCTTAGTAAATATACAGGGTGAGGCAAAAGAAAGTTTACAGCTATGAGAACATGAAACACCGAGTTTATTCTTATATTATCATTTACTTATGATTGTATTATTTTCCATACGAACAACTGTAAACCTGCTTTTGCCCCAAAAGCAGATTGAATGAGAGAATGAATGGCAGTTTTCCCATCGTGCCACGGACCCTCTAAGCAAGACTGGGCTGCTGCTCCTGACAGCCCCTTCTAGAGAGGCATGTGCAGAACTCAGCAGGCAGGTCAAATGTGCTCTTTGCATTTATAGCAAATTCTGGAAAGCAGAAGGTCGGTGTCCCCATGGTCTGTATAAGTATCTCGTAGAAATACATAAAGAAATAAAACCCATTTGGGTTCTCAAATGATCCCCAAAATTCAAATAAGTAGTAAACATTTCTAAAAATGTTCATCCCTATCAACAATCTGAGATACAAACATTTTAACACAACCTATCAAACAAGCCAGGTATTTCCAAATGAGTCCTCATTGCTGGGGACAGGGAAATGGGTTATATTCGTATACTGGTGACTATAATGTAAGTTAACTTAATGTATCTGGAAGTATCAAGGGACCTAAAAATGTTTACCCAACATTTCTGCACTTGGAAATCTATCTTAAGGAGAAAAGATTTAAAATGCAATAAAGATTTGTGTATAATGATAGATAGGTGTTAGATGTTTATAGTATTTACGAGAGTACATAATGTCTATGTAATATCCCCATATGGGAAAATTATGTGGGACATCACCTTTTGTAAAGGCAGAGTAAGTAATTTGAACAGATTTGCCCACTGAAAGTAACAAAGCTGATTAAACTCTACAAATCATAGAAAATTGGTAATAGCTGATATCTGGAAGGAGATTGAACTGCAAGGGGTAAGATCAACACCTAGGACAAATTTTGTCCTGACAGCATTTGAATTGGAAGGCTGCAATATTTAAAGAAAATTTTACATCCTTTAAATTCATAGATTGCATAAGAAGAAAGGCCAAAAAGTAACAAGTTCAGCATTTAGCTCAAGAAATTAGAAAACAGAAAAAAGAAAAGAAAAGGAAGGAAGCAATGAAAGTAAAAGCAAAAATTAAGAAAATAGAAAATTTAAGGACATCAGAACCAAACATTGCTTCTTTGAAAACATTAACAAACTTGCTAAACCTCCGAGGAAGTGGGTGGGAACCATGGCAGACAAACCAAGAACGGAAAAGCACAAATAGTAACAGGATAAGAGGCACTGCAGATCCTGCGGTCTACTCAGTAGACGATGCAGGGTTATTTTAAAAGGTCAGTACCCCAAATTGTGAAAATGTAGATGTAAAAGGAAAAAAAAACCCTCAAAGTTGACACAAGAAGAAATAGAAAACTTGAATATTCCCATAACTATTTTGAAAAATTGAGTTCGTGATTGAAAGCCTTACTGCAAAGAAACTCAATCCCAGACCGCTTCACCGGCAGGTTCTACCGAACGCTTCTGAAGAAACCACCCGAGCCTCACCTCGGCCGTGCCGAAGGGTGGGAAACGAGGGTGCGCTCTGCGTTTCCTGTGAGGAGGCTGCCATCCTCTTCCCACCGAACCCCGGCAGAGACCCTACATGACAGAAAACTTTCAGACAATCTTAAGTACATACAACTGTCCTAAACCAGGTGTGATCAAACTGAATTCAGCATTATCTTAAAAGAATGTAACATTCCCGGGTTGCTTTTATTCTAGGAGTACAAGGTTAGTTTAGTAATAAGAAATCCCAGTCAGTACAATTTGCCACGGTAACAGACTGAAAGGAGAGGGCCGTCTCAGGAGATAGAGAATGCTCTTCCGTCATTCTGAGTTGTGCTTACTGGAAGTTTTCATTATGAGAAAAATAACTTGGATGTAATATTAAGAGGGAAAATTGTCAAGGATACAGAAATAACACAGCTAGACTAATCTCAACTATGTAATATCAAAACCAACAAACCAAAAAAAAGAAGAAGAAAAATTGGAAGGAAAATGCCAAAATGCTAATAGTGGTTGTCTCTGGTCAGCAAGATTCTGGGTAATTCGTTTCCCATCCTCTTTATTCTTTACTTGTATTTTCCACAGTTTCTAGAATGAGCGTGCGTGACTTTCTAACAAGAGAAAGCCAACAAGCGATGCGGGCAGGCTCACGCCGACACAGATTACGGAACGAGGGCCCCTCTAGTTTCACGGTCCCTGCGACCGCTGCTTGAGTCACGCCCACGGGAGAATTGTAACAATACACTCTTTGTAGCTTTGCTTATCTGGTTTTTATTATACCTGATATAAATAGGTAATCCCTCCCTCCCTGTCTTTTTATTTCATTCTTTAAAGAATCTAAACATACTAGGGGAACTAATTCACAAAACAGGAACTCTGTAGTGGATTCTGTCTCAGAATGTTGATTCCTTGTTATATAAATAAGAAAAAAATTGTTATTTATTAGCATCTTGGTAAATGTTTTGGATATATAACACTTATTTATGTAAAATAATTTTTCAGGTAACAGAGTGTAACTGTGAAAACTTAGCCTCTCCTCTCTCTCCTAACTCCCCTCCCAGAGACAGCGATTGTTCCCAGTTTCATCAGTGTCTTTGATCCAGGGATCATCTGTGCATGTGCAAACATACTCTGTATATGTGTGTGTGTGTGTGTGAATATACCCACACACAGAGCCAGCCCTCTGGATCCATGGGTTTAGTTAGCATGTGCGGATTTAACCAACCGCGGATGGAAATACTCAGAAAAAAGTGTTAAGTTACTGCTGACGCTTACTAAGTAGTTAGGTCTGCATGGTTGCACCCTAAACAGTGTGGTTTAACAGCTACTTGCAGGGCATTGACATTGTGTTAGGTGTCGCAGGTGATCTGGAGGTGATCTACAGTATATGGGCAGGATGCTGAGGGTGATGCGCAGTGAACCATGCCGTTTTACGTAAAGGACCTGAGCACCCACGCATGGTGGAACCTTCCGGGGGTCCTGGGACCTGTCCCATGTGGATACCAGAGGCAACAGGACTGTGTACACACGCATTTGTGTTCGCGCCCTTTTGAAAAACAGATGGCAGCCAGTTATCAGTTCTCTGAATTTTTCTTTTACCATTTTGACAAATGTTGTAGAGATCATTTCACATTGATCCACGTAATATTTTACCTAAAAATTTACCTCTTTTTAACTGTTGCACAGTATTTCACAGTATACTGTGACTCTAAATTAGTTTTTCTACTTGTGTCTTTGTTTTGAGGAGGTCAAACTTTCTTACACTAGGAAAGGGAAGCTGTGAGAATTGATGGATAAAGCTTTGAAATCTGGGCTCTTGTTCTTACTACACTTCTAAGCATGAGCACAGTCGTAGGTAACTCGTGTGACATCTGTGAACCTCGGCATTCCCGTCTTAAAGGATCTGCAGGAACTTCCGGTTCTTACACTCTGAGTCGAGTCCTTGTGTCAGTGGAAGAAGGCGTCCCGGTACCTACAAAGGCCGCGAGGCAGTCGGTGGTTTCCAATCAGTAGAATACTATAACTAGTTTTTATAAAATGTAAGTGAACTTAAAAACCAGTTTATTCTTTCTATAGAAAAGGTTTGTTTTTTAATTTTTTAAAAATTTTAAGTAGAAATTCCAGTCAAGAACCGAGTATTCCCAAGTAGCTAACTATGAAAAAGTTGGATTGAGATTTTAAAAACATTGCAGAAATAGAATTTTTAACTTCTTTTGCTATATTTGATCAGGACAGGTTTAAGTTTTTTATTCCTTGATTGATTTTAGAGAAAGGGGAAGTGGGGAGAGACAGGCAGACACACACCAGTTTGGTGTTTCACTGACTGTGTGCTCAGTGCTTGATTCCTGTGTGTGCCCTGACCAGAGGTTGAACCTGGAACCTTGGCATGTGGGGACAATGCTTTAACCAACCGAGCTACCTAGCCAGGGCCTTACAGCCATTTGAAGAATGAACTAAATTATGAGCATCAATTATGTAGCGTTTAAGAAAATATGCTATCAAACCAGACTGCCTTGGTTCACATTCTGCCCTGACACTTACGAGGCTGTGTGACCTTGGACAATTTAGCTTCTCTGGGGTGGTTTATCCCTCCTCATAAGATTGATGGGAAGAGGATGTCAATAATCGTAAAGTTCTTAGAAAGGTGCCTGGCACATAATAAACACTCAGTAAATGTTAACCGTAATTAACAAGTAATGAAAGAGCAGCATTCTGAGACTGACAGAGCAAGTGGGCCGCACTCGCAGAGGCCTGGAATCACAGGACAGTCGGGGCCCTCCAGGGGCGTGTGATGGGGGGAGGGAGAACGAGTGGGGGGTGGGGCAAGGCTGTCTGTCAATCTGTGTCACGGGACCAGAGAACTTAGAACCCGCGCACTTTCCAGCAAATGCGTATGCTGTTCTAGAAGAGCTGTGTGCCTTATAGGTAAACCATGCGATTGAGAAGACTGCCGTAAGTGTGGATGTTATCTTTCAGTTTTTCTTCTGAGAAACTGTGGGGCCTAACTTTATATCAAGAACATGAAAAGATTTTTTTTACCTTGTTTATTCAGGCCTTGTACTGTAAGGCGTTGTACCAGACATTTTGAAAATGGGCTCTCTTGTAATTTTCACAACCACCCTATAAGATGTTTTATCTGTGGATAGAGGTTGTGACTTGCCCAAAGTCAGCTCGCCAGGAAATGATAGAAACAGAATTCTAAGTCAGCTGTCTGATTCCAAAGGCCCCCCTGGGATTGTTGATGAAACAACCTAAATGTTCAGTCCCAAGGAGAGCAATGACAATTGGCTTTCTGAGAGAAGAAGCTTGCAAAGGAAGCCGATATGACAAGGGTTTCCGCCTAGGGACTGAGAGTCAACATTTGTGCTTGGATCCTGGCCTAAATAAGAAAACGACAAGCCAAAGTCCTTGAGCTTTCCAGTTTGGATTCTTGTCTGATAATCTACTACACCCTTCAGCCAGCTGTCGGCTACAAGCTGGAATCAGACCAGAAGGAAGCAGGAGTACATTAGCAGAGGCTGTAACGTGAGAAGACTGCCGTTCCTGTCCAAGCATCGCGTAAGGCCTGGCACCAGCCCGAGCCTCAGTGTCCTCTTCTGCCAAATGCTGCCAGTGACCTTCTCTCTTACCCACTGATCCTAGGTGAGCCACCCTTCCGGGACCTGAGAAGGAAGCTGCAGCATGAGCCACCTTGTTCTTTCCACAGCTTTAAGAGAGAAACCCGGGGATTGCCCACCGTCGGGGCCAGAATAGGCCCAGTATTACGCTGCCTTTATGGAATACCAACCAAACGCCAGACGCTGTCTTTGCTGTTGCATGGCTCAGCAGCCTGTCCTCACAGTGAGTCAGCACGGAGCTTACGGCCGGCCTTTAGAATCAGCCAGACCGAGGGTGAGCCACTGCAGCCTCTGACGATGACGTCGAGCAAATCGTGCCACCTCTGAGCCGCAGTAGTTCCCGGTGCAAACGGCAGTGGTTGAATCTGTTTCACAAGACTTTTTTTTTGAGGTTTAAATGAGATACAAATGCTCTCCTTAAAAACAGCCTCTTAAGCCAGTGTGGGCATCATCTGTATTTTATAGGAGACTTTTGAGACTTACTGGAGTGCTTTGCTCATCATCACATGAATAAAAACTGGGGCCTGGAAACCATGTCTTGTGTCCATTAAGTCCAGTGAAACAACTGAGTCTAATCATTTTATTTCCCAAATAGAAGTTGCCGTAGTAAGAGGCTTCAGTTCGTTAGACATCAGTTGTTGAACCTTTTTTGATTCCCCTTCATTTTCAAGGAGACCTTCCGTTGTTTCAGTATTTTATTGAAATTCTTAATTTCCTTAATTTACATGGAGAAAAGGCCTCAACTTGAGTTGCACAGTCACCGAGATAAGTGGACTGTGGCAGGGGAGAGTGTCTCTGGGTCTCAGTCTGTGAGAGTCCTCTTTCACCTCCTTGAGTTTCTCCTTGGAGACCCAGGAGAGGAGGCATTTCCTAAAAGCCTCCCCAGATCATCTGGCTGCCATCTGCTGGGCTCAGGTAGAGTCCTTCTCCTTCCCCTCTCTGCCCACGGATTCCACCGCATGGATTTGCCTGCTCCCCGACTGCACAATCTGCATCCTGCCTTTCCACTCGCTTCGTTCCCGGAATGGAGTGAGCCTCCTGAGCCCCTGGCACGACCAGGCTTCTTGCTAGGGCTCCAAGGGACAAGTAGGATGGCTTTTAAAGAGAACTTGGGGTTGGGTGAGCATCTTCATCTCTAGAGGCTTCTTCTTGGTGGTGCTTGGGCTTCCCCACCACCAGGACTACTAAGTAAAAAAGGAGGGTGGGGAGGAAAAGCACCCTGAGGCAGTGAGTGACTGCGTTCTCCTGGTGTGTTTCCAGCTCCTCTGCCTGATGCTCATTCATCGTGAGCAGGTCCCTCCTCTGCCTCCTCTGTGCCAGCCCTGGAGACTCCCTGGTGGTTCCATTTGGCTTCCGGAGGCTTTGCCTTCTTCAGTTACAAATTACTGATCTCTCCAGTTTCTATCATGTGACTTAAATGGGGGGGAGGATTAAAACCTCTTTTATTATACCACAACAGCAGTCTTCAAATGCAAAAGAAAATGTGATTGTGCAAATAAACTCTGCATAGAAATGGAAATGCTTGGGGGATCTGGGCTTATTTCAGGTTGAGTTCCTGCTGAAAGCCAGCTACCTACAGAGCCTGGCTTTGGTGAGGGAAACGCGTTCACTGTAAGGAACTGCATGTGTGGTTAAAGCTTTTTTCAAGTAGATATTGGATGGTAGCGCCCTCTTAACAGAGTTTAAAGGAAACAGAAATTTTATCCCCTCTGTAGGGATACCTGTGCGTCTCTGCCTTCTGCCATCCGGCTATTGTGGGACAGTTGGCAGTGCGTCATGGGGGGAAAGGCAAGATGTTTGGGGCTGCTGCGTGATCTCAGGCAGGTTCTTCTCCGTGAGCTTCATTTCCCCACCTGTAAAACGTGATGGTAATTCCTACCCTGCAGGGTGGGACGCAGGTTGCGTGAGGTTGTGTGTGTTAAGAGCACATGGGCAAGTGCAGTGCACAGTGCAGGTGTTGGTCACTCCCAGTGTCTGTCTGGTGCCCAAGACACCGCAGCTGGTCTGAGTGCGTGTGAGCGCGTGTGTGCTCACCTCTCCCTCGCCGTTAATCCCATTTCCCTCTCGCCTCTTAGTCTTCCCTCAGGCCCCTATGAGCAATGGCCAGCACCAAGGGTAGGTGAGGCTGAGGCAGAAGCCAGCGTGGACCTGGTACTAGAAGCAAACTTGTGCCCTGACCGCACCTGCTGCTTCGGTAATGAGTGCCTGACTTGTGCTGTGTGGGTGAGAAATTCCGCATGAATTGCGTTTTTCACTCTCCTCCTTTCTTGAAGGTTCCCCCCTTTTCATTTTATCATTAGGTAGTAATTAGTATTCAAGGGAAATTGGTCTTAATATATTAAAATTGGTTAAGTGCATTTAGACCTGTACCACGGCCAATGTCTTATTGGAAAATGTAATTGGGGACTCTGTGTATGTAATTAATTGAATTACAATTAAGAACTTTCATTAAGCGATACACTGGTACATTAGAGCAGCGAGGAAACATGTTTGATGAGCCACAAACCCCCTTCGGGCTCCAAGCGAGGGCACAGGGATTCGCATCCCCGGGGTGGTCGGCTCCTGGTCCCAGAATCCACCCTGCAGCCCCTGACTGATGGCGTGGCAGTGCATCGGGCCACGTTTCTGCAGTGACTCCCCTGGTCGATGTGGGGTTCTTCCGGCACATGTGCCCTCACTCTGACTCCGGAGTCGGAGGGAGGGATGCCTCAGTGTTGGTCAAGTGTAACAGCTCTGAGACGTTCCGTTGTTGTAAACAAACAGTCATCCTTGGAATGGTCACCCTTCATCCTTGACAGGGTGGTTGGCTTCACTCTGGGCACATAATCGTTCGTTCATCCCCAGACATCACCAGCCGCCCTCCTCTAGGCCAGCCGGCCAGCCGGCCAGCCGCAGTGCTGGGGGGAGGGGGAGCCCTGCCCCCTGGAGCCCACAGCCGTGAATGGTGCCAGGAGGGGTGTAAAAGAGTGTATAGCAGGGGCTGGAGCTGGTGAGAATAGAAAGGGAAAACTCCCTTGAGAAGGAATAAAAAGGAGTCAGATAATGAGTAAGGGAAGAATGTTCCAGGCCAAGGCGCTGCTAGTATGAAGGCCCTAGGAAGGAGCTTGGTGTATTTGGGGTGAATGAATGAGGTGAGTGCTGAGGGAAGAGACTGAGGGATGGGCGGGGCCTGGAATGCAGAGCCCAAAGGGCCCCTTCCATGATCTGCTCTTTGTAGAAATTCCACAGACCTGAAACCATTTCTTTCTGATCACCTCATAAACCACGATTACTCTGCTTTATTGAGGGGCTGAATCTCCCTGCGGAAAGGCTCTACTCCAAGTGTTGAATCAATTAGGCCCTGGCAGCAGGGATCCCCACCCTGGTTGCAGCGTGGCGGGCGCAGTGAAGGGTGCATCTCCTGTGTGATCCTGGCGGCTTTGAGGAGATTACTGCAGAGGGGCGCCTGTGCTAAAGTATGTCACCTATTGATTATTTTTTAGAGACCAGCAAAAATGACTAGTAGCCAAAGGGAAGTGTTTGATAGAGGAGAAGTTTGGGGCTTATGAGGCTTTGGGGACTTAAAAGGCCTTTGGATGAAAAAAAAAAAAAGTGATGGATGTGGAAAGCTCGGGGAGAGCTGCTCTCCATGTCTCACTTACGCTTCCTGCTTTGAGTCTTACAGGAGGAGGAGCGGGTGTTAGGTTGCGTCCCTGATTCTTTGTTCGGGCTGGACCGGGCCAGGCATGACAGTGCTGTCCTGAGGTGCGTTTATGGCCCGTGAATTTGTGCATCACCAGCCCACCTGAGGGACATCCTTACCCAAAGGGTTGCGTGGCGGTTAAGGGCACATTTTTGGAATCAGACTGACCTGGATTCCGTTCCCAGGTCCAGCTTACACCAGTCACAGAGCTGTGCCAGCAGGATGACATCCACTAGCAGGAGCCTCATTTTTCTCACCTGTAAAAAGAGGGTAATTTCCACCTTAAAAGCCTTAAGAAAACTAAACAAGCTAATGTATCTAAAGCAGTAAGCATAGGGTCGGGCGTTTCGTCAGCTCTCAATAACGGTTCACGCGACTGCAGTTTTTTTTGAGGCAGGACCCCAGTCTGGTGAGGTGCCTGTGGAAAACTGGAAGTGGTGTGCGAGGTTCACAGAGAATACGAGGGATGGCGTACAAACTCGCCCAGTGCCGTGCTTGACCTGTGCTGCGGCGAAGGTCGCTCAGGCCCCCGGCAGCATTACTGAACATCCGCCTGTGAGCTCTGAGGGCCGGAATGTTCTGCTCTTGAAGGAGCTCATTGTCCAGAAGGGGCGTGCAGAGCTTATCACGTAGGAGACAGGAGGAGAGCCTTCAAGGCTGTAGGGTTTCAGGAGAGGGGTCAGGGAATGTTCTAGACTAGACCTTGGAGTGTGTAAATATCAAAGGGTGGAGAGGACATTCTGGTATCTCCCGAGCAAAGCCCGGTGCAGCTGAAGCAGGGGTTGTTCCGTGTGCAGAGCAGCGGTAAGGCTGCGGGGCAGAGTGGGCAGAAGACGTTTTACCCCTCACTTGGTCAGTCACTCGCACAGCAGCGTTCTACTCTGTGCCAGGCCTTGAGGTGGACACGCTGCCTCCCCTTTAAGGAACCTCTCCCCCCACCCCCACCCCCACCCCCACCGTTTTATTTTCCAGGAGTCCCCTTCACGCACTGTGCTCCAGCCGAGGGCAAACATGTGCTGCTCCCTCACCATACGCTCTCTCCGTGGGCTTCGTGTTTTCCCCACACTGTTCCCCTGGGGTCTGCCTGTCCCCTTCCGGTCATCTGGGAACCCTGCCACCCTCTCGTGTTCCTGAAGCACCAGAACGGGCGACAGCGGCGGCGTGCTCAGCGATTGTAAAGGTGAAGGTGTAACTGAGGCCATCGATCTTCCAGTCGAGTTCTAGAGTTGGCGTTGATCTCTTTGGAGAAGGAAGACTGAAGTTGCTTTAACCGATTACTAGATTAGAGCTTTCGACTTAGTCCAAGACTCGCTGAACCAACCGTAAAATGAAGCCCAAAGTCCCATGTAGTTTGTACCTCTGAACACAAAACGTGTCAGCACACAGCAGGTTCATCTGAGCTTCGATTTAAGGGTTAGTGCTCAGTTGGCTGGGAGAGAGTCGTGTGTGTGCCTGTTTCTCTTAGATCCACTTAAAACGTTTTTTGAAACTATAAAATACCAAATTAGCCCTGATCGTCCGACAGCAGGTCTGCTACTCTCACTAAGCGTGCGGAGGCTTTCTCTCTGTGTCTGTTGTCAGGCGTACAACACAATACGCGGCCGTGACTGCACTGTTATGACTCATTGTCATTGTCCACACGACACCCAGGGACAGTGAGAATAGGGCACAGGACAGGAGAGACATCCACTCTCAACTTTTGGTCTTAGGACTGCACTGCACTCAAGAATTATTAAGGACCCTAAAGAGCATTTGTTTATTATGTTATATCTGCTCATTAGGAATAAAAGCAGAAAATTTTTAATATTTATGAATTCATTAAAAAAGCAATAATAAATTTATTATGTGTTAACATAAATTTTTATGAAAAATAACTTTTAAAAATTTAATGAGGAGAGTGGGACTGTTCTATTTTGTTTTCTTTCCCTGAAGAGCATTTGTTTTTTTTCCATCAGGAAGGCAAATTATTGGCTAATCACCTGAACCAGTGGGCACTCTTTTATATTTTTGCAAATTTCTGTAATGTCTCACTTTATGGAAGGCACCTGGATTTGCATATCTACTTCTGCATTCAGTCTGTTACAATACATTGTTTCAGTTAAAGTATGTGAAGAAAATTTGGCCTAATACAGATACATTGTTGGAAAAGGGAGAAGTATTTCAATAGCCTTTCCTGGGAATGGTAGATACTAATTTTCATTACTATACCAAAACTTGAATGATAGTTTCTTAAGGGTTAGTTACAATGTGGACTCAGAACCGTATCAATGAACTAGTTATTACTTTGGGTACTTGTAATAGGCATGAAAAGAGCAAATAATGTCTTACTGCTATTATGATAAAAATAGTATTGAGATTACAGACCCCCAAAGGGTTCTTGAGGACATTCCTCCCCAGTGGGGCCTGGACTACACTCCAGAACCACTGGTTTAGGGTTTACAGTTACCCACTGACTCTCTCCTTGCTGCTGCTTGTAGGAATGTGGTGAGAAGGGAAGGGAAAGAGAAGGACAGCAGAAGGAACATGGTGGACTCGAGTCCAGTAGATCTTTCCCAGCTCCGCCTCTGCCAGACAGTGGAGTCTTGGGCAAGGTTTTGACCCAGTCTCCACCCGTGGTGTCAGAGTTAGGGTTTGAATCTGCATCTCCGAACCCTTGCTGTAGGTCTTTTCCAGTGTTGTCACGCCCCAGGCCACTTCCCAGCCCTGGGCTCTCTCAGCGCCTCCTCTTTTTCTTTCCTCCTTCCTTTCTTTTCCTTTCTTTGCTCCAATCCCTAGACTCCACCTGCCCCCTCCTTCTCCTTATCTCTGCTTTCCTTTGCCCCACTCCTGCCCTGGCCTGGTTTTGCCATTAAGATCGGTGCTATTGCCCGTTTCCTCCTCCCTAATTTCTTGACTCTAGAGAGTCAAGCTTCTTCCCTGTGGATTTTCTGCTTCCCTCACACCTTTCCACATTATCAGTGCACTCTGTCATTCTTCCAGAGCCTGTTGTCAGTCCATTTGAGATCTGCTGCTCCAGTCACTTCCAGGCCCCACCCCAGAATTTGATCTATCACAATACATCTTTGAGTTATTGCAGCTCGAGCGTTTTGACACAATACATTATGGTAATCCATGGCACATAGAGACATTAACACTCCCGACTTTGACAAAATACATTGTGAAGTCTTTGAAGGCACCATTATAATTTATCTTGTCATTCACCAACAGGCCCAGTTCAGCATTAATGTAGATGAACACAGTGTGGCTTTTGTTTCATTTAATTGCTTGTGACCTTTTTAATTGCTAATTTAACAAAATACCAAAGGGTAATATTTCAATTAAATTAACAGGTTGGGGAGTGTTTTTGTTAATATGTTTACTTTTAAGACATTGTGGTTCTCTCTACTTTTTGAGTAAATAAAAATGTCTTCTCTTGAGCAGGGGTAGGTTTTTAAATGTGCAGTTGATAGTACAGTAATAATTTTAACATGCACACGGTGCAGTGTCAGGCATATTTCATGTGAGGCTGGTCTGCTCCTCTCTAGAAGGATGTAACTGGACAGGGTACCTGTGCAGCGTCATGGAACTTGCCTGGTCCAGCAACGGGCTTTCG
Source organism: Anoura caudifer (assembly GCA_004027475.1). NCBI lineage: Eukaryota > Metazoa > Chordata > Mammalia > Chiroptera > Phyllostomidae > Anoura > Anoura caudifer. The sequence continues at coordinate 294,378 of PVKU01000449.1, forward strand.
GTGTAATAATCTGCCTGCCTCAGCTCTCCGTCCTCGACGAAGAGTCTGTTGCCTGCACCGTGTATCAGGCAGTGCCCGCTGCCTGGTACTGTTTCCGTGTGTTCCACAGCAAGTCTGCAGGTTCCTGAGGACCAGGAACCCTGCCTGGCCCTCCCGTGCTCCTCCAGAGCCCAGCGCGCAGCTGGCCAGGGGGAGCAGGCGCAGTTGCAGGCGGCGCGGCCGGCTGGCCCCTGCGCACAGGCCCCCACCAAGCAGCGGCGCTCCCGAAGCTGCTTTGAGAAGTGGCTCTGGAGCTCCGGGGGCCGAAGTTGCTCCATGCAGCAGATGACCTGCTGCAGGGCGGGCAGCCCATACTGGAGGCACGTGCAGGGCTGTGTCTTCCCTCTCCGCTCCCCCAGGTGCCGTTGCCCTTCTGGTCGGGACAGCAGACGTGCCCCTTTGTCAGCTGGGGCAAGGCTCAGAATGCGCTCAAGTATCAGGGGACCTAAACCCTCAAATGGGACATGAATTTACACTGTCAGAGAGTAGAAGGTCAGTGCGAGAAGTGTTAGTATGTTGAGCCAGCTCCAGCTAAATGAGTCTTGAATAAAATTAATAGAAGAAAATTGACAAGCCTTGCTGGTTATTCCATAGCTTTAAGACCTCTACTAAAATCCTATCATCTCGTCTGCCCGTTATTAACATTTCAGCAAAATATAAAGTTTTCATTAATCTCCCACAGCAAATTTAGGAGTGAAAACTGGCACTTGTTTGAGCTTTTAGGACTACATTAGCTGGTGTATTAAACAAAATATGTCATTCTTCAGTAGCTTCTGTGAGAAGCTAAATCAATTTCCAACCATATTTATGCAGCACTTTATCTAAAAGCATCTGAATTATCATTTACAGCTAAGATGCTTTATTAGCAGCTGGCATTGAAATTGCTCAGTAAAAAATTATATGTCACGTTATAGTAATTTTTAAATTGATTTTAATCCAATATCATAAAATGTAAACCTCTTAAGTGTGTTTTATTTTTAGTAATTGGCATTTTAACATAATGAGCTGTTAACCTCTTTCCAAATCAAGTACCTGCAATATTTAGAAAATACTAATTAGTAAAGAAAATAGAAATTCTTAAGCTAAGTTGTATCTAATAATGGCATTTTCTAAGAAAAGATGGCTTTAAATGATTCTTAAAACATGAAAAGATCTTAATATTTCACCCAAATTCTCCACAGTGTCTGTCTGTCTGTATTTCTAAAATAGAAATAAATATATCTTAGCTGTTCTGTTTCAGTAAAATAAATATTGGAGAAAGTGGATGATTATTCAAAACTGTAAACTCTAGCCAGCCTTTCAGTTTGAGATGGGGACATTACCCAGGGGAGGTGGTGAGCGTGAGGACGGCATCACAGGTGTCCCTAAGAAGGGAAACAGCTTACCCAGTGGCTCTCGCAGGCGTCCGGTGCAGCTCACTTCCCGGAGAAGTGACGTTGGTTAAGTCACCCAGACTCTCCGATCCTCACCGTCCTGTGGAGACGGCGCCCGGTGTTCATCCAGGGAATTTTTACCGAGCGCTTGCTTTGTCCTCGGCTTGGCAGCACTGCGGGGTCTGGGCTGCTGTGGTGAGGGAAGCAGCCTAATGGCAGAGACGGACGACTACTCTGTGTGAGAAGTATTCTGAAGGAAAACTCAGGGTGCGTGGCAGGAGGTGACCTAGACTGCGTGGGGAGCTGAGGTGAGGGTGCATTTTGCTGGAGTGTCGCCTGAGATAAGCTCTTCGGGAACAGGAGGGAGCAGGCCTGGAGGGACAGGCCAGGAGGGAGTAAACCGAGGAGAAGGGCGGTCTGGGCAGAGAGGGCAACAGGCACACGCTCTCTAGGACGGGACTGCGTCACAGGCGTTTGGTGAACAGCCCGCCCGTTAAGGGCAAGGCTGCGTCCTTACGAGGGGAGAGCGTTGTCGTATAATGGTCCCAGCTGGGAGTAACTGAAGTGTTTGGAAAGAAGTGCACAGTTCCTAATAGATGAATTCAATGTGAAGGCATCAGAAACCAAGTTTGACCTCGAAGCTCGCCGTACACTGTAAGCTGTGACTGGGAAGGAAACGTGTGTAGTTGTTAGGCTGCCAGTGATGGAACAGAATATTCCTGTTTCATACCCAAATCTGGAGTGTTTTACTACTCCGACTCTATCCCCAGGCGTTCTCTCTGGCTGCCCCTGTGGAGCCATCTCTGGGTGTCCCCTCCCACTGGTGCATGGCACAGCAGCTGCACCTTCGGAGGGTCACTCTGCAACCACGGGGGGGAGATAGTTTAGCTTTGCTTTTTAGCATGACCTTGGGCATGTAGACTTCGCCTCAAAAGCAGAGAGTGGGGTAAAGGACAGCCAGCTGATAAATAGGCAGTTTGAGAATCTCAGAAAGGACAGGGATTCTTCAAGAAACATAGATTACTTTTATGATCAGGAAGATTAATATTAGAAAAAGAAGCAAGAAATGTGACTACTCGTGCTTTTGTGATTTTTGACTTAACTCTTGTGGAGACTGAGAGCTTCTGGCAAGCAGGAGTTCTTCTCTCCTTCTGTATCCCTCCTGCGTAGCCAAGGGTTGCCACGGAATAGGCAGTGTATGTGGAATTAATTGTTGAGTGATTAATATGTTACCATTCTCTGTTTACTGGAATGGCATTATTAAGTCATTGCTCAGACTTTTCTTCTCCAGATTAAATAGCCCATATTATTTTAATGTATCCCAAAGCATTTTAAGCAGACACCATTTGCCAAGCCTCATGTATCTTTATGTGTTAAACTGCTTTTTCCTCCCCAGGTTCAAGGGCAGACGGGGTTTTTGAGGAGGATTCGCAAATTGACATAGCCACGGTACAGGACATGCTTAGCAGCCACCATTACAAGTCATTCAAAGTCAGCATGATCCACAGACTGCGAATCACGACTGATGTACAGTTAGGTAAGTGCACGAGCAGGTGACAAACTGAGCCCCCTCCCTCAGCAGTCAATGAAGAGATAGGGAAACAAACAGCGTACAACTTTTACGTGACCCAAATGCCTAGTGATAATTTGTTTTGGAGAAAATGTTGGAACAATGAACTTTCAAGTACCTCCTTTATGAACTGAAGAGAAGTAGAACTAACTCGAGACTCTTCAAAGTGGTTGACCTCTGCAAAGTCCCATCATCCTTTTCACTCTGTGATTCTCTTGCGCGCTACCCTTGGAACTGCTCGGTAGCGTCGCACTTGCCTTTCACACTCAGTGGGTCCATTGCCTGTCCGTTCGTGCATTTATTCAGGAGGCTTTTCAACGATCTCAGAAATTGTATTTGGGTTCTCACCAGACAAATCAGAACTAACTTTCAGCTAATACTTGGGGTTAACTTGCTCCAACTAAATGCTCAATTTCTGTTTTGACTTCAACCCAACAGGAGTAGAAAAAGTGTCACAGTAGTCAACACAGCATCAATACGTCATTGTCGTCATGGCTGTCACTCAGAGGTGTCCGCTGTGTATTAGGCACTGTGCTAAGTGCTCTCCATGTACTGCCTAACCGCCTAGAAAACAGTGTTTTCCTGCCCCCATCTAATCTAACAGGGAAGGGAAACGAGGTGCAGAAAAGTGAGGGCTCACGCTCAAGCTCACAGCAGGTGGGTGGCGGTGTCAGGAGCAGAACCCAGGTCTGGCCAGTGTGACTGCACCTGCTCCCTAACAAAGGATGCCAGGAGGAGGGGGAGCAGGGATGCAGCCTGGCTTGCTCAGTCACAGAGCTGAACTGTGTGTACCCGGGCTGTGCCGCTGACCTCCGCCACACCGCCCCTCCTGGGCCGTGTTTGCTTCATGCATAAACAGAAGGCTAGGATTCCAATTCTAAGGCTCACGACTTTATGTTTCTCACAAATGCTTTGTATGTGTCTCATCATCAAATCTTTTCTGATGTTGGCATTTGTCTGGCTAATTTGTAATAAAGCCAGAAAAATAATCTCAATAATTTCTTCCCAACTTGACTGACAGGAGCTTGAAATACACTGACAGTACAGCTTAGAAATTAAGAAACGAGTGTCTGAATCACAGCAGATTTAAATTGTGGCTCTATCAAGAACCAGCCATGTTGGGCAAGTGCCTTCATCTTTCTGAGCCTCAGTTCCATTCTGCCTAATGGGAAAGTCAGAAGTACCAGCTTCTCAGGGTTGCCGTGGGAATGAGGCAGCTAGCCCATGTTAAGCACTAACACAGGGCCTGGCAGTTGGTGAAGCTTCTGTGAATGAGAGCCGTTAGTGGAGAAGCAAAGTAGAGGAGCATTTAGAGGACAGACTCAGGGTATAGAAGCCTGGTTCAAACCCTGGCTTATTTAGTAGTTGTATCATCACAGGCAAATGATTCACAGGCTCAGTTTCCTCATTTGTAAAATAGAGATAATAGTGCCTGTCTCACAGATAGGGTAATTATGGGGGCGAAACGTCATAACACACGCAGAGTACTTGGAAAGGCACCTGGCACGTAGCAAGTGCCTGGTGAACGTCAGCAGCTAAGATGATGGCGATTCCAGCCCTAGCTGGATGGCTTGGCTGGTTGGAGTGTGGTCCCAATGCTGGTGGTGAGTTCAGTGCCTGGTCAGGGCACATGCAAGAATAAACCAGTGGCTATATGGATGGATGGAGTGGCAAATTGATGTTTCTCTCTCACACCCTTCCTCTCTTTTTCTCTCCAAGGTCAATAACACTTTTTAAAATAAAAAAAAATAAAAAAGATAATGGTGGTTCTAACAAACAAAACAGATGAATTAGCACTCAGTAACTTTGAACCAAAACACAGACCCCACCTTGCTTTCCCCACTCTAGACTGTTTCTTCTTCCTTATTAAAAAAAGAAAAGATCTAAGTCTTTAAAGTGGTTTAAAAAATGCTCAAAAAGAAACCAGATCCAAAAGGGTGTTGAAAGTACGTACTGTATGATTCCATTTATATAACGTTAAAAAATACACGAAAATACCCACAGTGTAGAAGTGATGATGGCGGTTACCCTGGGGAGCTTGCACAAGAAGGGGACGAGGCTGCTCGGGTTCCATTCCTTATCCGGGTGCTGATTCCATGAGTGTGGGGATTCGTGGAGTCAAGTTATATACACTCTTAAGATTTATGTACTTTCTGTTGGTATATGTTCAGTGAAGAGTTTACTGAAACCAGAGTGCTACTCAGACATCCAGGTTGTACAAGCCCAAGTGCAGCGCCAGCATCGTGGGCTTCTTCCCCCTGCTTTTTTCCAAAGGCAAAAGCCAAACTTGGATTCACCAGATTCTGCCCTCTGTGTTCATTGAAAGGAAAAGTTCCACAGACGGATCTGGGAGAAGAGCCCAGGCTCTGCAGTCAGGACTGGGTTGGGACCCCAGCATTTCTCCTTACCAGCAGTGTCACCTTGGACAAGTTCCGTCCCTGGTCAGTCTTCGTGTTTGCCATTCGCAAAATGCAAATTGTTTTAACCTCTCAAGATTACATGGCGGCTGTGCGTAGAAGCTGTATTCGCAACGTCACTTATCTTAGTGCTGACTGTCACTGCTGCCCAGTTTGCCTGCTGCTTTCACTCCCAGGCCACCATCTTGAAAGTCTTGAACCACATCACTCAGAGTAGGTGGTGGCTCTGTTGTGGCCACAGTGGGACTTCCCAGGTAGAAATGGATGATGACGATGACACGAATCTCTCCCCCTAAAGCCTTGGTTCTCAGCAGTGGAGTGACTAGACGCCAGGTCCTGGTCACCTCTGGAGGCTTCTACTGGTACACGTGGCGCCCTCTGGTGGAAAGCCACAGCTCTGAGGAGCTCCTGAAACACGTCAGCATGTTTCTGTTATGGTTTAAGTCCAACCCTTAGCATTGTAAGCACTGTAGGACTTCATTAATTAGTCCTAAGGAATTTGTTGACAATCAGATAAACTGTGCCCATGGGCACCGTACTGTGCAGTGAATAAATGCACTCATTTCCTGTCCCATGTACATGAGTTCAGATGTGTAACTTAAAACCCTCTCACCCCCTTGCAAAGCAGACAGTAACGCCCTTTCATCCAACAGCACCAAGAGCCTTCCCGCAGCGGCCCAGAAACTCCCCCTTGCCGAAACGGAGCCTGGCACAGGACGCAGGGCAATAGTCAGCACACCCTCCGTGAGCCTGCAAGTGAGCGGCTGGGTCCCGAGATCAGTAAATAATTTATTCATTTCAGCCAACTGGCCAGGTGCTGCAGATCTTCCCTGACACTGATGGAGGGCCTCCTCCACTCGCCGTCCCGTGCCAGTCAGAGCGGGGGTCTCACTTGCCCCCTGTGGCAGGTGCTGCTAAGTGGCAAGTGACTGTGTGCGGCATTTACCCAGAGGCCCTGCTGAGTCCACAGAACCACCCGGCTGCTTGGAGTCCGTGGTGCGTGGGAGCTCACAGCTAGGGTCGGGGTTCCCCGGCTCTGTGGTGCCAGCTCGGCTGCTGGTCTTCTGAGGGGCCGTGGTGGCCAGCGCTCCAGTGTCACCATCTGCCCCGTGTCTCTGAGGCCGGGGGGCGAGAGGGTCAGACTTTGATCTGCAGGACCCAAAGTTAAACGAGTTTTCTGCCAGACTTTTCTATGACTGGAAAGGGTATTGGAGTCTATTAAAGAAACCCATGGCAGAAATCTGATCTTTTACAATAATAGTGACAAGAACTACAGTTTTTCGAAGCAGTTATTGTTTACCGAGTGCTTACTATGTGCCAAGCCGTCTGCCGATCATTTTTTTACATGCACTGTCCCCTGTAATTATAGCTCTATCGTGAAATAGTACTGATATTACCCCCATATTTTATGTGAGGAAACTGGGGTACAGGGAAAGCCAAGTTGGTAATGAAGCTGGAATCGGGGCTGTCTGAGGCTGGCTGCTGCGTCGCGCGTCGATGAGTGCGAGCTGTCATTGCACTGACACCCTGTGGTTCTGTAACAATGTCCAGTCTACAGGGAGCGTTCACCCTGCCGCCCTGTCTAACCCACACAGCACGCTGACAAGGCCACGCCCATTTCACGGCTGAGGAGACAGGCTGGGAGTTGTTCATGAAATAACGTGACGCGTGTAAAGCGCTCAGTGCTCCCTGGCACGTAGGTACTACCTAACAGGCAGTGACTCCCTTCCCCGCGCCCTGAGCCATCAGGTACACAGTGGGGTGTCCAGTCGCAGTAGGAGAACTGGGACCGAAACCCAACTCGTATGCCAGACTCAGTCCCTCGTGCCACAGATGCCTCAGTCACCAGTACCTTACCTTCACCAAGGACGTGATTGCTTCCGTTTGGCCGGTTGTAAAATGTTCACACATCCCTCAGCCTTCTCCCTACCCTGGCATCTGGTGCTCAGTGTCCGTGTGGCATGGGTGCCACGATCTCACCTTCCATTCACGTCCTCAGTCGGTCGCTGCACTTCCCCCTGGGCCTGGACCTGACCTCAGAATCCTCCCCAACACAGCCCGACGAGCAGTTCCTGCCAGTCATTGGTGGTGTTGGTATGCCGTCCCTGCTCTGGAAGGCTCACCAAACAAAGCCACCATCCCTGCCCATTCCTTTCCTGAGAATATTCTGGGGATGTGTTGTCTTGCCTGCGTACCCTCTGTGCTGGGCCTAAAAGTACAAATGCCCTTTGAGTGTAGCCCTTGCTTGAGCTCCGGCCAAGGTGAGGGTTTTTTCATTACCTGATCTCCCTGTTGCCTGATGCTGTGTGGCTGACCATAGGATCAGGCCCTAAGACATGGGTGCAACCCAAACACGCCAAGACTAGCAGGGTGGGTAGGTTTGGGGGAAATCGAAACTAAAAGGGTCAGATGGTGAATGCCAGCCGCGATCCAGAAAGCCCGTAGTGTAGCATCAGTATCTGTTAGCTGGCCGGCAGGAGCCAAGCTATGAGGCACCTGCCACAGGGCTGCCCAGAAACCTATGAAAAACAAGGCGGAGAGGGCCGAGACGCCGCCATCACCATCGCCTCCCTCTCCTTTACACCGCACCCCCAGCCGTGCTTCTTGTCCTGACCCCGTGTCAGAATCACCAGGTCCCTGACCCCATCCCAGGCCTCCTGGCTCCCAGTCCCCCTTTAATTGTGGGGTTCGAGAAACACAGCCTCAGAGTTTGCAAAGGGCTTTCCTGCCCCTTATCTCTTTGTCCAGGGCTTGTTTTCACTGACTGGGCAGGTCGGCCTGGTTTTCCTGAGCACAGTCTCAGGCTGAGAAATACTTTGATGGTTGTGCCACTTGTGCTAACTGGATTCCTTCACCTAATCATTTGTCATTGTAGACTGTCCTGTCACCAAAGGGAAACATGATACACCGTGAACTCACACCACAGTATAAGTACACAATATACTCTCTGTGTCCTGTTGCTTGTATGGCCCAGCAGTTCTGTATAGGGTGTACAAAGTCTGTATTGGATTCACGGATGGAGACTATATTGTAAAATCACCTCTACAAAAAAGTCACCTCCTTTATCTCTTGATAAAACAATCCACAAATATAATCATAATACTTGTGATCACAGTAGTTATTTATCAAAATTACCAAGTAGAATAGCACATGAGAAGACAATGAACTTGCATCTCAGAAACCGACTCCAGTCCGGTTTCTAAGGGCTGCCCGGAGCATTGTGCTGAGCCAGCATCCTGAGCCACGTCCGAGGGCAGCAGAAGGAAACTCTGTGATTGATTAAAAATGTCTGATCTAGGGCTGAGCGGGATGAGGGGCAGCCTATTTGCCATCTAGTGTCTTCCCTGGTTTATCTGTCCTGTTGCATTTACTATTTAACCCCCTAGTTAATATCTGTAACTCAAGGAAAGCTTTATTACAGCGTTAATTTTTAATATGCAAGGGGGGGCAAAATCAACTTGGAATTTATTTATAAAAAATTGTTACATGTTTAAACTTCAGTCACCGTCAGAGTCCTCTCCATCTGATGCAGTACACCTATCAAGACTTTTTCCACTGCTCAAAGCAGTTTTTGGACTTGGCGATTTTGACACCTTTTAGTGCTTCTGCTGTTTTTTGTTTTACCTCTTCCACGTTGGTGAAACATTTCCTTTTGAGGACTTTTCATCCAGGGAAACGGAAGAAAGTTGCTCAGAGTGAGATAGGGTGAACAAGGAGGGTGGGGCACAGGGGTCATGCCGGTTTTTGGTCAAAAACTGCTGAACACTCAGTGCAGGGTGGGCAGATGCGCTCGTAAATCACCCATCCTGAAATGGGCAAACGTGTTGAAAGAGTCTTCAAAAAAAATTCACTGAAGCCGAACGCAGCCTCTGACAGCAGTGCCCACTGGTGCACTGATCGAGACGGGTTCCTAGAACACGCAGCAGGGAGGCCTGTACTACAAGGGGCCCACCCTCCAGAAGGTAATTCTGGGGCGGCGAGTTGGGTTCCCCTCGTACAGTATGCAAACTTGAACACGTTGACAGCACAGGACTACGAGAGCAAAAGCGAAGTTTGGGGCCTGGACTTGATTGCCCCGCAGGCTCACCCCGATGCCGGCGCAGGCTGTCCGTGGCTGTGTGAATGAAGCAGTGCCCTGCTACTTCCTGGTGGGGTGTCTGCGGTGTGTGGTTCATGCAGCTGCATGATCTGGAAATGTATGTTCTTAAGAAGCGGATCGGTCTTCCTTCCACATTTCTGTTTCATTTTCTTTTTGAATACTAAGGAGTTAAGCCTCCTGTAGTCAAAGACACTAAAATGATCGTGAGACATGCATCGTGCTTCACTCCAAAATCCCTGGGTCCACTGAATAATTTGAGCATGGCAAGTCTGGTATCAAAGGATTGCTCTGTCCCTCTTACGGCAACATTTTCTGGTCCAATATCTAGAATAGAACTTAAAAAACACTGGTGAGCTTGGGAGAGCGTGACAGAGGCTGTCAGGGCTGCCTCCAGAAAGTCCCCTCACCCTAGTAGTGATTAGTGCAGCGGTGGGGGTGAGAGGGAGACCCCCTGAGCGGGGTGTCGGAACTCTGGGGGCTTTTCCCAGCTGTGTGCCCTCCTCTAGCTGCCTGCTCCCAGATCTGCTTTTTTGAGAATTCCTGATGACAATGTGTCGGGTTCCTCGGGCAGCTGAGAAGGAATTGAGAGCTGGAAGAAGATGAGAACGGCCAGCGTCAGGGAAGGAATGGAGTAGGATGTCCGAGAGGTCGTCAGGGTTCCGCCCACTTCTGCCCCCTCCTCACCCTTGGCACTCGGCACTCGAGCTCCGGCAGTGTGCCTGCGCCTGGCGTGGGGAAGACCTGGGCTTCCCACCCTGTGAGTGACGCCGTAAATTACCTTAGGAAACGGCATTACTGCTTCCTAATTCGCATCGTAAGCTTAGCTGAGGTGTCTGCATACCAGGACAATACTTCATTTGGGGATCTAACTGCCCCAGCACAAAATCTTTGTAACTGCCTTCTCTACAGAGAGAGTTTGGCCGTCACCTGAGGACAGGTGTTACTGGAATTAAACAGTCCCCGGTCCCGGTCAGTAAGCTCCACCCTCACGTTGAGGGCTGTGCGGAGCATTGCTGCATGTTCACAGTCTCACTCGTGTTCAGGCCACCCCTTAGTTTGCATCTGAGGACAGTGATCTGGTCCCGTACACCTAGATTTGTCACTGACCACACGTTGGAACTGGCAGCTTTTAGCTGGGTTCCCAAATGGTTTCGGATGGTTACCCCCTCGAAAGGAGCCGGTGACCCTGGGCCCCAGTAGCTCACTTGATCGGAGGAATGTCAGGCTCTGCTGGGTTTCACTGTAGCTGTGGCCCACAGTATGACTTTGTCATCTATTTTGGGTTTCTAAATGTTTTGTACTGTAATGCATTTGATCACTGTGTGAATATACCCATTTTACGAGCTCTGCATAGTGAGGCAGGGGAGCCGGTCTGTTTCAGCCCCGGCCAGGGAATGGGGGAGTGGGAGTTACGGTCACAGCTGTGTCATCAGAGGGTGATATCGGACAAGTCTAGTCCTTGCCCTCAGCCCCAGTCTCTTCGTATAGAGAAGGAAATCCCCAGACGAGGTGATCTCGGAGGTCTCGTTAAGCCCAAGCAGCGTGTGCGTCTGATCCTGTGTGTAAATTCAGGCAAGTTTCAGAGACTTCCCTAGCTGCTCTGTGGACGCTATCGATTGGCCGTGTAGATTCAGCAAGATCCACTCTGGCAGAGTCGTTCAGTGGCCCTCCCGGGAGGCTTCTCCAGGCTTTCCTGGGCTGTACGTAGCCTGAAGACAAGAAGACTGTGGAACTGTGTAAAAAGCTACTCCAGGATTTAACAACAGTGGGGATTTTGTAGTCTTAGATTCAGAGCAGTAGGAAATTGATGAATGAACCACAGCTCTGGATGTCTGAGCAAATAAACAATAACTCAGGAGATACACTGAGGCATGGAATGTCAAATGCCCTGATTTCTGCCAGGCTGGTGTTTTAGCTTGCGAAAGGGGCATCTTAAGTGTGTCTCACAGAAGCCGTGCCTCCTGAGAGTCAAGCACACTCCTCTGGGACACTAGGAAACAGCCACTGGGCCAGAACACACTAGACCAGTCGGACAGACCTGGGCTTCAGCCCCAGCTTCGCTGCTTACTGACTTGATTCACCTTTCTGAGGTTCATCCTCAGTAATAATTTCCGGAATAACTGATGGAGCTCTCATTATGCGCCAGGCACTCTCCCTAAATTTATTACATGCTCTTGCCATTCCGGTTTCATGAGACCTCAGGAACCGGTGCTGCTGTTGCCCGACGTTACAAAGGAGGACGGTTGGGCCCATCGAGGGAGAGCAGGTTAACACCATGGAAGTGTGCTGGCAAAATCAGGGTCTCCAAATTCACAACCAAGAGGCTCTGCAGGACGGGGCTTCCCTAGCACACGTGTCTCCACAGCTCCAGGTGTGGGAGCATTCCTCCTGAAGGTGACTTGAATTCTTGGAGGTCCCAGGAAGGAGGCATCCCCAGGGACCCCTGGTGACGGGAGGTTCCTGTAAGGACTTGTGGATATGAGGGCAGTGGGTTTCCAGCGGAACAGTCGTTGTGGGGCCTGGTCCTTCCAAGGCTGGGGTCTGGAGCAGGCTCCAGGGAGACTTCCCCTCACCCCCGGTCTGGGGCCAGCAGGTCCCTTGTTCCCATCCCTTCCAGGGTGGCCTGAGCTCTACCAGTCTGGCCCTCATCACGGAATCTGTGTCACAGCCCAGTGCCTCCCTGTGGATAATAATAGTCATGAGAAGCAGTAGCACGGGTCACTAGCTTAGATCTCATCGCTCTTCCATGCACTTTACCAGCCTGATCTCACCTAACCCTACGGCAAGCCCATGAGGCCAGCACTGGGGGCCATCACCATCTTACAGCCGGTTGGCCAGTCCCGTAGTTAGGAAATGGGAAAGCCGGCGTTGGAGCTCAGAGCTCTCGGTCGCCAAAGCCCCTGCCCCACACCTCTCTGCACTGCTGCCTTTAAGGCCCAAACGGCTCCCGCGGCCCTCCCGACAGGTTGCAGCAGCAAGCTCTTGGCCAGCCTCCACACCGCGGGGCCCAGCCCAGGGGCTGCTCGGAGGAGGAGGAGGAGGAGGAGGAGGAGGAGGACCAGTCCGTGCCAGCAGAAGAGGATACGCAGCGCCAGTTTCCTTGTATGGAAATCACTAGGTTAGTTCCAACAGACAAGGGTCTCCCTGCAAACGCCAAGCCCTGGACGGACCCTTTCCCCAGAGAGTGGTGTATGCGTTAGAGCTGCGTTTTTGTTTACTTTGAGCTGCCTTGTTAAGGAAGGGTTTATATGCTGGCAGCGGTGGTGCAGGACAGCAGTCAGGCGGTGTTTTCTGCCTTGGACCGGTGGTGTGAGAGTTTGCTTCCAGCGGGGCTGGGCCCGCTGTGTCTGGGAGCTGCCAGAAGTGGGGGCATGAAAAGGTCATGACAGGCGGCTGTGGGCGAGTAGGGGTGGGGGAGACCTGCGGAAGGAGGCAGATGGCCTCCCTTGTTTCCGAGGATCTCCGGGCCAGCCCCCATGCTCGCGCTCTCCGGGTGTGCGGTCGCTGGGCACCACCGTCAGAGGGGCATCGGGCAGGGTGCCGGGCGCCCCGGAGCCCTTCCCGGCAGCCCAGTCTTCTGGTTACGTGAGAACCGCTAGACAGACGTAACCTTCAGTTAGGATCCCTTTTCATGGTTACCCATTACAGAACTCAGCCATGCTAAATTCCGAAATAGAAACCGAAAAGGAAAAAAAGTCAGCTTTTGAAAAAGCTTGGACTTAATTCTGGTGACATTTTTATTTTGGAAAAATACAGAAAAGGAAAGGACATAGTCCCACTGGCCACAGTTGACTACCGACCGGTTTGGAGCATGTTCTTTCCATCTCTTTTCTACAAGTATTTTTTGGTCCTTTTCACAAAACATAAGAATTTTTCTGCCCTGGCTGGTGTAGCTCAGTGTACTGAGCGCGGGCCTGCGAACCTAAGGATCGTGGTTTGATTCCCAGTCAGGGCACATGCCTGGGTTGCAGGCCAGTTCCCAGCAGGCGGTGCACGAGAGGCAACCACACATTGATAATTCTCTCCCTCTCTGCTTCCCTTCCCCTTTAAAGAGAAAATAAATAAAATCTTTAAAAAAAAAGGAATTTTTCTAAGTCAGAGCTTTTCTCACACATAATTTTTCCTGGTCCTGCTGTATTCCTTCATGGCTGGATTAATGAATCCTCGATTGTTTGGCCATTTAAGTTGGAGAAAAGTAAACTTAACAAAGGCCAGCTTCCCTTGTTTTCTGAGACGTATGTTTATGACTTGAATTACTTGCAAAGAGCACGTGGTAACACTGTGGGCGGTGCCTGTGCCTTTCCTTCAGTGACTGTGCACTACAGCTTTAGCCAGAGAAATTAAAGCCATGCCCAGGGGTCCAGAAATGATGGTGATGATGGTGATATTGATAGGATTTCACGCTGCAGTTTCCCACGTATGAACAAAAACAACTGTGCATGTATTGTCCCGTCTGAACATGTGTTCGTTCCTCGTTGAAAACTGAGAGAGGAGACTGGAGACGGGGCGGGCGGCGTTCCTCACTCAGCTGAGTGAGTCTGGGCAGCGCAGAGCCGTGTCTGGGAACCAGGAGGCTGTGGGGGTGAAAATGGCTTTTCCACTTAAAAGCTCTCCAGCCTTCCACAAGCACCTCACCTCTCCTGGGGTGGGTTATGTAAGACCCCTAGCACAGTTTTTGCAGAGAGTGTGGTGGCCGGGAGGACACACTGTGGAACCAGATTGCCTCGCTGTCTCACATTCCAGCCTTGCCACTTTTTAGCTGCGTGGTCTTGGGCAGGTTCCTTAACCTCCCTGTGTTTCCGTTTCCTCGTCTATAAAACAAGGATAAACATAGTAACCAGCTTGGTACGGTTGTAAGACTTGAATCAGTGCACACAAAGGATTTCTAACCATGCTGGCACGTTGTTGGAGCCAGTTAACCTTCGCTTCCCTTTGCCCTGGCCTGGCCGGGAGTGTGGCACCAGCCTCCTAAGTGGTCTCCTCTCCACCAGGCTGCCTCCTCCCTCCAGCCAGAAAGCTACCTCAGACTCCCAGGGCAGGGACAGAAGAGGGCTCTGTTTGTTTCCAGGCTGGATTCTATGGACTCTCTTCAGCAGTGGAGTCTGGGTGTGCTCAGGAACCTGGGCTCCTGCTGTGGACGGCTCGACCAGCCCCCTGGACAAGAGGCGGAGGGCTGCCACTTCTCCTGCAAGAGCAAATAGGTCATGGGGGGGCCATGTGCCCTGCTTTGAGAAGCTGAGACTTACACACATCTCAAGTAGGATGAGATTATTTAATGTACAAAAGGAGTTTTCCCATCAGGACAGATTCCCCTACAGGTTCCTTTAAATAGTGGCCCCTCTAGGCAGGCAAGTGTTTTACAGATCATTAACTATTTGACTGAAAGCCTGCAGGGCAGAGAAACTTAAAACTAAAGTGTTGAGGGCCCCTGCCAATTACAGATCAATCCAAAATGAAGATAAAGTATCTCTGGACCTAGAAGTCAGTGGGGAATGTGATTTGATTCAGAAAAAATCTGATTTACACGCAGCTTTTTTGGAACACACCAATTGTTTAAATGGCGTTCCACCTGCCTGCCCATCTTGAACTAGTGCATTCATCTCCCACGTCTTCACTCCCAAACCCCAGACTTGGGGTTCCCCTCCGTGAACAGTGACTGCACAGTTACCCCAGGAAAGGGCGTCATTGGGAAAGTGTCCCTGCGGCCGTGCAGAGCTTAGGCAATTGATGTAGAGATACAGCCCGTAATTGATGAACTATACAGTAACAATTTGCAGATAAAAATAATAGAAGTTAAAGTATACTTTACATGATAAAAGAAAGATGAAAGAGGACGCGAGTCTGTTACATCTGAGATGGTTACAAAAGTCCTGCTTTGTGAAGTAGGCTCTGTTGAAAAGATTGATGCAATGGGGAGTGACCTTGGCTTGGAGCAGGAGCTGGTGATGTATGTATGAGCATCCCTCTGCTAAATGGACCCAGATTTGTAGCACTAATATACATGGGAGCCCAGAACCAAACTCAGTACAGCAATAAATCAACAGCCACTTTGGGTGTCATTTCTGGTTTATATTCCACTGTTGTTCTATCACTTTAATTCATGTCACTATCATCTTTTCATCTGGAACAGTTTTATATAATTTTCCAGTGGAGTTACCTGACAAATCCCATCAAATTAACAAGGTACATTAACAATATTGACTGACTACGGCTTCAGGAGTTGCAGGGCCGTAGAACAAAAATTTAAAACCATGTTTCTCTGGTGATGATTTTTTCCCCTCTCGCACTGAGAAAGGAATGTGGGCAGGATCTATTCCACATAAGAGATATGCACATTTATTTTGCTCTGCTCATTCTGACTTTTATAAATGTCAAAATAAGAAGCAGAAAGAGAGGGGACCAGAAACAACCCACTTCTGCCCGCAGCCACGACGTGACTGCTTTCCTTCTTTCAGGGAACCATAGACATGTCCGGACCGTTAACAATTAATGACCAAAGTGGAGGGAAGAGTGTAACTGGGTGGTCGTAATCTCTTTCAAGTGAAATGTAATAAAATTGGTCTCCCGATACATTCTCGCCCTCCTGAAATCATCTAGACCCGGACGTCCAGAGTCGATTGGACTTACGATATTATGCCTAATTGAAATACAGTGCTCCTGAAATATGTCTGATGACAAATCCCAGCATTCGATTAATAAAAAAATACCAATTGCTCGTCTTTGCCAAAGACCACAGAGTAGTGACCGCGTTGAGTAGCCGCACTGCACCGCCTCCTCCGGAGGCGGCAGAGGAGATTCCGTGCGTCTGTCTGTCCTCTCCTGCCTGCGTCGGGCTGCTCGGGGGTTTCTTTATTCGTGACATACAATAGAACCAAGGGAAGTGTATGGCACACCTGATCACTAGAAGTTTGTACATGTTTTCTTTTTTAATTTTAAATTTGCTCTCACACTATGGTTATTGTGGGGGTGTTGTGTTTTTGTTGTTGCTTTAAAGATTTTATTTATTTTTAGAGAGAGGGGAAAGGAGGGAGGAAGAGAAGAAGGGGAGTATCAATGTATTTGAGTTGCCTCCCACATGTCCCCAACTGGGGGACCTGGCCAGAAACCCAGGCACGCGCCCTCACTGGGAATCCAACCAGCGACCTTTGGGTGTGTAGGCCGGCACTCAGTCCACTGAGCCACACCAGCCAGGGCTGCTGCTGTTGTTTTAATCGAGCTGTTTCTTTTATCTGCTTTTTCTTCTGGCCTACTAAGTTTCCCTGCATTGTATTGAAAAATTTCTAAGGGTGATCCATAGAAAGAAGTATATTAACTCTGATTGTCTTTTCTGTTACAGTATGTGCATTTGATTGTTTTGTTTCTTATACCTTTACTTCATTTTGCTCTTTTCACTTTGACCCTGACCTTTAAACTATGGCCTGAAAATTAATTACTTTCAAGATTCCATCTGGGGCTCACTCTAGAAGGCATATTGAAGGTTTTTGTCTCACTTCGTGAGCAGAAATCCTCAATTTTCAGCAGAACAGAAAAAAAGAGAACATCTAGCCTAGGACCTGCGTGTCGGGCTGAGCATGCACCGCCCGGGGACACTGGGACACAGGGCTGTGCACCAGCACAGGCATCCCAGGACGCTGTCCCTGCTGGGAGCTGCCTTTACTCCCCGAACCTTCCTGAACCTTTGCTCCCAGTCACTGCGCCGTGCGCTGGTCTTTCAGAGTTCTGAAAACGAAACCTGAGCACCAGCGTGCGACATCCTGTTGCAGAGTCCTGTTACAAGGTCTTTGCTGCACACAGCTCACACCCACTGCTGTCGCTCCCTCCGTGGAGAAGTGACCTCCCCAGCCGGAAGCCAGGCCCCAGGACTTCAGCTCTGAAGGTTTTCTGTTAAGGACTCTTTGATCCTCCAGTGACCTCCTTTAAATATAGCTTGGATCATTATTTAATGTCAGAGAAGGGAAGACAGATTTTTCCTATTTTTAGTTTGTAAGATTTTTCCACATCAGAGACTCTTCATTGGTAGCTTTGCTTTTTAGGCATTGGTGATACTACAGATTTACCTGTCCAACACAGACCTTATTCTAAAGCAATGACAACAAAAAAGACTTCTGACCGTAATCAGTTTTTAAATGAACCTTATATTGTAGTTTGTTTAATTATAATGTAGGTAGGTAATGTAGGATTAACACAATGTAGGTAAACTCTATATTGTATCTCTGTTATGGCTAAGAGGCGTATTTCTTAATATTTTTCTGGTTGTTCACCCCCTGACCTCACCCTCCCAGGAAACCAGACTGTGTGACTTCTGTGTGCCATTTGGAGTCTCCTTATGTCAGTTTTAAGCCCTGGCATCCCCTGAGCCCTAAGAAAGAGCTGATGTTCATCCAATTTTTGATTTACAAAGCAGGTCAAATGATTACACTGAAATCACTTACACCTTCCACTTCTTGTGGCTTCTTTTTTTGTCCTCCCCTCGGCCTTACAGGTATCTCTGGAGACAAAGTAGAGATAGACCCTGTTACGAATCAGAAAGCCAGCACTAAGTTTTGGATTAAGCAGAAACCCATCTCAATCGATTCTGACCTGCTCTGTGCCTGTGACCTTGCGGAAGAGAAAAGCCCCAGTGAGTAGTCCCTTTTATTTATGTCTCCTTTCCCTCTCCCCCTCTCCCCTTCTGCGTGCTGGGTGCCAGGAGAATATATTACCACCGTGTCCTTTTTTCCTTGGGTCTGTTTAATTCATTACCAGAAATTTCTTTTAATCAAAGGGGATTGTATTATGGTGCCCAGAGCCTGACATGGGTCCCCATCCTGCTCAGTCTTGATGGCAGCAGAGAGCCTCACAGCTCCTGACCCCAGCAGCCTCGCCTGGGGGCAGGGGGAGGAGGCGCAGGCTGCTGCTGAGAATTTGCAGTCACCAGAGCCCTCACTTCACTCTGTGCTCCTTCCTCCTCCCTTTTGGGGGGCTTGGCCAGTTTGACCTGCATCTGCCTTCCTTCCGCGCTAGACCAAGGGAAGCTGGGGGGGATTTCCCGTGTCAGCCGAAGACTAGGTTTAGACATCCATCCTGCCGGAAGTGTCACCACCCTCCGGATTATTGGCAGTTGCTCGACCTACCAACTCATAATTAAACTCCTGCCTGGTCCTGCAGAAGAGATCGCTGTAGATTGGCAGTCCTCTGCTTCAGTTATGAAAGTAGATACAGTCTGGTTGTATATTTTGGCATATTACATTTTTGCAGTTAAGTAATGGAGTATAGCGGTTAGATTGGTCATTTTTAGGACTTCAGTCATATCAAGGAAGAGAAAGGACGCAGATCACACCGAAATTCCTCCGTGGAAGAAGACAGTTTAAACTACGTATGGTCCCGTTAGTCACCTAGAGAAGGCTATGAGACAGCGATTCTCAGAGTTGGGTTCATGTCAGCATTGCCTGCGGAGCTCATTTAAAATGCAGTTGCCCACAGCCCAGCCCAGTAGATTCTGATTTGGTAGATTCGAGTACAACTCAGGCATCTAATTTTTCTTAATCCATTTTTTCCCATTGTCCACTAATTTGAGAACAAATGTTATAGGGAGTGATAAGAGATGTAAACACCAGCAAGTGTTTAGAATGTGGTTTAAGTTTTTGAGATAATATTGACTAAACAGGGGCCTAAAAGAGCACAGAGCCCCAGAAGGAGGCCTACAGACTGGGCACTTGCCACACTGGCAAGGAGGGAGAGCTTAGTGATAAAGGGGGAAAGAGGAAGGCCAGGCCCACTCGCCTTCCCACCATTCCTGTCAGCCCAGTGAGGCCTCCACTCTGCGATGGCTGCTGGAAGGGGCTGGCGAGACTCTTTTCCGCTGCTCTGGGCCCCTTGCTCCAAGGCTCGCCTTTAGATAAACATCTTCTTCTAATCTCTCTTGCTCCAGCTTGCTGGTCAATAAAGATATCATTGTTCTAGCATCTTTCTTCCCAAGAACTCAGGATGCGTTGAAAAGTAACATCTTATAAACTCTCCAGGCATCTGAGAAATGAAAGACAGTTGCATACATGATGAATACAGGGATAAGCTGGAGTGGGGAGGTTAGGGAAAGAACTAGAAACAGTGTGCGGGTTCCCCTTACACTCACCCCCACTCATCGTGCCAAGGAAGGCTGCGATGCAGGCCCTGAAGGGTGTGGGAAGGGAAGGAATGATGCATCGCCACCACCTCCCAGTTGCCTCTTGGGACCATTCAGTCACGAAGTAAAGACATCTCCGTGAGTGAGGCAGGTTCCAAGCACTGGAGCTCTGGAGCGGATGTGGGCGCCGCCATTTCTGTGTGGACGCTCCAGCCAGAGGATCTTTTGTCTCATTTTCAGATCTACTGGGTGGTTCTGTGTGAAGCTGCACCTGTGGGTCCTATAGAGGTTCCCTCCTCTCGTACTCTGGTCCAGAGACCTAGAAATTGTGATGCTTTCCTGAACAAAGAAGCGCACTGCCACAGGGAGACCCTGCCTCAGTCCTGTCCCTACCAGTGTGCTTTCCAGACCAACTTCCTCGGAGCCCCGGGCTCTCGGGGGACCTCACGGGTGGGCGTTCGTGCCTGTGTGCCTGGTGGGGGGCAGAGTTGGGCATGTAAGGCTTCCCCTTCAACCAGAGGGGCTTTACTTTCTTCTAGTTGGGGATTCTACACTCAGAAAGTCAACTGATAGAAAACAATTTTTGGATCATCTTTTATTTTTCATTTACAGTTGGCATACAATATTAGTTTCAGGTGTACACCCAGTGATTAGACATCATATAACTCACTACGTGTGATCATCCTGGTGAACCTTGTACCCTTCTGACACCACCCACAGTTGTTAGAATGTTGCTGCTGTATTCCCGATGCTGTACTTCTTAGTCTGTTCACCTCTCTCACCCGTACCCTAACCTCTCTCCCTTCGGGCGGCCGTCGGGATGTTCTGTATCTGCGAGTCTGTTTCTGTTCTGCTCGTTTGTTTATTGTGACTTTTAGATTCAGTTGTTGATAGAAAGATATTTATTGCCATCTTATTATTCATATTTTTATCTTTTTTTTCTTTCTTCTTAAAGAAGACCCTTAAACATTTCATGTAATACTGGTTTGGTGGTGATGAGCTTCTGTAGCTTTCTCTTGTCTGGAAGCTCTTTATCTGTCCTTTGATTCTAAATGATAGCTTTGCTGGGTAGAGTAGTCTTGGTTGGAGGTCCTTCCTTTTCATCACTTTGAATATTTCTTGCCAGTCCCTTCTAGCCTGCAAAGTTTCCACTGAGAAATTAACTGACAGTCTTAGAGGAACTTGCTTGTAGGTAACCACCTGCTTTTCTCTTGCTGCTTTTAAGATTCTCTCTTTGTCTTTAACCTTTTGCATTTTAGTTATGATGTGTCTTGGTGTGGGCCTCTTTGGGTCCATCTTGTTTGGGACTGTCTGGCTTCCTGGACTTGCATATCTATTTCCTTCAACAGATTAGGGTTGTTTTCTGTTATTTTTTTCAAATAGGTTTTCAGTCTCTTGCTCTCTTCTCCTTCTGGCACCCCCATGATGTGAATGTTGGTGAACTTGAAGTTGTCCCAGAGGCTCCTTACACTGTCTTCACTTTTTCGGACTTTTTTCTTTGTGCTGTTCTGATTGGGCTGGGGTTTTTCGGGGAGGGGGGGTTGTTTGTTTGTTTACTTGCTTCCTTATATTCCAAATCGCTAAACAAATTCTTGAGAGTTACAGGCTTACAGAATGAAATTCAGACTCCTCACCATAGCCTTTACAGACATTGACCACTCCAAGCGCATAGCCCATAACCCCTCTTTCTGAACTTGGCTGTGGTCACTGTGAACTACTTGTCCATAACATGTCTCAAATTCTGTGCTTCTGCCCAGAATACACCTTCATCCTGACCATCTAACTTATGGACACCTCCATTTTCCTGTGCCCAGTCACCCATTTTTCAAGATCCAGCTCATATGTCAAGCTCCCCCCACCTCTGTAACTTTGCCCCCAGGAATTGGCACACAGTGCTGTCTTTATGTTTGGGGTTTGCCCCTCTCTCCTACCCCCTCTCCATGCTAAACTGATGGCCCAAGGGCCTAGTTTCTGTAGCACAGCGCTGCCTCTAGATTGAACCTAATGAGGCAGAATTTAGAAACCCAGAGTTACTCAGCATAATTTGTTGTTAAGTGCCCAAACAAAGATGTATTAAATGAATCAGCTTGATGTTGTTTTTTTTTTTATGATTTCCAGTATCTTCATCAAATTAATTCACTGAGTTAATCTATAAAAAGTTCATCTTCAAGACCATCATCAGACCACAGAATTAATCTACTGAGCTGCTTCTTTTTTTTTTTAAGGATTAATGGTAACCTTTTTATCTTTTGTGTCTGTTGAACCTTAGAAAAAAGTTATTTTAACAGCACTAAAAGAAATGAAAGTCACTATATTTCATAAGTTTAGCCTGTGATTTTTATCAGCACAGTGATGTATGTTTGTAGCTGCGTTTACATCAAAAATTATTCTTGGGGCCTTCTTGAATGAATTATGGCAAAGAGAGAGAGTCTAGAAGTAGATAAGGTTTTTGATTTCTGCAATATATTTCCTTTTTCATGTTTTTATCTCTCGTAACACAAGTGTCTTGCTGAAGACTGGAACCTGTGACCAGCTAGAATAATTTAGTTGCAAAAACACGGCGAACGTTTATTAAACAGCCTTCTCTACAGAAGGCGTTAAGTGTTGGGAGGATAATGAAGTTGTTCCCAGCTTACTTGAGACGTATTTGTCAGGATTTTGAACAAAAAAGAAATGGTTTTTAAAACCTTCGAATATGGCCAGTTTGCAGTGTTTATTGAGAAAGCCGCTGTCAGACCATTAATTTGGTCGTCGTAAGGAACACAACTCAAGTTTAATTGATGCCATATCCAAAAAGTACGTGAACAGCTGACTTGGCAGTGGGACTGCGCGTCGGAACGCCTGCGTGTCGGAACGCCTGCGCGAAACGCGTGATTGCATGTGCTGTGGAATCAGAAAGACCCAGGTTGCGAAGCGAGGCTCCGTAAACAGCAGTTCCGTGGCTCCTTCCTCCCCCACCTTCTCCCCCTTAGGCCGTGTTCTCGGAGGGAGGCGTTACTGCTCGGTCCCTGGGGGTGCTTAAGGACCTGGGACTCAATGACTAAATAGGTACATGCCTTTAAAAACAACTGGACATATAAATACGGACTCTTACAGGAGTTAGTGAAGAAAATCTGCGTATCAAAGGCCCTGAGAAATGAAGAATAAATTCTGCCTTTCTAGATTTTTTTTAAGGTATATGCTGCCATTATTATTCAAATCAGTGATTTCTCAGTCTGGTTTTGCCGCTCCTTAGGATATCTCTTGCTATTTTGAAGGATGTCACAAACCTCTAAAAGATGAATTAATTTTAATTCACTGTAACTGAACAAAGATGTTTATGGCGCATAGCAGAGGAAAATGTTTCCGTATCAGAAATTACGTGGTTAAATGGTCGTAGAGAAATAATTCTCCATCATTACATAGGTCTAGGCACAGGCTTTAAATGCAGTGGGCTCCCTTTCTAAGCGCTAGCCTCGAATTCCAAGACTGAAACAAAAGCAAGGACTTTTCTGTGAAACTAGCGCCCATTAGAGACGCTTGGCCGTATTTGAATAAAGTACCAGCCTCAGCCCTGCCAGGTCTGGTTTTGTCATCAGAAGGCTGTGCAGGTTTAGGGTCTTTAAAGGAAGCAGCCTATCATTAAGAAATCAGATTTAAACCTTAATAAAGTAGCTGTTGTCTTTATAGCTGAAAAAAAGCTCTGTATCTCAATTAAGTACAGATAATATAAAATGTTAAGGAAGCAACATAATAGAGGTAACCTGATTACATTCTCTTGCAATAGTATAATTTGAAGGAAATCTGATTCTGTTGATGCTGGTCATGTTGGTGGGGATTGTTTGGGTTTTCTGTTTGTCTTTTGTTTTGTTTGTTTGTTTGTTTTTGTCCAAAACACTGTTCGGACACAAGGTAGGAGCTCGGGCTGTGAGTTAACCACCACTGTTAAGCCCTCCTCATGAAGAGAACCTGCCGAATATCTGCAGTGAGAGTCCGTTAAGGTTGTGAGTTAAATTAGCTGGGCTTATTGGTGACCTCCCGCTTAAATGAATCTTTCTTTTCATGAGTACTTGACAAGATCTGTAAAGTAGTGTATTTAATTTACTAATTAAATTAAAGCTCCTGAATAATGATTTGTCCACATTGATTTAGCTTAAACAGAGAAGATCAGCATTGTTATGATCTTCAGGAACCTTAATGGCCAAGCCAGTGAGACACAAAGGCCTCCTGTGTTTTATAGGTCAGAAGTACATAGGTAAGCCCGGGCCGTAATTGAATTGCCTGCACTGCGCCCTGCAGTTGCAGATTTCCTGTGCCTCCCCGTTCCATTGTTGCACTGGGGCTTAAGAGAATGTTAACGCGGTAATAGGCACAGGGCCTTCCCCATTACACGTCTGGCTATCGAGCGGTTCTGCATGACTAGTTAAAGAAGATGGCAAGAAGATTAATGAAAGCAAGGCTAATACAGAAGGGGGTACTTTTGCGAGACTTCTACTGAGGAGATATTAGAGCTGAACCAGAGCTTGGCTTTTTCTTTATCCTGTGACCTTTGAACCTGCCTTACTGTTGAGAGCTGCCAGGGAAGTCGACATTTTGATTGATGTTGGTACACGAGTCAGTCTTTCCCATTGAATTCCACATCTGCACGAAAATAGCTTTTCCAGCAGAATTCATACTGGCTAGAAGTGATAGGCAAATTGATGGCTGAAATGCTTTTATGTAGTTTTCATTTAAACCTAAAGCCATTTGATGTTTTAATTCAGTTTCCAGTTTTCATAGATTATAAACATTCACTTATATGTCCTTAATGGGTTCATCAGCTCGTCGTGAAAAACCAGTGTTCAGAGTGTTCAAAGGCTTGCAACCAGAGCTCTCAGGAGGCTCTAAGGGGGAGTAAGAGCAGTCATCAAACAACCCATTCAGCATTCTTTAAAAAAGAAAAATCAGCCTGCTGAGAGCCCAGGCAAACCGACTTTAAGGTTTTTGTAAATAAAGCAAAGCATCTGTTTTTGGAAAACTGTAGATGAGAGCTCTGAAATCTCACCTGTATACCCCACCTGAGCCCCAGCTCAGAAGTTCCCTTGATCTACCCAGGTGCTGGGTTCCCTGACCTTGACCTTGGGACGCTAGCATTCCATCTGAAAGAGTGTCCTGGTCTGCTGTCTCTAAGACAGCCCTGTGCTCTCACTAATTCTGTCACCTTGTTTGTGGAGCTGTGGGCCCTTAGTGTGTGTGTGTGTGCATGTGCCTGTGTGTGCATCCTCCATCTCCTCTCCCAAAAGAGAGTGGCAGAAGGACAACAGAAGTGACTGAAGTTGACCTAGGTACACCCCAGCCCAGGCACTGAAATTTTTGACCATCCAATTTCTTCCCCCTCTATTTGACAAGGGTAGTTCTACCAGAGAAAACACACGTATGTACACACTGATGTGACAGGTATTCCAGGTCCTGAAAGGGGAGGTACCCAGGAATGTATTCTTCAAATGCTCGTGAAAACATGTAATGATGAAAATGGGAAATGATGGTAGCCACTGCCCGATGAAAGAGCTACACCCGCGCTGGGTGGCCACAGCCATGTCGTCGTACTGGGGACCCATTAAGTAGGGCACTTGCGTTTGTGCTCACAGGGTCCTGTAGCCCAGAGGGGTGCAGCCCATCCTTGGGGTCTGTCGCTTCCCAGGACATCCAGACACTTCTGACATTAGGTGGGCAAGCTCTGTTGTGCCTTTATTCTCGGACAAGGACTTATTTCCTAAGTTCCAGATCAAATACGGTAAGTACTGCCCGACTGCAGAGCACGACGGACTCTAACATATTAAATGCCCAGTTATTGAATTGCCTTTTCATAAGAGTGCTCTGGAGCACAATCAGGAGCAGGCAGCGCCTCATCCTTTTAACAGATATGTTTCCTAGCCCTATTAAAAGGGGTCTTCATCTATCCTGTCAAAGAGAGTCTGCTGGGGTTTTTTAGTTTAATTACACTATCCAATTAAAACTCCTTGCTGCATTTGGATGCGCCTCTCCTTGGGCCTGAGTGGATATGACATTTACAAGGCTCGCCTTTCAAGCAGACAATAGTGTGATTGATGAGGCGCACGTTCGGTGAAGGAGGCGAGTGCCTGTGGAAGTGCTGCTTAGTGCATTTTGATTTATTTATCATCTTCTTCCAAAACAAGGGAGCTGCCGGGAGATGGGTTCATGCAACCGGGGGGACCACCTCAATTTTTCCAGGTGTGTGGGAGGGAGAGACCGCAGTGTGCCACCGGATGAGGGCGGAGAAGCACCGTAAACACGGGCCACCTTGTGTCGGCCGATGCCAGACAGCACACTTTCAGTTCTTTGACTCAGTTGGGTTTCTAGTGACCTCCAGCTGCAGTCCGCTGTTAAACAGGCTCTCTCTGTGTTTCAGGGAGCATTTCTCTGGGGCTAGACACTGTTGGCCAGGCCCCTGAAAACTCAGCCTGTGGGGGCCAGCCCTGCGTGTGCCCCGCTGACCGACCTGGTCAGTAACTGGGGGCACCTGGTGTTTGCGCTGGGCGTGCCTGCTCGTGCTCCCAGCTGCTGCCCCCAGAAGTTCAGCAGCTTCTGTCCAGGGGCTGCCGTCAGTGCTCGATGGCTCTCTAACGCTGCCTGGGCATTCCGAGCATTTAAAAGTTGCTTCTGGAATTTGGAATGGGCCAAGAGCAAGTGAGGCTCTTCAACAAAGAAATGTGGAGGAACAGTGGAGAACTTTTCAAGGTTATACTGAGAAGACAAACCAGCCTCTTGTTCTGAGCCTATTACTGCTCTTCACCCTCAGCATACGATAGGCGGGGCCAGCGCGTTTGCCTCTGCAGGCCTGGAAAGAGGTGTGTCGGTAGTGTGCGTAGTCTTCGGGAGGGTCAACGCTCTGAATTTAGAAGGCGAGATAATATCACAAATGCGCCCCACCCACAGGATAGAACATCTTACCTCCTGTGTCATCGTCAGGCTCTGCAGCTGCTCCTAGGGCTGTGGGGCGTGTTTGCTAACTACACGAAACATGGAAGAAGGGGTTTGCGATCAAAATTGGCTAGTGGGTTTTCTTACATTTCCTGTAGACTTTCTTCATTTTTCCATAGGACTTACTAATAAACAAGAAAGCATTTACTTGCCTTGAACAGAATATTGGTATTTGTGAGAGCAGAAAACATTTGGAGGGCACCAACTCTTTTTTTCCCCTAAGAGAAGCATTCTTTTTGCTATTAAGTTGTCCCTTCACTGTTGACCTGGACCTGTGAACCCATAATAACAAAGCAGTTATCCAGGGATAATGAAAAATGTGATGCATTTGCATTTTTCTAGATTTGCATTACTGTTTCCTCAAATTCTTTCTCTTGATTTTAACATCAGAAGAGACCCCAATTGAGAAGAGGGTAAGGGTAGGGACAGTTTTCTACTGAGAAACTCTGTGTGAAAGGTTTCTCAGCGGGATAAATGATGGGAAAAAGCTGTTTCCCTTGCCTCCTGCCAAGCTCCAAATTGTGTTTTCATAATAAATAAATGGAGTGCTTAGATTTTAAGTTATTCTTATAGACATAGAAAAAGTAAGCCATTCTTTCATTAAAATCAAAATGTGTATTGCTTACAAGATTCCCATCGGCTACTTCCAGGACAGGGTAACTGCTAACAGATTAGCCCTTCTATCACAAATGACTGGAAAACTGCACAAAATAAAAGAAACTGTTTTCAAACCCTGGAAAACAGGCGGTACAAGACCATGAGCCCTGAGAGAAAGGAAACAAAAGAGGTGAGACCTACTATCACTTCAGCTTTCTTCCAGGGTTTCCCAGGGAGAGTACAGCAGTCTCAGTGAGCTGGGAGGCGGAGACCAGAGCTGGAGGAGGCCGAAGCTGCTGAAATTTGCACCATAAAGTTTGTGGAGGAGGGGCCTGCACTGAGAAGGAGCTCCAGAAAGAGGCCCCTCTTTTGCTGTATGCTAAATTATGCATGCCTGGAGTGGGACCTCACAGGGCCGGTCAGAGCAGCTACCGGGGCACGCTAAAATCCAGTTCTGGCCAACCAGAGGGGCGCATCCAGAGCATTTAGTAGTGAACCCAGAAAGGTCACATCTTAGGAACATGGCTAAATTGGCGCTGTATTAGAGACTGTTCTAATCTTTGCCTAAAAAGCTTTAGAAAGCACTGATCCAGAAGTAAATTAACTGCCTGACAGAACAAAGCTCAATATTCTTTTTGTTTTGTTTTGTTTGTTTCTTTTTACGGAATGTGGCAGAGTTGTAGAGACAGGCCCCAAGACAAATGGGAAACAACCCGTCTGGATTTTCTCTGCTCTTACTGTGGCACCATCTGTCCCCACACCAGCACAAAGCAGCAAAGAATGGGAAAGATTCGGGTGCTCAAAGCTCAATATTTTTTAAAGGAAGACAACAAAATACAGACACCCCACAATGTAATGTTTATAGTGTCCAGCATCCAATCAAAAATTACTACACATGCAAAGAAGCAGGAAGATGTGTCCTATAACCAGGAAAAAAAATAATCTATAGAAACAGGTCCAGGCATGGCACAGATGATAGAATTAGCAGATAAGTACACTAAGTCTTCAATTAATGTTGCCAGTAGGTTCTTGGAAACTGCAACTTAAGCAAAACGGTGCATAATGAAACCAATTTTACCATGGGCTGATTGCTATAAACAAGCATTAAGTTACTACAGCATATTTCTGGTCACAAAAATATCAGCAAACTTCTAAATAAAGACCCAAAACACTTCTAATATTAAACATTGAAGTAAATGTGAACTATACATACATTTAAGAAAGATTAATCAAAGCAGGTAAGTTCATTATCTTCCAGTCCATTTATTCCAGTCCAGTCTCAAAGGTGGCCAGAACCTGTCCTGGCTACGCAGAGCTCAAGGAAGAAACCAACCCTGACAAGACGCCCCTCCGTTGCAGGGCTCACTCACACCCCCATGTCCAGACAGTTTGGATACCGGTAACCCCCTGTGCGCACCGTCCAGAGGTGGGAGGAAAGCAGAGTACCTGGGAAAAACCAGCGCAAGCACAGGGAGAACATGCAAACGCCACACAGACTGTGGCCTCAGCCGGGAATCAATTTTTTTTCTCATTAGCATTAATGAAAGAGTGTTGAGCAAAATGATATTATTCAATGACTTGATGTACTTTAAAATAGCTATTATAAATATGTTCAAAGATTTAAAGGAAAACAACTCAAAAAGAAAAATGGAAGCTATTAAAAAAGAATCAAATGGAAATTCTAGAGCAGAGAAATACAATACCTGAATCAAAAAATTCAGCGTTGGGAACAGATTAGGAATATTAGTTAAAAAGATCTGTGTGTTTTCTCTTGTTGCATAATAAATTGCCCCAAAACTTGGTGCCTTAAAACAACAACAACATTTGTTATCTCACAGTTTTGTGGTCAGGAATCCGGCACAGCTTAGCTGGATACTCTCACTCAGGGGCTCTCACAAGACTGCAGTCAAGGTGTCAGCCAGGGCAGGATCTGCTTCCAAGCTCACTGAGTGGCTTCTGGCAGAGTTTATTTCCTCGTGGACACCCTTAGTTCTTGGCACGTGGACCTTCCTGTAGAGAAGCTCATAAGGTGGCAAACAGTTGTTTTCATCAAAGTAACCAAGAACAAGAGAGTACTAACAAGGAAGAAGTCACAGTTGTTTGTAACCTAGTCTCAGAAGTAACATCCCAACAATTTTGCTATATTTTATTCATCAGAAGTAAGTCTCTAACCCTTCTACAAAGACATGTCTGTGGTTCCCTGTCTTTGGGCGTGTAAGAATTGGAGGCAAAGAAATGTGGACTTGGAGAAGTCTGGGGCCAGTTTGTTCCCTGCAGGCTGAGGATCACCATCCTACTTAGGAGAAAAAGAAAGAAGCCTCTAGGTCCAGCCCACGAAAAGATTACTCAGGGTGTGAAAAGCAGGAGGTGAGATCATTGGGAATCATTTCAGAATCTGCCTACACAGTGAACTTGAAGACAGGACATAGAGACTGTTCAAACTGAAGCACACAGAGAAAAAGTGGATGAAAAGAACAGAAACTGTAGAATAACATCAACCATTCTAACATATATGTAATTGGATTCTCGGGGCTGGAGGGGAAAATTTCCTAATTTGATTAAAAATATCAACTCACTAATCTTGGAAGCCCAGTGAAGGCCAAACAGGGTAAATATAGAGAAAACCACATCCAGGCACATTGTAATCAACTTGCTGAAAACAGGATAAAGAGAGAAATCTTGAAAGTGGCAGGAGAGACCAAGGTAAGAATGATTGCTGACTTCTCATCAGAAATGATGCAACCCGGAAGACAATGGAGTGGCACCTCTAATGTGCTAGAAGAAAACCTGTCAACCCAGAATTCTATACTCAGCAAAGACATCCTTCAGAAATGAAGATGAAATGAAGACATTGTCAGACATTCAAAAATAAAAGAAGTTGTTGCTATTAAACCTTCACTACAAGAAATGTTAAAGGCTCGGGGGGGGCAGGGGCGGGAATACCAGATAGAAATGAGGATCCACAAAAAGAAATGAAGAGCACTGAAAATGTCACCATTAGCAGCTGTGTGGAATGAACCAAGAAAAAGGAAATAAGCAAGAGAGACCTCTTACTAGGGACAGGCAGACTGTGGCCCACAGGTTCAGCCCAGCCCATGGCCTTTTTGTATGGCCTGTGAGCTAAGCATGGTTTTTACAGGTGAATACTTGCCATTGATTTGGTGATAGAGAACACCAATTTTGAATTTCATGAAAATGAAATATTATCTCCCCCCACCAAAAAAAAAATCTATCTTCCTCATTACTAGGCCTGTATTTCCCCTAAAAAATGCATTTGACTGTTACATTTTTAATTTCATCAATTAAAAATGTAGACATTTTATCCCCTAGCTATATAAGCATCTGTAAAATATTTTTAATTTTGCCTCTTGGCTTGCAAAGCCTAAAATATTTCTACCTGGTCCCTTACACAGGAAAAGTGTGCTTGTCTTAGAGAACGGAGGGAAAAGGTAAAAGGAGGCGACCACAGGCCAGGCGGCGCCCAAGGGCTCTGCGTGCACTGCCTCGCTCTCGCAGCAGCTCTGTGAGGTTTTACATGCATGGGTTATAGACTTGCAGGGTTGTTGATTCTGTCGAAGCACCAACTCCATGAGGCCGATACTATTCCCATTTTATAAAGGAGAAGCTGGGGCTCAAAGAAGTTACATGTAAATGATAGCATGGCTTTATGTTCTTGCCTCTGCCACTGACATGAAGCCAAGGCACTTAAATTGCTTTTCTTTTTTTGCCCTGGCTGGTGTAGCTCACTGGATTGAGTACGGGCCTGTGAACCAAACGATTGTGGTTCAATTCCCAGTTGGGGCACATGCCTGGGTTGCAGGCCAGTTCCCGGCAGGGAATGAATGAGAGGCAACCACAATTTGGTATTTCTCTCCCTCTCTCCTTCCTTTCCCCTCTAAAGATAAATAAGTAAAATCTTTAAAAAAAAAATAAACTGCTTTTTTTGATGGAAGAGTATCCCCATCCCCGACTCAGAGTCTATAAAGGCTTTTAACAAATTTCAGCCATGCTTGGTTATCTGGTTTCTCTTCCTGAAGGGTATTAAATGCAGAGAATTGGAAGAGAGGCGGAAGAATGATAGAGCTTAATAAAGACAGTGGGGAGTTAAAACTGACGAAAGTTGACCAAAAATGAAAGAAAACAAAGCAAAAACTGTTAAAAGGCGGTCCAAGAACTCAGTAAGCACGGCAATGTGGCAGCATGCAGCTGTTTTGTGGCCACAACAGGAAACCACGATGCACTTGTGCTGCGTATGGGAGCAGAAGCCTTGTCCCTGGGAAGGCAGGCACTTGTGCGAGTGTCGCAGCTGCAAGCCGAACCGGCCCTTCACTTTGCGGGCCACCACGTCTGCTCGAGAGAACAGCTGACGAGCTGCAGCAGCTCCGATTGGGGTGTTTAGCAGACATTTTCTTGAAAATGAAGGAAGTGAGCCTATCACTTCAAGAAAAACAAGTGATCGTCTATTTGATCCCAGTGATGAAATTCAAGCTTTTGGGTGACAATTAGAATTTTGGGAAACTTGTATCCAGCACCGTAAGATTAGTTTCTTCTTGTGTACTTTTCTGATGAGATCAGAAAAAGTGGTGATATTAATGAATGCAATTTTTTTCAAATCATATAATGAAACGTGCGAACTTTTGGAAGACCTGCCTGACTCAGTGAACCAGTCTTTTCCAGATGGCTGCGCAGTGTTACAAAGTCATGTGAGCAGAAAAGATGCATTTAAAGTGCAAGACAGACCGATGGATTTTACTGTAACAATACAATAAGTTTATTAATGTGGCTTTAGACTGCACATTACAAGTAACCTTTAGGAAACTGCCATTTATCAAGTTCAGTATGGTATCAAAGAGGGATATTTACGAAGAAGAGTTTAAAGTGTACCTCTCTCTTCCGAACTTGTCTCTCTGAGGCTGGCATTTCTTCATAATGCTTCGGCCAAAACAATATATCGCAACAGGTCAAATGCAGAAGCAGATAGGATAACCCAGCTGTTTTCTGTTAAGCCAAATATTAAAGATATTTCAAACATACAAAATAATGCCACCCTTCTCATAAAACTTTGGGGAAATACAAGGTTTTTCCACTAAAAAATATTTTTCGTGTTAACTTATAATGGGTTTATCAGCTTTAATGAATTCATTAGCATTTTTAAAACTTCTCAGTATTAAACCAAGAGGGCTCTAGACAAAGGTGGGCTGCAGGCTCCATCGGGAAGTCCCAGTCCTGGCCACTCGGTGCCAGTCAGCCGGTGCTGGCAAGTCGTGTTCGAAGGGAGCCTCCTTCCACACGGTGACCTCTGTCCTACTTGCAGTGCAAACCCGAGAGCGCATCTTTTAGCAAGAGGGTGTCTGCTGCTGTCTGTCTTTGCGTGAGCTGTCCCATCTTGTGGTGATAGCAGCTTCAGGGTGGCCGCTCCGCTGAGTTGACCGGGGGAGCCTGTTTTTTAGTGCAAGCTCTTACCTTAGACAGTAAATTATAGTACAAAAGCTCAAAGTTCTCTACTTCTGACATTTGTGCTACTAATTAGTTTCCTCTGTGTTACATTCCATCTTCTGTGTTTCACTTTGGGGAAGAAACGTAGGTGTGAATACATTGTTACATATCCAGACTCCTGCCTCAGTGTTCAGAAGCAGGCACGCAGTGTCGGTGTCTGCCTTGAGCGGCTGACCGGGGCCGGTGCCACCTTTGAGACCCCGTTGTGTTGCGTTCGCTCTGACAGCGCTGTAAAGCGGGTCTGCCCAACAGAGGCCCAGTTAAAAACAAAATCTTCAAAACAATGATTTTACCTTCAAATATCAGTTCCCTCGCAGCTGTAAGAATGATCACCTGCACCGACTGAGCCCCTGCTCTGTCCCCACGCTGTGTGAGGCCCCCAGAGGTGCCGTCCCCTCCGTGAGCACCCGCCCAGCCAGCTCGTGGAGGGCCCGCACCGAGCTTGAACGCGGCCAGGCTGGGACCGCAGCCTGACCGACCTCAGGGCTCCTGCTTTCCCCTCAGGCATCCCAGGCTTTCCTCGTGCCTTGATTTCCCAACAAATGTAACATGCCAGCAAAATAATTGGAACTGACTGGAATAACAGACTTAGCATTTTCTCTTAAATCATACTGGTATTTAATTTTTTTTCTCAGGTGACATATTTACGAAGACAGTTTACCCCTGTGGCTCACCCCTCCCTGTGAAAACTGATGATGATCTTTGAATTTGCAAGGGTAACCTGCCCACCTCTGATTCCCTGGACCCCCAGGACCGGTGCCCTGTGGGCTGCAGCTGGGGGGTCATTTGAGCCTTGTTCTCTTACCTGAGGTGAGCCGTGAGGTGCCTCAGGCTGATGCGGGGTTTGATAGCAGACTTTTCATATTCTGTGTTCTTACCCTGTTCAGCGGGCGTGGAGGTGCCGTGATTCCTTCTTCCCAGACGCCCGTGGTGCACTGTGTAGCGTAAATTACTCATGTTTGTTGATAGATTTGTTTCCAGCAAGAGGGCAGTTAACTTGTTACACTTTAATGTGTAGGTTTCGGGTCAGGTGAAATTACACAAGTATGAATTCTGCTTATTAACGGATTTCCTATTATGAAAGAACTCCAGGCCCTGCCAGAGCTCCCTTCTTCCTAGTTCTCAGTTGGTCCCTTTCTCAGCCTCCTTTCTGCTCCTGTCCAGTTCAGACCGAATGGGCTCCTACCTGGGTGGCTGTGGCCCGGGGGTCCCTGCCTCCAGGCCCTGGGGAGCCAGGGCAACACCCCAAAGCACAGTGTGACTGTTTACTTCGGTGCCCGGCTTACAGCCAACCCACTGGTGGCTTCCTCAGCTGGTGAACCTGGCATTCCCAGCCGTTCGTACCTGCCCTGTGTCACCTGGCCACCTGTGGTACGTGACCCTGTCTGCCGCATTTGTCCCACGCCATCCTGACCCTGTTGCATCCTCCTCCACCCCCGCCGTAACCCAGCTGACTGCCCTTCTGTCCACCAAGCAGCACAGGGGTCCCCGGAGTGCACCGACCCGTGTGTGGTGAAACATGGCTGCTCATGCACCAGATGCAGGGTGTCCAGCCCCCCCCGCCGCATGCAGCCCAGGACGCAAAATCACAAATTTACTTAAAATCTTTTTTGTTTTGTTTTGCCCATCGGTTTTTGTTATTGTTTGCGTATTTAATGTGTGGTCCCCAACACCTCTTCCAGTGTGGCCCAGAGACACCACAAGGCTGGACACCCCTGCGGCAGAGCTTCCCCTCGAAATGCACCCCACAGCGTGACGAGGGGCTGTCTGCGCTGGCTGTCCCGCCGCACCGCAGCCAGTTACCGCTAACGTCCGTGGCTCCACAGCAGGCACAGCAAGGCTGCTTCGCTGCAGTTCAGATTCAGGTGCTCTGCCTGACGTTCTCTGTGTCCCCTCAGTGACGCCATTGCTTCCAGAGGGAAGGACAAACAAGCCAGAGGCTGCGGAGAGTGGTGAGGGCTGCAACTCTCTCTCATTCCTGTCCACTTCGCTTCTCCCAGGGGGCTCTGGAGTGAGCCCTGGGGACAGGCAGGGGACGCGCACGGCCCCCTCGCGCAGTGGAACACAGAAGGTGGAGTGTTTGTGGCCACCTGGCCCATGTGTGCAGCCTTTCGGGAGGCCTGACTCGGGGTGACTCCTTCCCGGTCGTTCGTGTGACTGTTGTGCCAACAGCAGGCCTCCCCCCTGGGCCCACAGTCAGTCTGCTCTGTGCAGACATGTCAAAGCTCCTTCCGAGGCTCCTAGGCCCATGCAGGCTGCACATCACACACACCACGTGTAGACTGAGCTCTGACCGCAGAGCCCAGGAAAGGTTTTTAATGGAGTCTCAATTGTTCAGGCGAAACGTGCTCGAGCATCTTGAGGTTTTGTTTTGTCAGTGACGA
The DNA here is from genome assembly GCA_004027475.1 of Anoura caudifer. Lineage (NCBI taxonomy): Eukaryota > Metazoa > Chordata > Mammalia > Chiroptera > Phyllostomidae > Anoura > Anoura caudifer. The sequence goes on from PVKU01000449.1 coordinate 329,415, forward strand.
GTGGGAGCAGGTGGTATAGACAGTCCACGAGATCACTTATCAGAGTGGTCAGTGAACCCCGAAGCTCCAGGTCCACGGGCCTCCCTAAGACCTTCTGGTCCTTCTTAGCCCCAGGCCCTGGAGTCTGTGTCTGTCACGGCCAGGCGTCAGCAGCGAGGCCTCCTAGAGGGTGTCTCCGTTTGTCCTTCACAGCCCTGCGACCTTCACGGATGGCTCTGCCTGCTCGCAACGTGGCCGGCAGAGCCGCCCGCACGGTCCTGCCTCGCAGTGGTGTCTCCGGGGCTCCTGTTCTGAGAGGTGCCCTGCGAAGGGCCAGGGCCGCACACGCGGGCAGATGCGTGTGTGCGTGGGAGGCCCGCTGTCCTGTCAGATGAGCAGTTTGCGTGCTAGCGCAGCGACTCGCCTCCAGCTAAGAATTCTGACAGTTCAGTGCCACAATTTAGAATCAGCCTAGACTTGTCAAGTGACTGAAAGTGAGGTTTTTCAGAAATTATTAGCTAATTTTTTCAGTATGGAATTTATAGTCACAATTAGCATATCATAATGATGTTTCCAGGATAAAATCCCAGCAGCTCAACTTTTCTGGCCACAGATGTACAACATATATCAGTTTATTTTCGGAAATCTGAAGAATTACCTACTGTAAATAAAGTTCCTGAGAAGATTTCTCCGGGAAAGAGGTGAACTTACAGTAATGCGGGTGATATATTAATAATTAATAACTGTGACCAGCCGCTGCTTCAGACGGAAGGACGAGGGGTGCGCAGCCTGGGCAGGAAGGACGTGCTGAGTGTTAATCTTACAGGCACTGGGGTCTGGGGGCTTCCCAGGGCTCTGCGTTAGAGACGGTTTGAAATCACCTAAGGGGGAAAAGGGCTCTCTCCCTAAGAACGAGGGGCCGCAGGGGTCTCCCAGAGCCCAAGGGCAACATGTGCTCGTGGGACAGGGGCCGGTCACACTGGACCGAGCAGGCTGGCATGTCTGCGCAGTGTAGAGGAGGGGTCTGATGGGCTGTCTGGCCCCACAGACAGGCACGGGGAGTGCAGCCCAGCCGCAGGCGCCTGCTCCTCTGCGTGGGGGGCGGCATGAAAAGATGCCTGCGGTGTCCCTGGGAAGACTCTCAGGGAGGGGCCGGTTGAGCCAAGTCTCTTGGGAATCGGCAGGGTTTTTTCCCACAGGTCAGTGAGAGAGAGCCCCCACCCTGCCCAGCAGGTGGAGGTGGGGCGCAGTGCCAAGGGCTGGCTGCTGCACGTGAGGGCAGAGGGGTGAAAGGAGGCCACACCAGGAAGCAGTCACAAAAAACGATGTGGTTACTCCGAAGGTGATAGGAAGGGGGCGTGAGGGTTTGGATCTTCGAAGTTCAGGGGTTCTGACCCGCCGAGGCCAGTCTGCTTTGTGAAGCCCCAGCTTTCCGTGGTGGTCTTTAAAGCAGTCCTCCCCTGCCCCACCCCCACCCCCAATCTTTCCATCCTCCCCTGATAGAAAGGACCAGAGGCCTGGGGAGCAGCTTTCTTGCTGGTCACAATCCCAGGGCTCCCCCTCCCAGTGGGAGCCGGGGCCAGGGAGGAGGCTTATAGCATTGCTGTCGGCCTCTCTCCTTCCTGTTGCTCATTTATTTGACCTTGAGCACAGTTATTTTTAGAGTAATAATTTGGAATTAATTCACCTTCTACCTCAAAAATACCACCTTTTCCATGCAGTTGTTGTGTGCAAGAGGTGTTCCTCAAAGCCTTCCCAACAGGACGGTGCCCTGAACACACTCCAGAGTAAAGTGGGACCTCGACAGCCATTTGGCCTGATTTGTTTTTAACTGTCCGTTTTCTCCCTGGCCGGCGATGAGAAAAATGAACTGCTGTGCAGAATAGTTGCCTCCCAGCCTCCACTTGCTCTCGCTCCAGTTGGAACGCTAGGAGAATCAGCGGGGCCTTCCCCTCAGGCGCCCTCAACCCTGCCTTTCCTCTCTCTCCAGGTCACGCCATATTTAAACTCACATATCTAAGCAATCACGACTATAAACACCTCTACTTCGAATCTGACTCTGCGACCGTCAATGAAATCATGCTCAAGGTGAGTGCCCTTCTCGGCCCGGCACTGGGTGAGCGGGGCAGGCGTCTGCTGGCCTGGGTCTCCTTGCGCGATGGCGGGGCTCTCGGGCCGGCTTTGCAGAGGAGGAACCCAGACGGTGAGTACTCTGCCCGGTGCCACGACACGGGTCAGCTGTCCTGTACCCACTTCAGCCAAAGCAGGACCCCCTCGGCTTCCTCCTAGTCCCCCAGTAATCCTGATTCTTTATGTATTTATTATCCTTTTAGGCACCGTTTTCTTTCCTTCCATCCATTGTCAGGAGCCCCTTGAGGCTCCTGGAACAGACTCTGAGGAAGTTATCATTGTTTGAAGATACCTTAGTGTCCCCGAGATAATTTGAGCAGCCTGTTCTAAACACACCTTGATGCTAGAGCTGTGGTTACCGTATCTCAACAGAGCTCACGGAGCACCTGCACCTTCATGAGCCAGGCCAGCGCGTGAATGCTACGGTGACACACCCAGTCCCTGCCCCCAGAGCTTCTCCTCTGTCAGAGGACACAGACGTTAAACGTTAAAACCATAAGCAGCCTATGAATGGGCAGAGAGGCAGGGCTCAGTGCAGTGCGGCAGGGGAGCTGCAGCAGAACCTGTGGCTGGAGCAGAGCAAGGCGGGAGGGGCCAGGCCACCTGGAGTCTTGCCAAGCGTGGCTGACTGGGAGGAGCTTCCCGGGGTCTTGCTGGTTCGGGAGGGCCAGGATAGGGCCCAAGATGTGCACTTCTGAGATGCACCCAGGCCTCGGTCTGCGCATCGAGCTGAGTGCCCTGGAATAGTGGTTTCAAACTTCCAAACCGAGAACCCTTTCTTTGACCCGATTCTTATGTAGGTGATCAGGTGGGAAGAAACAGCTGCTTTGGCAGAGCAGGTCTTAGAGCCAGAGGGGCTCTGAGTTGCATGGTGCTGTCCGGGCACGTCATCTGTCGGGGCCTCAGCTTCTCGGCCTGTGAAATGAGGGTCCTGGCAGCCCACTGCCCCCCGCCCCACACCACCACAGGCCTGTTAGAACAGGAATCAAATGAGGCCTGAAAACCCCACTGAGGTGATTATTCCCTCTCTCCTGGAGCGTGGAAGTCATCGGGTCATAGTAGCAGGTGGCAAAGCTGCCCCGAGAGCTGCACCTGCAGGGCCGGGGGGAGCAGCCCCTTCGCATACCCTGCATCATGGAATCTTCCCAACTCTGAGGTTCCGGGCCGTAAAGTTGTTCCCGTTTCCTGTGAAAACTGCAGCTTGGGAAGGAAAAGTCACCCAGGCCCGTGACTGGCGGAACCACAACTGGAGCCCAGGTTCAGCAGGTTCCGGCACTTGCGCTCCTAGCCCCTCGAGGTGTGTGGACTTAAGGAGTTGAATGGGGGGTTTCAACAAAATGGAAGTGTTTTACAGAAATGTTTTAAGGCCAAGTCCTCATGGCTGCAAAATACTTCTCAAGTAGTAGATGAGAATTGAAAAGACAGTGCCCCCGAAGGACAGTCTGGAGCCGAGGTACAGGAGCACGGAAGTGGGTGGCCAGGTGCGGCTCACGGACCACCAGGGCCACAGCCGCTGTCGCCGGGCCGCCACAGGGACAGTGTGCCCGCCTGGAGCGCTCAGAACCAGCAAGCTAAGAGTTACGCGCGAGATCGTTACCAGGCAGCCCGGGGAACTCGAGCAGAGTATTCGGGGAGTAGGTGAAGACGTATTCCATCACCCCGTCAGGGGCTGGGCTTTTTTTATAGCCAGCATTAAAATATTCAAGACTTGAGAAGGATTCTAGTAAAATTATAATCCTGTGTTTGACATCAAAATAATTTTCACAACAGCAGATTGATGACAGAAACACAGGTTTATGACTTCAGTATGAGACTGTGGAAGAGCAAGTGCAGAGAAATCATTTTACGGGACCAAACGCTCCCCCGCAGCAGATGCTTTCCTGCAAAATCCCTGAGGCCCATCGCCGCCCCTAAAATGTCTGTTTTCATATCAAAATGTTTGTAGAAATACTGCATCACGCACGAGACTCCGGGAGAGTCACAGCGTGCCCAGGCCTGATTTAGTTAGAGAGCTAACGACCGTGATCCTGGTGGAAGATTAAATTCCACTTCTCCCGTCTCTGAGTTTTACAGCAATTTAAATACTCAGCGTCATCTGCCTTTCCCACGGCGTCTTCGTGAGGCTCACACTAACACCAAGTGACTGCGGCCCCTGCCCGTGTCCAGTAATTTGGCAGAAATGTTTCCATCAGAGGCTCGTCAGGGGTCAGTCTTAGACTCAGATAATGCAGGTGGTGGTTCTAGAATCCAGGCGTTCTCCGTACAGTGAGGGTTCTGTACTGAAGTGAAAGGAGGAACTAAGGGCCGGAGGCTGAGGTCAAAGAAACTGTGATGAACAGGCAACTCCATCAGATTATTTCATCTTGTGCTTCTCTCTACGTAGAAACGTGGATGTCTCCCATTTATTGAGCACCGCCTGCATGCAGGACATTTTAGACACATGTTCAGCCCTCACAGCTGTCCGGAGATGGAGACATTCTCATCCCCATTTCACAGATGAGACAGAGGCCCGGGGCCCCAGCGTGCATGAGGGTGGGGCGTGGGCTGGAGCCCGCCTCGAGGGGTTCCGGAGCTGCCCTTCCCTCCCCAAGGTGGGATCTCGCTGAGCTCCATGTGGTCCCGTAGTCTGCAGGCTCAGAGAGGAATCTCAGAGGAATAGTTGGTCTCTTCAAATCGGGTTCTTCTCGTGATCGAGTGATGGAAACTGTGGCTTTATTGGCCATGAAAACTCCCTATATTTTTATGCCTCAAGCTGTAAAATGCATTGGAAGTGAAACACTCTATAGTGCATAAAATTGTGCAAGTTTTAAGCCACAGCATATTAACCAGCTAATGGCAGACCAAAGGGCGTTTTTATCTTTTGATTATTACATTAATCTTCCATTAAAATTATCTATGTGATTATCACAAAGCACTGAAGATAATAAATTTAGGAAATAGTTGACTTGTTAAAGAACGTTTTTAAATGCTTTTGTCAAGTTATGTGTGCCAAAAATAAACTGAAAACACTAAGTTGGCTGAATGCACAAACAACATAATCTGAAGATCGTTCACATTAGGAATGATGGAACCTCTTATTTTCAGACACCGTCTGCGGTGTCCGAGTCGTCAGCCCAGCCCTGCGGCCCTTATGATTTATTGCTCTCAGCTGGTAAGGTGGCGAGGCAGCGGGCCAAGTGTGTCCGGCCTTCTGTACACACACACCAGCCTTTCGTGCCTGCTGGCAACTGTCAGAGCAGAAAGTTTGCAGGGGACACAGCGTGGGAGCCTCGGCCTCTGTCAGGCGTGCCGTCCCACCCTGCCTCCCCCAGCACCAGCAGGGTCTTTCTCCAAGTCAGCAGGGACTCCCCCGTTCTGGGGCAGGGCATGTGGCCCAGAGAGGAGAGTCAACAGAGAGAGTGGCTGGTTTCTGTAGCCAAAAGTGTTCAGGTTTCTAGTCATAACTTTCTATATTTGAGAGTGAAGAGAAATGGTGTTTGCTCACCAAAGGGGAAAAAAGGGGCACCTAGAGAAGCTGGGGGCAGCAGGCCACGCTGTGTGAGGGGGTTGGGGCTGGGTGTCTCTGGGGAGGCGGGGCCTGGAGAACTGGGAGGTCTGTCGGTCAAGGGCCTGACTCCCTGGTCCAGATCCTGGCCCAGGCACTAGCTGTGGGAGCTTGAGTGAGTGGTGTTCCTTCCTATGGTTTTCATTCCCACAACTTCCTTGTCTTTCTGCCTCAGGGAGGCAGCTCGTGTGAGCAGAGCACAGGCTGTGTGCTCCGAAAAGCTGCCCCACCGGCCAGCAGGCCCGGCCCGGCCCAGCACCCGTGCTCTCCCAGCCTCCCGTCCCGTCCCGTCCCAGCGCAGCCCCGGCCCCAGCCAGCCAAGCTGCGGTGACCACTGGACTCCAGGCACAGGACAGCGCCTGGCCCTGCTGCGCGCAGCCCGGGTTCCCCGTTGTCACCCTGGCAAGCAGAGAGTGGCTGCTGGCAAGTGACCTGGCTGTGTCCTCTTGCTTTCTAGGTCAACTACATCCTGGAATCACGAGCAAGCACTGCCCGGGCTGACTATTTTGCTCAGAAACAAAGAAAACTGAACAGACGCACAAGCTTCAGCTTCCAGAAGGAGAAGAAATCGGGGCAGCAGTGACTCTGGCCGCCAGCTCCCTCTGCTGCCGCAGCTCCAAGCCGCCAGCCGGGGCCAGGGCGCTAGGGTCCCCGCCCCCAGGGCATGGTCCTCGGGGGGGCGGCCAGCACTGGCTTTCTCCAGCAGTGCCCAGGGCCAGGCAACCCCGAGGAGCCGCGCACTCCCTAGCCGGTGGGTCGCAGCCGGCGGCCCGCCCGAGGGTGTACATAGCCACGCCCGGACATTTCCTTGCAACTTGATCAAATTTCTTAAAACAAACGAAGAACAAAATGTACATTTCTTTTTTCCTTTTAATAAACAGGTGTACTCTTTATCATGGTTGGTGTGACGGACCGTTCTTTGGGGCAGAGAATTGATTATGTTATTCACTTTAAAATCTGTTCCCATATTGAACAGGCAGATTAGAAAAGCTTTGGCTCGATTTCTCAGAAGAAATGTTTAGGGCTTAGTCAATAGATTTAACTATGCCATTTGTTTAAATGAGCGCAGCGCTTCGAGGGCGGCACCTCGCTGAAGTCAGGACGCGTGTGGAGGCCGCGCCTGTTCCCCCGCAGCGGCCTCCCCGCCTGTCCCAGCACCTCTCATCTCAGAGCCTTCCGCTGCACGGAGAGCAGGGAAGAGGGGGCGGCGGCTGGGCTTCGGGTCATGCTCAGCCCCCGTCTGGAAACGGTCTCTTCTGTTCATACGTAGCATGTGCCCATTTCAACTAGCAGTCAGCCCTGCATGCGATTTTTCTGGACGCTTCTCCACTCTGCCAACTGGGAAGGGCCTGTTCTCTTTCTCCGTCGCTGCGCAGCGTCAGGGCCGGCTGGGAGCTGCTGCTTTTCACTGTGTCAGGGAGGACGGCGGGCCAACACCCTCGGGCCCAGGCAGACCTGCGGCCTCCGGCCACGCCTCTGGCCACACCGGTTACCTCTTCGGTCCTCACCAGCCTCCAGGGTCCCTCCCAGGGTGACATGCTCTCGTGCTGTCCCTGGCCAGGGCCCGGGCCCCAACATTTCACTGAGGATCTGCATTTCCAGCAGTTTTTTAAATAGTTGGAGAGATGCGATGAAACAGCATCTCGAAGTTGAGCGTATTGCTCTGCACAAGGGGTCATTTGAACCAGTTCCTTTCTCTTTCCGATCTCTGTCCGGTCAGCAGAAGCACCCTTTCCCGGTGTCCTCCACCCCTAGCCACCCAGAAACAGCAAAAGGAATATTATTTGTAGCTTGCTATCTGTACTTGGAATTTTTAGCAATTTTATACTTAGATACCTTTGAAAACTGTAAATGACTCATTTGGTCATGAAGCCTGTGGCATATTCAGTATCAAAATAAAAGGCCTATAAATACCATCTTTTGCATAGTGCTTTGAATTCTTGAAGTCCTGAGTACATCAGCCCGAAGACGGCAGCCCCGCGGGCAACTGCTCTGGGTGGCCGTGGACGTGCTGCCGGACATCTGTGGGACGCCCCGGGGCCTCCTTAGCCCCACGAGCCAGGACGGACCTCTTCACTCCACAAGCGTCACCTCCTCCAGTGACGGAATCCACACCCTCCTCGCAGGGTGTCACAGCACACGCAGTTCATGGGAGACGTGTGTTCACTGAAGGAACGACACAGGGGGAACTCGGCAGAACCGCTGCCCAGGTCCACCACGTGTCCAGGCTGCTTGGAGCCCCTCTCCTTGGCCCCCTCTCCCTCCCCACAGCTGGACTTTGAGACAAGACCATGAGCTCCTCAAGGACAGGCTTTTCACAGTAGCAGGAGGTCAGCACCCCAAGTTACCCTGAAGTGAGTCAAAAGCCCCACTTCTTCTTTCCAGCAGCTTCTCCCAACCTGGCTCCGGTGTGACCCCCCAACCCGAGGTGATGATAACTCCCAACCAGGACTTCGCCAATTGTGGGTGGTCTGGCAGGCCTGGGCAGGGGTCCCTGGAGCCCCGGCCTCAGCCGGTCACTGACACCACCCCCACGGCTGTGTGCCGGCCCTTTGTAAATAGGTCTGAGCCCCTGGGACCCGCAGTCAATGTCCAGCAGGGCCTGTCGTCACCTCCGCGGTGAGGAGGTGAGGTTTCGGGGCCTGGCAGGGCCTCACCTTTGGTCCAGGACACACCGTGGCTCCCACCCATGGCCACACCCTCAGCCGCCGGGTGCTGCCTCCTCAGCTAGCGTCTCTGTGGCCCCGAGCCTGGCATTGCCTCCTCGGGCTGCTGCGTCCTCACCCGTAAACAGAGGTGTGCAGTAGGCGGCCTCGGCCGGCCTTCCTAGAGGGCAGTCTTAAATGTCTCCAAGTCATGGTGCGCCCACCTTCCTTCCCCGGGTCTCAGTTTGCCAAGCCTGCGGGAGCTTCTCTGCTTCTGGCCGAGAATTGTCAGCTGAGAAATCAGACTGGGGCAAAAGCAGGTTTACAGTTGTTCGTACGGCAAATAGTACGATAATAAATAACAACACAGGAGTACACGCACTCTGACCCGTGTGGATCACTGGGTTGGGCGCCGTCCTGCAAAGCGGAAGGTCTCCGGTCCGGTTCCCCACCAGGGCGCGTGCCAGGGTTGCGGCTCAGTCCCAATCCGAGCGCGTGTGAGCGGCAACCGATAATGTTTCTCTCTCACATCAGTGTTTCCCTCCCTCTCTAAAAGTAAATTAATTATAAAGAAAAGAATAAACTCTGTTCCGGTACTCACAACTGTAAACCTACTTTTGCCCCACCCTGGACTAGGATGTCATGTAGTCCAGCCTCCTCTACTTGGGAAGTAGCTGGTGTTCTCTCCCAGAGTCTTTGAGTCTCTGCTTGCACACCTCCAGCAGCAGGGCGCTCAGCACCCTTCAGATCATCATTTTCCTTGCTGGCCCATGTGGTCGCCCTGGCTGACCGCTGACGGCCCACCAGGGTCCATTCAGCCCCGAGCTGCCGGCCTCTGCACGTCGGATTCCTCTTGCCGTGGTGAGAGGTTCTCCTGCCCGAGCCCTCGGGACACAGGTGTCCCCACCACCCTGACGGCCCATCAGCTGTTTGAAGACCCCCTCGACGTCCCTCTGAGTCTTTTCTTCATACGTTAAAAAGCTGGAAGGTGGTCCCCACCCCTGTTGTGTCCCTGAAGACCTGCCAGCAGCTTAGAGTTCCTCATTCCCCCAGGTCACCAATCACAAACATCAGGGCCCGAGAGGGGCGCAGAGCCTCGACTCGGCTGGCAAGACACACAGTGCTGAGACCAGGTGGTGGGCAGGTGGCCCGCAGGACACTCCGCAGAGAAGGCCAGGTGAGCTGCAGAGACCAGCCTGGGCCTAGGGGGTGCCAGGCAGAGCGGGCAGGAGGGAGGAGGGCTCAGCAGGGCTGAGGTCTGAGCTGTGTGGTGCTGCTGCAGCAGCCGGCGCCAACCAGGCTGGCACGTCAGGCCCTCCCAGCCCTGCCGGAGCCGACAGTCATAGCTTCTCAACGTTCCCCTGCACAGAGTGGCCTTCCCCTTGTGGAGCTCAGGACACCTGTGATGAGGTAAGGCATTGAGCCAAGGCCGGGAGGTTGGGCGACGAGGCTGCAGCCTCGGTGTGGGGGGAGAATAAGGGCCCGCCCATCCCATGCCCCGACTCGGGAACAGCATCTACAGCATTTGTTTCCCAGCCCAATGAGGATGGCGGCTTCCGTGTGGGCAGGAGAGGGGGCCCTGAGATGGGGGAGGGGAGCCAGTAGAGAGGGGAAGGGGTCTGTGCTTCTATCCGAGCCAGCCCTGCCCAGCCACCCACTCCCTGCACCCAGTGCCCACATCCGCGTGTGGCACAGGCTCCTGCCGCTTGACTTGCCAGGGCTGCCATAGGGTTCCCTCCTTCCAGGAGGGAGGGCCTGGAAAAGTAAGGAAAGAGCTGGGGCATCCCCCACTCGAGCTCAGAGGTCCAGGGTGCAGGCCAGGGGTCAAACCCCAGCGCCCCCAGCCCTGGCCTTTGAGCTCGAGCACATCACACGATCTTCCTGCCCCCGAGTTGGGGATAAGCATGGGGTCCATCCCACCACCTCCCGTGGGCATCAGGGGACCAAAGCTCAGGGGAGCCTCAGGTGAGGCTCCACGGCTGCACCCATTCCCAGCTCCTCTGCTCACCAGCCTCACACCCTCCAGGTAAGTGGTTGCCTTCGCTGTGCCTCAGTGTCCATGTCTATAAAATGGGACGAAATGCCCAGTTCTCATAGCCAGAGTCAGACTGAATGAGACAACGTGTGCAAAGTGCCCGGTGCCTGAACACCTGATAAACGGCAGCATGACACTGACCTCTGTCCTCTCAGTCCCATAGCCTGGATGCCATGTGCTTCCCAGTAGTGCCCTCTCTATAGGGGCCCAGCTGTGCCACCCAGTCCCCTCCTTGAGTTTCAGAGCCCAAAGAAGCTGCCCATGGCAGCTGCCAAGACCAGCTTCCTCGGTGCCAAGAAGGAGGGCACACGGGAGCCAGGCCTTGGCCCTCTGCCTCAGGGACGAGGAGTTGGGATGGGGCCGTGGACCATGGGCCTACACCCAGTGCAAGTCACAGAGCTGCCCTCTTGAAAAGCAGACCCTGGAGTCGGGCAGATGGCCTCAGAGTCCAGCTCTGCCTCCTGATTGGTGTGTCCTTGGATGAGCTACTTTATTTCTTTGAGCCTCAGTTTCCTCTTCTGTAAAATGGGGACAACAATACCTACTTCTAAGGGGCATTGTAAGGATTAGATGAATTGACTAGTCAGGATGGGCTGAGTTCTGCTGCGGCAACGAACAGCCCCAAGGCCTCAGTGACTTAACATTTCTCTTCACACGCAGTTAGCCGTGGGTCCAGCCATCCTCGGGCTTCTACAAAGGCTGGGGCAGGAACAGAGGGCTAGGGAATGACGGCGAAAATGAGATAACTGTGGTTCGAAAGTGACACATCACTTCCCACTTTTACTTGTGTTTCAGTGGCCAGAATTAGTCCCATGGTGATGCCTACTTAAAGGGGGCTGCGGGTTGGAACTTTCCAGATCCGCATCAGTGCCTGCCCTTGCCTCTTTCTAAGCCCTCGAGTAGGGCTAACTACTATTTTCTTAACCATTTTCTCAGTCCACCTAACCCTCATTTTACAGATGAGGAAACCGAGGCAAAGAGAACCAAAGCCCCTCACCAGAGGCCACGCAGTTGGGAAGTGGCGGAGTTGACTCTCCTACCTCCCACCTGCCCCCACAAGCTGTCCCCAGCCTCCCAGGGCCCCATCTTGGCCGATGTGGCCCAAACACCGTAGATCCCGAAGGCCTGGCTGAGGCTCCGCTGGGAGGATCCTGCTATTTGGGAAGCAGCCAAGAAGTGGGAAAGGGTTAAGCCTGTCATGTCACATCCCCACCGAACACCTCTGCTTAAATGCCAAATCCCAGTAGGGTGGTGTTTGCTGCAAACCCCTGAGAGTGATCTGTGAAGCCCCGTAATCTCGTCAGCGTAATGGGATTATATTTCAAATCACTGCAGCCTGTTCATTACCCATTTAAACTCCTCTGACAGAGGAAAACTTCCATAAAACGCACTCCGCAGCCCTTGCCCGACTTCCCTACACTCCTCTCTGATTAGACAAACAGATGCTGAGGTCTGGAATGAAAAAATAATGTGCCCATTCATTCATTTTTCTGACAAGTCACAGTAGATTTTTAACTGCCAATGAGTGACCTCCCAGAGGTGCCCGCCAGGCAGCGGGCAGCCATTTCCACCAGCATGGCCCCCGCCCCCACCCCCGGCCCCAGCCTGGCCTTCTCCTAGGACCAGAGCTGGCTGCCGTCTGAGCCACCCTCCTCACTCTGGCCTAGCCCAAAGGATGTGTGTTGCCAGGGCTCTCGGCAGTCACCGTGCAGAGGGGCTGGGGATCTCCCCGGGCAACAGGATGCAGTGGTGGCCTGGAGTCACACAGGCCTGGGTAGGAATCACAGCCCTGACCTCATCTAGCTGGGTGACAAGGACATCTTGGATCTCTCGGAGCCTCAGCTTTCCTATCTGTAAAATGGAGACAGAAAGAGAGCTCACTTCCGTGGTGAGGGCTCAGGGGCATGGCTGGGCTGGCGCTGTGCTTAGCTCCCACTTCAGGTTCCCTGAGACGGCTGTGACAGGGAGGAAACAGGACACCAAGTGCCAGGCCCTCCATCCACCCTGGCCTTGGGTGCCCTTGGGCTTTGCAGATGGGCTGGTCCCTGGCTGGATCACAGGATCACAGAGCTGCAGGCTGAGGAGCCCCTCCTGCTCCCCCCCAATACATGCCCACCTCCCCACCCTCCATCCCTCCTGGAGCCAGATCCCCTGACCCTGGAGACAGGCAGGGAGGGCATCGGTGTAAGGGTCAGTGATCCCCCAGCGACCCCCGGTGCCAGGGCCAGCACACACTGCGGACGGCACAGCCAGTCCCGGCTCCGAGCACCCTCTTCACGCCCCTTCTTGTGGCCCACCCCGGAAGGGACTCAGCCACAGACACCCTAAAGGCAAATCCACTCCTGGGAGCCAGGGACTGAGTTATAGTCGGGTGCCCAGCCCCAGCCCAGGCCAGGCATGGGGGTGGTGGCAGAGAGCGCTTGCTACGCATACACTCACCCCTTCAGCTCAGATGTCCGAGCGCATCCTCTAGGCAGGGGCTGTTCCAGGCCCTCGGGCTGCCATGAGTGGGAACCCGGAAAATGGTGTCCTCTGGGCCCCTCACCTGGCTGGGAAGGCCGGCTTTGACTGAGGGGCCCAGGGGGAACGAAAGCCAGAGCTCCATAGCGGGCTGGGACCCAAGGAAGCCCTGCATCAGCCCCAGGGAGCCAGGGGCAGAGGGGCAGCTAGGTGGGCCAATGCTCAAAGAGCCTCAAGGCTGAGCTGAGCACCTGCAGAGCGGATGCAAACCTGCCTCCCTGCTGTGTGACCTTGGACCTGTGACTCAACCTCTCTGAGCCATTTTCTCATCCACTCAACAGGACGAAATCCCACCTTCAGGGAGTCCTCACTTCAGGAGGAGTATGTAAGAGGATGTCATGGCCCACACACAGCAGGGTATCAGGAACAGGGGGCGTGGAGACAGGGGTGCCCCGTCACTCACTGGGCACACACAGGCTAGGCCCTCTACTGGCCGGAGCTCAGGGGGCAGCCCGACACCCCCAGGGAAGCCCCAGGGTCCAGCTGGGGGCCTGCACCCTCCCTCCGGGGCCCCCACCATCACTTCTCTCTGGGGCACCCACCTGCCTCAGCCCAGTCGCCCCAGGCAGGGTTCACATCTTTATGCGTTAACTCTATGAATACATAAGAAATACTGTGAAGCTAATTCTTTTTAAAATGATAAAATTTGTCTATATTATAGCACTGCAGCCCCCAGCTTCCTGAAAGCTAAAAATATTTTAATGTCATATTTCCATGTAAATTTTACTTTGGAATTTAATACCCTTTTAACATACATTAAATTTTTAGCATTCTTCAAGCCCTTGACTCGTAAGGGCCCAGCTGATGTGCGCTGGAGGAAAGGACTGGGAGGCTGCGAATCAGCAGAGAGATTTCAGAAGCCAGGTTACCCCCAAACCTCCATGCCCCACTCACCTTGGGAGTTGCTCCTCGGGCTGGGGAGTGTCCAAGCCAAACCCTGGGACCCTGGGGAGGTGTCCGAAGTCTGGGCTTCCTTACAGGAGAGAGTGGCTGTGGCTGGTGGCTTTGCTGGGCCACCAGAGGGTCCACCACAGCAGCGGCCCAGGTAGGGGAGCCAGATGGCTGGGCCCTGCGGCCAGGAGGCCCAGTTCAGCCTCTCCTTCTGCCACAGCAGACAAGGGACCTCGGCACGCTTTCTGTGTTCCTCACCCAAAGATGAGGCCAAGGTCAGAGGTCATGAGCAGATTATCAACTCCGCAGAGGGGGGGACCTCCCGGGTGACTTGGCTGGCCTTGTTAGGGGTCCAGAGTGATGACATGCGCGAGCCAGAGCATCTCGCTGTGACAGATCTGTACCCCGCTCCGGTTCCTAGCATGAGACCTTAGTCACCCAGCAACGAAGGGACTTTGCAAAGCCCCACATAGGGCCCAAGGGCTGCAGCCTCCCATTCATTCTTGCCCTGGGGCTCGGCCAAGGGCAGCGTGGGGAAGATTCTGAATATGGCAGGGAGGGGTCCACAGCAGCCTTTGGGGGAAAGCGGGGTGGTGGTCTCATGCCCCCCCTGGGCTCACAAGGCTGAGGTGTGAGGCCTGCCTGGGGCACTCGGCCCACCAGCCTCAAACTCTGGATGCTGGGACTGAGCTGACCTGCGCCCACACCCCCTGCGTGAGTCACCATGCCAGGGTCCTCAAGTGAAACCTCAGTCTCTCTGACGGCCCAGAAACGGGGGCAGAACTAACCAAGCCTTCCTCGTGGGGGTGCAGGGAGGGAGGGGCCCGCATAGGAGGGGTTGCTGTGAACATGTGACGTGTAGCAAAGCGCCGCTCGGCCGTCTGTCCAAGCAATCATCAACCAGCATCATAAATGTACGGGGTGGAGACATGGAGTTCAGTGAGATGGAGCTCTGCTTTCTAATCGTTTTCAGGGGATGATATAATGCATTGATCGACGGCGAAGAGCCACCGCTTGGGCTCCAACCAGTGTCTGTGGCTAAAGCAGCAGACTCGTTACCTTAGATTTACAGAGCACGTCTCCATCCTGCGACAGGAAGGCATGGGGGGGAGGGAGCTGCTGCTGCTGCTGTGAGATGCTAGGGGCACCTGGGGACCAGGTAGGGACCCCTCTGGAGCCTGCCCAGAAGCCCACGGAATCCCTCCCAGGCAGCCACTAAGAAGATGAGAAGAGTTTCCTGATGGGGGGTAAGTTCCCTGACTCTGGAGGAATGTAAGCACTCAGCATTCATTCAACAAGTACAGAAATGACCTGACTCAGAGCTGCATGGTCCATGGGCCCAGACCCATTCTCTAGGGCTCAGGTGGTCAGATGTCTGTCACCGGAGCTGCTGTGCCTGGGGACTGCAAGCAGGCACATCCTTCTCCCCGCATACCTGAGACTGCTCCTGGGTAAAGGCTTGCAGTGGCTCCGATGGTTCTAGCAGGAGGGTGACAAGCTGGTGGGTGCCTGGGGAGGACAGATTCTGGGGCAAGAGGGACCCTCCAACAGGAGGGAGAGTGCCAGGCACGGGCAACCCCGTGCACAGGAAATGCGTGGGCTCGGGGGCCTCGCTGCGAGGCCGTGGCTATGGTGCCACAGGGGCCGAGAGCTCAGGGGCCGCAAAGATGTCTGCCAAACGGCTGTCTGCATCACAACCCTGTAAACCCTCTATGGAAAGGGGCCTTGGTGGCTACTCCTGGATCACTGGCTTCTCCCACCCATGTTGGGGAAGGAGGGACTCGCCTTGCCCCTGCCTAGGACGCCGTGAAGGGCCCTTGAGGAGCAGCTCCCAGCTGACACCCACACCTCCCAACAATGAGAAGAGCCCTTCGTCAATGCAAGTGTCGCTGGTAGACCGCGGTTCAGCAGCCACCCTGCAGCACCGTCACCACCCTCAGTTCTGCTGTCCCCCTTCTGGGCTCAGTCTCTCCTTCTGAGAAGAGCATCCCCCACATGGCAAGAGGGACATGGACAAGACTTCAGAGCCTCAGGTGGGACTTCTCTCCCCAATACCATATACACATCCCAGGCCAGCTCTCTGATTGGCCTGGCAGGAGTCACATGTCCATCCCTGGGCCAATCCCTGAGGTGGGGTTGAACTACTTTGACTGGCAGCCCTTTAGGGCAGCAGGGCTCAGGGGAAGGGGCCCTGGTTACCAGAGCAGAAAAGGGGCAGAGGGCCAGGAAAATCAATGGACTCTTCAGCAGTGATTAGGTGCCAACCTCTGTGCTGAACACCCTTTTGTAGTTTCTCAAAATTGCCAAGAAGCTGGGGCCAATAGCATCACTCCACAATAAGAAGGCTTAAAGGGTGAAGGGGCTTTGCCCAGTGAGGAAGGGACAGTCGTGAGACGCGGACCTGCTTCTGACTCCAGTCCCGAGTGTCTGAGGGCCACCCTTCAACCTCAGTGTCCCCTGGGAGCAGTAGCATGTGAGCGTGCGTGTGCCTGTGTGGGTATGTGTGTGTGTGAGTGCACTAACGACATGGGTGTGTGTGTTGTGTACATGAGTGAATGTGTTGTGCATATGCGTTCCACATGTGGGTGTATAGTGCATGTGTGTGCACTGTGTGTGTGTGTAAGCATGTGCACAACTGCATGTGTGTGTGAGTTTAATCCACGTTCGGCTGCTCGCCCCTGCTCCCGGGCAGGGGCATGCCTGCTCACACACCCGCGCTCCTCTCGGGGGAGGCCGTGCACAGCCTCCGAGCAGCGGTCCCCGCAGCCGAACAGCTGGCCGCCATCTCGGCCCACATTTCCCTGTCACATCCCATTTGCAGAGTCGTGTCTATAACAGACCCACAGGGGTGGCCAGTTAGGGCTTTTTCAGGTCGAGAAGTATTTTCCAGAGTCTCTAGTTTTCCCAACAGAAGAGGGATGTGAACAGCCCGCCTGCCTCCCGTGGGGGGCCGACATCCACTGGGGGCCGTCTTCCTCGGGCCACCCCAGTGAAGGCCTTAGGGGTCACCCTGAGGTTCTATATTATCCCATTTACAGATGAGGAAATCAAGGCTCAGGAGTCGTGTCATTTTCCCAGGATCACACAGTGGCACTAGGGTTTGCACAGGGCCTCTCTGGCCCTTAAGTTCTTGCTTGTCACCATCCATCCACAGCCTCCCTGCAGGTGCCTGAGCTGTGCAGTGTCTGCTGGCCCAACCTCAGGACCTCCTCCTCCAGGAAGCCTGCAGGGCTAGCACAGCCCACCTGTGCCCCTCGGACTGTCTGCCACTGTTGTATGGAGCATCCAGGAGGGTACAGCGCTGGGTGGCTTTGACCTCCTGACGTCATTGTCTTAGCCAAACCCCTTTGACTGTAGGAGAGGAAGCCTGTGATGGGTGATGGCAAAGGGGCTCCCGAAACAAGCCTCCACCCTTGGCACAGCCAGGTCCTCAAGGACTGAGCCACATTCCCTTTCTCAGAGGCCCAGGTTGTCAGTCACCTCTCCTCCATGTCTCCTTTTTGGTCCCCTAGGCGGAGAGGACACCGTACCTCAGGTCCCCCTGCACCACCCTCACTGTCGCCGCCTCACCTTGGAGCACCTGCTCCTAGGGGACTGCAGTGGGTCAACAGTGCCAGCCCTGACCAGGCCAGGGAGGGGCTCTTGGGTGGGGCATGTCCCTCTGTCCACAGGAAGTGAGGACCGTGGAGGTGGTGACCACACAGCCACCTGCCCTCTCCTGCCCAGACACTCTTCCTTAGGGCGAGGCCAACTGTCAGATTCCGGGAGCAGGGACCACACCTGCTTTTCTTCACCAGTGCCTGGCACGTAGTACGTGCTCAACGATTACTTGTGAATGAACATTAAAAGGTGGCTTGGTCCCTGAAAGGGTTCTGTGGACACAGAGGTTCCTCTCCGGCAGAACCGCTCAGAGCCTCCAACTGGCTGCCCTGCACAGCGCTCCAGGAGGGGGTGCCCTTTGTGCTGGAGCGTGATACTTCCAGGACCGGGGCAGCTGCATCAGGCGCTGGGTGGGAGCATGGTGGGTGGGGTCAAGCAAACAAGCTAATAGGTGACTGCCACCTATTAGCTCTGTGACCTTGGGCCAGTCACTTCACCCCTCTGAGCCTCAGGTACCCCGCACACCTCCTTGGGGGTCATCGGGGCACCCCGCCTTCATCAGGGATGCCATCGTTGCCCTCCTAGCCCACACAGCAATGGCCGCCCTCCCCCTCGCCTCTCTGGCTCCCGTCTGCTCCCACCCCTGACTATGAGCTCTGGGTCTAGAGAGGTGCTATCTTGCTCCCCACCCACTGTGTTCCCAGCACCCAGAGAAAGCCTGGCACAAAATAACATTTGTTGAACGTGTACGTGAATGAATGAATGAGTATTCCTATGAGAACACTCTGAGTTAGTCTGCAGCAGGCATGGCCTGGCCCAGCAGCCCATGGCCACCACCCTCTGCCCGTTCCTCTCCTATACCTCAGTCCGGCTCAAACCTAAAGGAAGTCCAAGTTCCACCTGACAAACATTTATTCAATTCAAATAATTACGGTATATCTTACTGGAAGTTGGCAGACAGCAAAAGATGATTGGATAAATTCTCATATGCAATAAAAACAATAGCCTCCACCTCTAGAGGGTGCTAGAGGTTCCAGGCCTGGGCTCAGGACCCAGGTGCATGAGCTCCTGGCCTCTATGCCACACCCGGTGGCAGGACGACAGCCCTGTGCCCGTTATACAGATGAGGAGAGTGAGGCTCCGAGTGCTCAGTGACTCACCCAAGGCCGCACAACCAGGGAGAAGCAGGGCAGAAATTTCAACCCGGGCCCCACAGTCTTAACCCTTCACTGTTTTTTGAGGGTTTTTTTAAGAGGCATGGGACCTTGGGAAAAACAGTTCTGGAATCTGGAACACAGAACTGAAATCCCAGTTCTGCCTCCCTCCCCTCCTATATGTGACATTCGGCCAGTTTCCACTTCTGTGAGCCTCTGTTTCCTCACCTTTAAAATGAGGCTAGTAATCCCTTCTCTACAGGGTCCTGAGAATTAAATGAGCTGGTAGGTGGGAGGGAGAGTTCTGAGGTTGAGCCAGTTTGGGGTCTGTGCATGGTCAGAGGGACAGGGAAACCTAAGGAGTGGCTGCCTTAAAGGTGAGGCCCTGCCCTGACTGGCGCGGTTCTGCTAGCTGAGTTGAAGCCCTTGGCTGAGCCTAACGCATCAGAGCCCAACACAATGGCTGGCACATAGCAGGTGCTCAATAAACCTTTGTGGAACGAGTGATTGCCTTCTGCTTGTGTCGCCAACTGCCCTGGGACACAGAGAGAGGCACAGAGCTTGAACCAGGGTCCTCTTGGACACACAGTGAGAATACGGAGGATGCGCCCTGGCTGGTGTGCCTCAGTGGTTTGAGTGCCAGCCTGCGATCTGAAAGGTGGCCAGTTCGAATCCAGTCAGGGCACATGCCTGGGTTGTGGACAAGGCCCCCAGCTGGGGGCATGTGAGAGACAACCACACATTAATGTTTCTCTCCCTCTCTTTCTCCCTCCCTTCTATTCTCTCTAAAAATAAATAAATATATATTTTTTAAGAGATAGAATACAGAGGATGCAAGGGAACACTGAGTGATGTGGAGGCCAGACCTGGCCCAGCCCAGACCTGTTCTCCAGCTTCAGGAGCTCTGTGTGGGCACACGAACCCTGGTCCATGTCTTCCGGGACAGCGGCCAAACTAGGCCAGGAGGCAGCCTCGACAGTCCGGAGACCCCCACACAGCGGCCACATCCACCCCCAAATCGGGGTGCCCTGGACACCAAAAGCCCTACTGCGACTAGTTTCAAAACAGAACAAATTGTTAAATTGTCGCCGGACTCCAAATGAAGTGAGTGGAAACCCTGGGCAGCCTAAATTCTCAAGAAGAAATAGCCCATTCCTGTGCCCCTGAGAATGCTGGGTAATTACTTTTTCTCCTTTTGTCTTATTGTTTTATTTTAGCAGAACCACCAAGAAGCAGCCACCAAAATCAGTTAAAGCTTCCAAAGTGCTTCTTTCCACCGAAATCTTTTATAAAAGGTAAAAGATTTACAAGACCTGAAGAGCAAACCAAGCAGGATAATTGTTTTTGGAATGACCCCAATATTTTCACCCCGGCGACCCTGGCTGAGCATCTTGCCCCATATTTACGATTCCTGGTCCTCCACACACCGCCGGGTGGCCTTTCCGAGGCCCGTCTGCGAGCCCCCAGTCCCTTATCGGGCCTGTAACTCACCCTGACGTTATCACTCGGGAGGGTTTTACGCACTTTAATTTAACTCCCCTCATCATTATTTCCCGGACTTCAAGGTTTTCTCTTTCGAGCTGCCCTTCCTGGGACAAGCATAATCTGTTTGCCATCAAGCCCAATAAATATGTTTGTGTGGGAGACGGAACCACTGGGGAGAGTGGCACAGACCCGGGAAGCAGCTTCGCTCTCACCCGCCGCGGGGCAGCAAGGGCTGGCTGTGTGTCCTTGAGCCCCTGTCCCGGTGGGAGCCACGGCCTTAGTTCCAGGCCGGGTGCCCAGATCCAGCAAATGAAAATACAGGATACGCAGGTGAATCTGAATTTCAGTAAACAATGAGTATTTCTTAGTATGCTAAGTATGTCCCATTCAATATATGCTAACAAACGATCGTGTATCTGAAACTCAAATATAACTGTGTGTGTGTCTTACGTTTTACCTGGTACCGGCTCCCGGGGGGCCGTCCCACTCACTCCCCAAAATACACCAAGAGTGTATTAGCCTGCTCAGGCGGCCGTAACAAAGCACCATAAACTGGGTGTCCCTCACATTCTGGAGGCTAGAAGTACAAGGTCAAGGTGCCGGCCAGGATGGTTTATTCTGAAGTCTCTGTCCTTGGCGTGTAGATGCCACCGCCTCCCTGTGTCCTCACACGGCCTTTCCTCTGTGTGTCCTTGTTTCCTCTTCTGACAAGGACATCAGCCATACTGGATTAGGACCCCATTTAACTTAATCCCCTCTTTGAAGACCCCATCTCCAGACACAGTCCCACTCTGAGGTGCGAGGGTTAAGACTTCAACATGGGAATCTGGGGGGGAACCCTTTCTGCCTGTAGCAAGGAGTGCCCCACCCTCTCCCACCAGAAAGTCCCAGTATCTGGGGCTTACGTGAGGGCAGCCCTGTGAAGACAAGGTCCTTGATTGTCTGGGGACCATTGAACTTGCTCAAAGGATCCGATCCTAAACTCGTCTGCCAGGCGGTGCCCACGCCTTCCCATCATGAGGTTCTTTGGGCTCTGCCCAGAACAGGGCCCATGGGTATTTGTTCGTTCTTTGTTTGTGTTGTTTTTTTAATATATCTTATTGATTATGCTATTACAGTTGTCCCATTTCTCCCCCTTCATTCCCCTCCACCCCTCACACCTCCTCCCACCCACATTCTCCCCTTTAGTTCATGTCCATGTGTCATAAGTTCTTTAGCTTCTACATTTCCCACACTATTCTTGCCCTCCCCCTGTCTATTTTCTACCCACTGTCTATGCTACTTATTCTCTGTACCTTTTCCCCACTCTCCTACCACTCCCCTGTTGCTAACCCTCCACGTGATCTCCATTTCTGTGGTTCTGTTCCTGTTCTACTTGTTTGCTTAGTTTGCTTTTGTTTTAGGAGTGGTTGTTAATATCTGTGAGTTTGCTGTCTTTTTACTGTCCTATTTTTTATCTTCTTTTTCTTAGATAAGTCCCTTCAACATTCCATATAATAAGGGCTTGGTGATGATGAACTCCTTTAACTTGGCCTTATCTGAAAAGCACTTTATCTGCCCTTCCATTCTAAATGACAGCTTTGCTGGATAGAGCAATCTTGGATACAGGTCCTTGACTTTCAAGACTTCAAATACTTCTTTCCAGCCCCTTCTTGCCTGTAAGGTCTCGTTTGAGAAATCAGCTGACAGTCTGATGGGAACTCCTTTGTAGGTGACTGTCCTCTTATCCCTTGCTGCTTCTAGAATTCTCTCCTTCATTTTAATCTTGGCTAATGTAATGATGATGTGCCTTGGTGTGTTCCTCCTTGGGTCCAAGTTCTTTGGGACTCTCTGAGCTTCCTGGACTTCCTGGAAGTCTATTTCCTTTGCCAGATTGGGGAAGTTCTCCCTCATTATTTGTTCAAATAAGTTTTCCACTTGTTGTTCTTCCTCTTCCCCTTCTGGTACCCCTATAATTCGGATGTTGGGATGTTTAAAGATGTCCTGGAGCTTCCTAAGCCTCTCCTCATTTTTTTGAATCCTTGTTTCTTCCTTGTTTTCTGTTTGGTTGTTTGTTTCTTCCTTCTGGTCCACTCCATTGATTTGAGTCCCAGTTTTCCTCCCATCACTATTGGTTCCCTGTGCATTTTTCTTCATTTCACTTATTGTAGCCTCCATTTGTTCCTCTAATTTGTGAGCAAAATCAACCAATTCTGTGAGCATCCTGAGCACCAGGGCTTTGAACTGTGCATCTGATAGGTTGGCTATCTCTTGGTCACTTAGATGAATTGGCTCTGAGGGTTTGATTTGTTCTCCAGTTTGAGCCATTTTTGGTGTTTTGTTTTTTTGTTTTTTGGTCTGGTCACAGCTGTTGCGCATGAGGGGTGGAGCCTTAGGTGTTCCCCAGGGCGGGGCAAGCCAGTTGCTGGGTAGTTACGCTGTATGTGGGGGTGGGGTCTGAGAGGGAACAATGGCACTTGCTCCACTCTCTCTTGGATTCCAGTCCCTTCTGCTGCTTCCCCTTCACCGGGATTATCTGCCCACGTCTGTGGGACTGCCTGGTCAGCCAGCCACCTTGCGCAGCCTCTCTGGGTGTGCCGGTTGCCACCTGGTGCCTAGGGTCCCCTAGACGCCACCTGTGCAACTGGGATCTGCCAGCCTCTGCTGCCTGCGTACCCGTCCGCACTTCCACTTTTTTCTGAGGGACTCCGCCCCTCTTACCAGTCTGGATGAATGGTTGTTGGACTTCCATACAGTTTAATTTTCTATCAGTTCTGGTTGTTTTCTTGTTTCTAAATCTTTGTTGTCCTTAATTTTGGTTGTGAGAGGAGGCACAGTGTATCCACCTACGCCTCCATCTTGGCCGGAAGTCCTGTTTGTGTTGTTTTTAATATATTTTACTGATTATGCTATTGTAGCTGTCCTATTCCCCCCTTTATTCCCCTCTACCTTGCACACCTCCTCCCATCTGCGTTCCTCTCCACCCCCATTAGTTCATGCCCATGGGTTGTACATGTAAGTTCTTTGACTTCTCCATTTCCTATGCTATTCTTAACCTCCCCCAGTCTGTTTTGTACCTATCATTTATATTTCTTATTCCCTGTACCTTTTCCCCCATTCTCCCTCCTCCCCCTCCCTGCTGATAACTCTCCATGTGATCGCCATTTCTGTGATTCTGTTCCTCTTCTAGTTGTTTGCTAAGTTTGGTTTTGGTTTTTCTAGGTTCAGCTGTTGACAGTTGTGAGTTTGTTGTCATTTTAGTGTTCCTAGTTTTTATCTTTTTTTCTTAGATAAATCCCTTTAACATTTCATATAATAAAGGCTTGGTGATGATGAACTCCTTTAACTTGACCTTATCTGAGAAGCACTTTCTCTGCCCTTCTATTCTAAATGAAAGCTTTGCTGGATAGAACAATTTTGGATGTAGGTCCTTGCCTTTCATGACTTAGAATACTTCTTTCCAGTCCCTTCTTGCCGGCAAAGTTTCTTTTGAGAAATCATCTGATAGTCTTATGGGAACTCCTTTGTAGGCAACTATCTCCTTTTCTCTTGCTGCTTTTAAGAATCTCTCCTTATGTTTCACCTTGGGTAATGTAATTATGAGGTGCCTTGGTGTGTGCTTCCTTGGGTCCAACTTCTTTGGGACACTCTGAGCTTCCTGGACTTCCTAGAAGTCTATTTCCTTTGCCAGATTGGGGAAGTTCTCCTTCATTATTTTATCAAATAAGTTTTCAATTTTTCGTTCTTACTCTTCTCCTTCCGGCACCCCTATGATTCAGCTGTTGGAACGTTTAAAGTTGTCCCGGAGGTTCCTAAGCCTCTCCTCATTTTTTTGAATTCTGGTTTCTTCATTCTGTTCTGGTTAAATGTTTATTTATTCCTTCTGGTCCAAACCATTGATTTGAGTCCTGGTTTCCTTCCTTTCATTGTTGGTTCCCTTTATTTCACTTTGCATAACCTCCACTTCTTCCTCTATTTTGTGATCAAACTCAACCATTTTTTGTGAGCATCCTGATTACCAGTGTTTTGAACTCTGCATCTGATAGGTTGGCTATCTTTGTCACTTGGTTGTATTTTTTCTGAGC
>PVKU01000449.1:353561-482420 GCA_004027475.1 Anoura caudifer
TTTTTTTTTTTTTTTTTTTTTTTTTTTTTTTTTTTTTTTTTTTTTTTTTTTTTTTTTTTTTTTTTTTTTTTTTTTTTTTTTTTTTTTTTTTTTTTTTTTTTTTTTTTTTTTTTTTTTTTTTTTTTTTTTTTTTTTTTTTTTTTTTTTTTTTTTTTTTTTTTTTTTTTTTTTTTTTTTTTTTTTTTTTTTTTTGTCTCTGCTGGCCTGTTACATACTAAGGGGCAGAACCTTAGGTATTCGCCAGGGCAGGGCAACCCACTTTGCTGCGTTGTGGCACTGTATGTAGAGGAGGGGTCCAAGAGGGAACAGTGCCTCTTGACTGGCTTCCAGTCCCCTCTGCCACTACCCACAATTGAATTGGGCCCTTCCAGTGCTGATTCCTGGATGGGTGGGTTGTGTATGTTCTAGGACCCTGTGGGTCTCTCCGAAGAACTCTCCTGCGAGGCTGGGAGTTTCTCCCACTGCTGCAACCCCCACAGGTTTTTTCATTCAGAGATTTTAAGGTTTTATTTCTCCATGCTGGAACCCTGGGTTGTGCTTGATCTATCTTGCTCCCCAGTTGTTCCTCCCGGTTTATCTGCACGTGAATGTGGGACCGCCCACCCTGGTCCTACTGCTGCCACCTTGCTGAGAGTCCTCTCTGCCTGGCTGCCTGCCTCCGCCCCTCCTACTGGTCTGATGAATGTTTCTTCTGTAACTCCTTGGTTGTTGGACTTCCATACAATTCAATTTTTCTGTCAGTTCTGTTGTTTCTTGTTTTTAAATTGCTGTTGTCCCTTTTTTGGTTGTGCGAGGAGGCACAGTGTGTCTACTTATGCTTCCATCTTGGCCAGAAGTCGTATTTGTTGAATGAATGGAATCAGCACAGTTTGCCTAACTGTGGTTCATGCCAGCCACAAAATAACCACCTGCGCCCCTGACCAAAGGTGCCCATGAGGACTGCCCAGACTTCAGCCTCCAGAAGAAGGCAGACTCGGGAAAGTGCAGACTGTTACGTGAAGTTCAAGAACAGGCACTTGTACTCCTCGGCGCCAGAGGTCGGAGCAGCCATGCCACCTGGGGAGTGCTCACGCGTGAACACTGAAGTTCTGGGCACCTGACGCCGTGACAGTTACACCTCAACTCAGAAGTTAGGGAAAAGTGAAATAATTGCAAGATGTGTCTGAGTCACACAAGTGTGTATACATAGGATTAAATTGCATAAAAACACAAACACAGAAACGAGAGCGTGTAAAACCTGGCGCAATCCGAGTCAGCCTGTGTTTCCGTAACAGGGTTGTACCGATGTGATTTCCTGGTTCTGACTTTGTATCAGAGCTTCGCAAAGTCTTGCCTTCATGGGGAATGCCATTCAGACCCTCCGCATGCGGACTGAGCAACTTCCTGTGAGTCTATAATTAGCTTCAAAACCAAAGCTTCTTAGGAAGTGTAAACAGGAGACATGTGTTCAGGAAGTCAGAACCAAATTGCTACTTATACAACGTACTATAAACCGAGTGAGAATATGAAACACTCTAGTCATCCAGGTTGAACTCTGAAAGATAAGGTAGACATGATTTATAAACTCCAAGAACTTACTCTGTGTGGGAGAGTTATTAATACATAACAAGGTTAACTGACGCTCATGTAAAGAAGCAAGGCAAAAAGAATAATAGGGAAAAAAACATAAATGTTGCATGAAGTAGTAATTTCGTATCTCAGCGCTGTCTGACTTTCCCTCCTCACCCCAAGATTGACGGATTTTCATGATCATTATCCAATCATGTGCCCCTTTGAGGTGAAGGCTTGTTTTTACTTATTTTTAGAAGACTCTATCAGCTTCTAACATTTCTAAATATTATTCATTAATCTCTTGGCTTCTGTACTTGATATGCCAAACGAAATAAAAACCAGGTGGAAAAAATAGGCCGGAATCAGAGAAAACGGAACAAGAGCAGGAAAGTCAGGTGATTCAGTAAGACGAGGACTTGCATCTGTCTGTCCATCTGCCTGTCTGCTCAGCTCTCACTCCTGGAGTCTGGTGCAGAGCAGGCACACGGCGTGTGTTTGTTCGGTGAGTGATGCCTCAGTCGCATTTCCACCCGTGGCCTCACTGGCTGGCGAGGCTCCCCACGTTGGGCGCCCTGAGCCTGGCACCCACAGGTAAAAGTATTGCCGTTGCACCCCCACAGAGGCCCTGGCCTGTGCCCGGGAGCCAGGGGCAGGCCCCGCTGTCCCTTCACGGCCCTGTCCCGCAGCAGGGAAGGACGCTGGGGAGGGAAGAGAGGGAGGCCTGGCCTGGGTGCCGCGGGTTGGGGCGGCCCCGGCCTGTAAGACACCACGCTTCCGCAGGGTCTCCTGGTACAATAAAAGATTATCAGCTAAATAAAACAAGAAGTGACTGGGGCCACTATGCCCTGTTGGATTGAAATCGTGTGAGCAAAGTGGTTTTCTCCGAGAGATTTATTTCCTGCACTGGCTTCAGGCAGCCAGCCCAGTCAGAAAGAACAGGGCTGGTCTCCCTCCATTTGGGGGAGGGGCGCGGGCTTTTATTTAATCTTCCAATGAGCTGGAACTGGGAAGACAGCGTGAATGGACATTAATTCTGAAACAAATTATTAAAGCGTGATCTGGGATTCCGGGAAAGCCATCTACCCGCTGCCTCTCTGGCACTTCCCCTCACCGAGGCAGTAAAATCCCTCCTCTCCACTCGAAACCCAGTATCAGGCCTACTGGGTCTCACTTTCAGGCTGACGAGAAAGGCCTGGAATTGACCCGCATGCAGGGCTGGGCTGTACTGCCCACGCCCTCGGGCCTAGGCCATCTGCCCACCTGGACCTTGACCCCCTAGAAGGACCCCCACGTTTCTTGTTCCCTCATTACCTACATTTGCGCTCAAGAATGGCCTAGGCAAAGACGGGCACCGCCTCGTACACCATCCGCCTGCACCATAGGCGCCTTCGCCGCCTTGGACCTCTGAGCCCCTTCCTCACACCCAGCCCAGCCCAGGCCAGTGTGGAGGTGGCTGCTCCGCTAAGCTGCCTGGCCTCCCACACCCCACTTCCAGGTCCTTCTGTTCCTGAGCCAGCCCAGGCCCTGCTCCTCTGAGGGAAAAGAGAACTGGAATTCAAGTGGCAGCCAGAAAGCATGGTCTGGGGGTCCTGGGGCCTCCTGGCCCTGGTGACACAGAGAAAGGTCAGACCCAGCAGCCCTGGAGGACAGTCTGGGAGGGGGAGACGGCCATTGGTGAGTAACTGCTGTGAAGAGGGTGCACCGGGCATGGGGGGCACACAAAGGGACAAACTGAGCAGCTGGGTGCTGCGGTGAGCTCAGGGGGCTTCCAGATAAGACCCCTGACATAGGCATTGCAGGAAGAGGAGGGTACACCAGCTGGCCCAGGACATTCTGGTGGAAGGAAATAGCATTTGCAAAGGTCTGCAGTAGAACATTTACTGGTACATCTAAAATCCATAGTAACAATATCGGCTCTGGTTTACTGAGCACACACTGCGTGCCATGCCAAGTACTCCACACCTGTCCTCTCATTTCAGTCTTTCCCACAACCCTATGAGGAGGTAGGAAGTACCATTACTCCCCCTTACAGATGACAGATGAGGAGACTGAGGCTCAGAGAGGCCCAGTTGCTCAACACAGAGCTGGCCTTTCTGTGGGAGAGTCAGAATTTGAACCCAGGTCTCTCTGACTGGAGAGACAATGCTCTTTGGCCTCCCCTGGACCGGATCCCGGCTTCCTCGACTGGCCCATGCCATGTAGGACCAGCAGGCTTCGAATCCAGGTCTGCTCTGCTGACCAAGACACCAGGGAGCCCGGAGCCCAGCAGAGCCACCTGACCTGGCCCTCTCTTCTTCCCTGGTCCCTTCCTGTCCCTCTGAGGACAAAGCCCACATTCCTTCCTGTGGCCTGGGGTCCTGCATGCTGTCTCCTGCAGGCCTCACCTTCCTCAGTCCCCACCACTCACCCCCTCTCACCATGGCCTGCCTCCCTCTCCTCAAAAATGACATCCTTCCTACTTCAGGGCCTGCCCCTGCCCAGCTGGTCCCTCTGTCTAAACTGTCCCTTCGGACCCCTCACTGGCTCACCCTTGAGGTCCCAGCTCCAGCACACCCAGTGGAGACCAGGCCCTGCTATGTGCTCTGGAACTTCTTAAAGTCAAATAACGTGTGTTGAGAGTCCAGCCCATGGTAGACTTGGGGTCCCCTGGAGGCAGGGCCCCAGTGCTCAGCATGGACCCCAGAAAGAGCAGGTGCTCAATAAGTGGCTATTGTAGCATAAAGAAGAGCGCCAGCCCCCAGCCCAACAATGTCCCTCAAACCCTCCCACGTCTGTCCTCTGTGCCCAGCCTCTCTGGGGGCGAGGGGCCAGGGGAAGAACCAGCAGACCTGCCTCCAAGGATCTGATGGAGGGTGAGGTGAGACCGGTCAGAAGAGGGGAAGTCTCCACGGAAAAGCGTGGGGGCTTGTCCTCCCCCCAACCACCTCCCTCCATAGCTTCCCGGAAGCAGCAACATCAGATAGTCTCAGGCGACGGGATCACAGACAGGGTGAGAACCAGGTATGCGGTAAGTAGCAGTCGTCATTCTCTTGTTCTCTGATGGGAAGAAAGCACGTATTTCTTCAAACTAGGCAATAAAAACAATGAAATAAACAAGCATTTGGAAAGAATTGAATGTAATCCAGTTGCCTCTCTCCAGCTGGCAGGGTGCTCACCTCCCTGCCTGAGTAGTTTGCTCAGGTCGAGTTTAGCCTCATCAGGACTCAAACGTCTTTCTCCCTTTGTCCAGGACAGAACGCAGTCTTTCCTGGTCACTGCAATTATCTGAAAATTGTGGGTAAAAAGGGGGACCCACGCTGAACCTGACAAGCCCGAGGGACGCCTGCACGGTGGGCCCTACAAGCTCAGAGACCAACGTGACCACACAGGATGGTCTGAACACAAAAACCCCCAACTAGAAGCGAGCGATGGCAGGTAGGCACATCCTAGGCCTGTAGCTTCCCTGACAAAGGTCAGTCTCTACCTGGAGTGAGCCTGCCTATTGTCTTTTTGCATCTAGGAGAACACACCTTTGAAATGTCACAGTAGCCCCGGCTGATGTGGCTCAGTGGATTGAGTGCCATCCTGCAAATCAGAGGGTTGCCGGTTCAATTCCCAATCAAGGCACATGCCTGAGTTGAGGGCCAGGTCCCCTGTAGGGGGCGCACAAGTGCAACCACACATTGATGTTTCTCTCCCTCTTTCTCCCTCCCTTCCCCTCTGTCTAAAAATAAATAAATAAAATCTTCAAAGGAAGAAATGTCTCACTAATCCCTTCTTCCCAACCCCTCAGGGCACAGCCTCCCTCCAGAGCTCTGGCCACAGATCCCCTCACTGTCATCTTGATCCCCAAGGACCGTTTCCATGGGCTGTAAGGTTTGTTGTCAACTCTCTGTACCCACCGATGCAAAACAAGTCTCTCCATTTTGCCTTTTTGTCCAATCCCAGCCAGCCCCGCTTTGCTTTCTCCCTCCCCCTTAATCTACTGCCCACAGATTTCATGTAAGTCTCCTTACATCTCCTCCTTTGATCCTAATGTACAAAAATAAGCAGCAAAACTGCCATTCTCCAGAGTATTTTCTCAATCCGTCGACTTTGTTTCCTGGCAATTGTGGTCAGCGTGGCTCAAATAAACCCTTATAAGACTTTTTCTTAGACTGGATGTTCTTTCCTGAACAAAATGATGGCAAAACCCCGGCGCCCCTTTGTTCTCCAGGTCCCTCTCAGTGCTTTCTTCCCCCACGGCCAGGTAGGCCATGCCCCGCCCCTCCCTAGGTCAGAGCACGTGGGAAGGGTTCTTGGAGACCCAGGCAGCGCCAGCGGGGGTGGTGGCGATGACGGGCCCCAATCCAAAGACATTGGTCCTTCCACACTTGTGGGAACAAGACCCTGAGGGATGAGCAAGGAGGGGCAGCCAGTCTTGCGTGGGGCTGAGCAGAGAGCTTCCTGGAGAGCGGGGTGGAGGCTGGATGGGACTTCCTGAACAGGCACTGATGATACAATCGTGGCTCACAGGGCTTGGCCCTGGTTCCTTGTCCTGGTTTCTTGTCCCCTGGCTGGAGGAGGGGCCTCTGCACCCATCAGGGAAACTGCAGTCCCCCACCCTGATCTGGGTGAGGCAAGAGTGGGGATCCCTGCCTCTTCCACGGCCCTCCTTCACTCCTGCAGCCCCTCACTGTGTGGGGGGTTGGGCAGGGACAGTTCTTCTGGAACCCTGAAAACTGGGAGAAAGTCCAAATTTCCTTTTTTCTGGCATTGAGGACCCCCAGGCTCTGGCTCCTGCAAGGCCCTGCCCTCCCCACCTCCTCCTCTAATCACACCCCTCCCCCAGGTGTGGCCTGGTCCTACCTGCTCTGCTGGACCGGCACACCCGACCCAGGTGGGGCTTGCTTCTCTCTAAACCCACTCTCCCATCCCCCACCCACCCCTCCCAGGGCAGAGCAGAGGAATAGGAAATGTGTGGATTCTGGAAAGAGCTGGAAAGGAGCTGGAAAGGACCTGAAAGTCCCAGGCTAGAAAACCTTCAGCTAACAGACCTTCACCACCTCCAAGGCCCTTTCTTCAGTTGTGGGTTTGGGGCGAGTCAGTCCCACCCACCCCCCACCCCACCCCCCACCCCCCCACACACACACAGCCCTCAAGGGGGCCCCAGGCCTCCCTGGGCCTGGAGTCAGGAAAGTCCTGGAGACCAGAGGCCCAGTGCAGGTTCAAGAGGCCGCCAAACAAAGACACATGTGCACACGTGTGCACAAGCACTCACACTCCTTCATTCCTGTGAACTACGGATGGTGACCATCTCCCATTCAGAGGGCCTGGAGGTGGGAATTGATGGGGGAGGAAGAGACACCCACATAGCTCTGCCTGCCCTTGCCCACTGCCCAGTGCCTGCAGCTCCTGGCCTGGGTCCTTCCCTGCTCATCCCACCGGCCTGCAGGGGAGGAGGGGCAGGAGCAAAGGAAGAGTCCCCAGCCCAGCCACACTCGCGTGCCAGCACAGGCCCCACCTCTCACAGCCATGCACACCACAGGCAAGTCACCCTCCTGACACACAGCCCAAAGCAAGTCCCTGTTCCCGCCCGTGGCCTCTCTCACATCGCGAGTGGATCTGCACTCGCGGACACACAGCCGCCGGGACCCCCGCGCACACCCGATGAGCCGCGCCCTGGAAGGCCCACGGGTGCCGGGCCCGCGTTTCTGCAGCATTCATCGCCAAGGCCCTGCAGCGGTGGCAGCTGCGGGGACGGTGTACTGAGGGGGCAGGAGGTGGTCAGGGCGCTCGAGGTTCTGCCTCTCTGATGCCCTTGTGTCCATGTGGGCCTGGGCCTCGGCCTCGGCCTCGGCCGGCCGGGGTGAGACCTCCCCAGGCCCCAAACACGTGCGGGGGTCTCTGCCAACCGTTGGACCGCCAGCCACGGTGACGAACACGCGGGACCGAGAACAGCCAGGACACCCGGCAGTGGTGCCCACGCCCCTGGAGCTCCGGCCCCGCGCTGCCCGAAGGTCCGGCCGCAGGAGCCGCCAGGGAGCTCCAACCGCAGCCTCGTGGCGCCACCTGCGGTCCGGATCGTGCAGGCTGCCCAGCCCAGGGCGTCGAGGCAGCGGCACCGCGGTGGATCTGAATCTCTCTAGCATTACCCGTCTCTTCCTCTCCCGGGGGTGCCTTGAGGGACACCGTTCTGCCCCCACCCAGTCACAGCAGACTGCCCTCCAAAGTCCCCGCGCCCCTCCCGGGACTCGGCCCTGGTTTTAAGGCACACGGTTTTAAGGATGGGTGGGAGTTTGTCATCGGCAAATGCAGACAGGGGTATTTCGGGGGAAGACAGGGGGGTTAGGGGCCTGGGGGAGCTTGGCTAGTTCCCTCCTACCTTGGTCGTTAAGAGTACAGGCTTGGACACTCCAGAGGCCTGAGTCCCAGTCCCGCTGTGTGACCTCCAGCAGGTGACGTCACCTTTCTGACCCTCCCTTTCCTTACCTGTAAAATGAGAGGGAGGATGCTGTCCTCAGACAGAGGGTACTTTCAGGGCCAGCACAGGGTGGGACACGCGGGTGCCCGGGCAGGAAGACCAGGCTATTGATAAGGAGCAGCTGGGGATGAGAGCAAAGAATGACACGGCTGGGAGGTCATTGCCGGTTGGACAGAGTGCGGAGGGACCTTGAATGTCAAGTTTGGGAACTGCTTTATGCTGAGGGCAGTGGGAGGTAAGGAAGGGCTTGGAGCCAAGTTCCAAATGTGATCCATGTTTTAGAAGGCACCCCCTGGGCAAGGGCGACGGGGCCCCTGAGGCAGGATGGGGGCAAGGCCCCGATCTGTAACCCCAACCGAGTCCCTGCCCCTGCACCGCCCACTCCCAGCACCTTCTCTGGGCGGCTGGGAAGCTGCCCTGATGCTGAGGCTGAGCCAGGACTGGGGCGAGGCCGGCCTGCAGCCCCTTCTCCCACCGCCCCAGACACCCCAGGCTCACGCACCTGCACCCCCCGTGACCTGGCCTCTGTTCTCCTCAAAGCCACCCTTCCCCCACCACACACACAGACACGCTCCGCAGTCCCATTACTGAGCAGGGTTGGGCGGCTCCACCATAACTTCTACTTCCTGTTAAATAGATGCGCCTGGACCTGCTCCACAAAACCAATTAAAGCAGTGGTCCCCAAACCCGGGACGAAGCCTGTTGGGAACCCGGCAGCAAGCAAAGCTCACGTGAGCTCCGCCCCCACCCCCAGTCTTCCACAGAACAGGTCCCTGGTGCCAAAAAGGTTGGGAACCGCTGAATTAAAGCACCTGCCAGGGATGGGGCTTTGTCAGCAAATTATTTCCAGCCTCCGAGGCCCAGGAATAAATCTCGGAAGGGAGGATGCAGTGGATTGGATGAGGAGGGGAGCTGGAGGTACCCCCCTCCAGCAGGTGGGGGGAGGGTCACGTTTGGGTCGAGGCAGCTGCAGGCCGGTCTTCACCTGGCCCCGAACCCCTATCTCAGACCTCAGCCCCCGCGTCCCAGTGTCTGCCAGAGAGCTGTCTCCAACGGGGTCGCACGTCCTGGCTCCACGCCAGGAATTCACCAAGAAGCTGCTTGAAAATGGTTTCCAGGGCCATGGGGCCGAGGGCAGGGAGACGGTGGCCTGGGTACCTCCAAGTCCTTGTCTCTATGGCCAGTCTGTCCTTTAGTCCTTGGAGGCTTCCCCACCACGCAGACAGCCCATGGGGATCAGGACTAGGGCTCCTCACTCACCTGTGGGACCTTCCTTGCTCTGAGCCTCGATGTTTCTCTCCATAAAAGGTGGGTGCATGGGAGCTTGGCCAGCCCTCCCTGCTCCACAGTTTGAGGCGCCTGTGAAACTCCATCAGGCCTCCTGGTTCAGGAGCAGACTGGCCTTCTGAGATGCCCGTGGACACTCGCCTTAGGCAGCTAAGGGCAAGGGGCTGGGTGGAGTCCCACTCAGAATGGTCATCGCTCCCTCCAGGAGCTCATAGCTTCACAGAAGGGAGGAAAGGGCTGAGGGAGCCCTGGGCAGGGAAGTGGGCAGTGACTCCACACAGAGGGTAGAGGCTTCCTAGGGAGGGATCACTGGAGCTGGGCTTTGAAGGATGAATAGGAGTTCGCTGAGCTGAGGTGTCATTCTCCCAAAGTAGAAATGAGCCTGGTTCAGTAGCATCTCTGTGAGAATTAGGAACAGCCACTCTGCCTTCACTTTGCTTCCATCTTTCAGAAAACTGTCCTGACATCAGAAGGCCTGCCAAGGTGATAATATAAACAGTGCACCCCCAGGTTCATGGGGTGCACAACTCTATTAACTGCACCACGGCTCTGGGAGAATCAAGCCAGGAGGGGCAAGGAGCTGCCCACCCCACCGGCCTGGAGAGGGACAGAGGCAGGACAAGGGGGCCCCCCGCCAGCAGAGGGCTGCAAGGGGACTGTCCCCAGGGGTGCCATTAGACATGCCACATCCCCAAACATTGTGGATTCAGAACTTTCAAAGATACCGACAGGGACCCCCACCTTGGACCATGACCCTCAAGGACAGACTGACACAGTCGTGATTCCTCACCCAACCCAGCGATAGGGGACAGGGGGAGAAACTGAGGCCACTAGACACTGTCACAGAGGGACTCTGTGCCATGCTTGGGGTCAGCCCAGCCTGTGTTCCAGTCCCTGCCTGTCAACTCAGTGAGCTTTGACATGGGACAGTCACCCACGGCATTCAGCACTTCACACACGCCTGCCTGTGGTGAGGACTCGGTGATAAATGTGGCCGTTCGTGCCCCTGCCCTGGACCACCAGGTCCCTCCTCTCCAGGCCGTGTCAGCATCGCCTCACCACCACCCAGCCAGGCCCAGCCAGGGGCTCAGTAAGGACTGTGTTGTACGGCTAAGCCCGCAAGGTAAGTACCACCATCATCGCCGTCACATACCTGGGGAGACTGCGGCGCAGAGTTCAGCCCTGTGCCCAGAGTCACACAGCTCCTGCACAATGGGACAGAATTTGCACCCAGGTCCCTCTGATGACAAAACACAGGCCTCGACGCAGGTAAGGCCTGAGCAGAGGAGGTGCCAGGCCCCAGAGGTAGAAGGTCACCAGGGAGTCCCCCAGACCAGAGGCCACTCAGGAAGTGCCACAGAGTGCCCGTGTCAGCAGCCCGAGAGCGCTCCCACCCGCAGCCTCCTGGTCTGCTTCTCCGGGTTTCCATGCCTCAGCGCGAGTGTGGCAGCTCCGCGGCAGGAAGGGCGCCCACCGCTCACCCCAGAGTTCAGCCTAGGGGCACCCGGACACCCCTGGGCTCGCACTCTGTCCACAGCCACACTGCCCTAGACCACAGGGGACCCACTCAGACCGCTGACGTGGCTGGTGGTGATAACAAAACAGTAACAAAATAACAATAAAGAAACACAGAATAGTGACAGCAGGTGGTACCCCGTCCTCCGGGCCTCTGAATTAGCTAAGGAACCCTGCCAGTAAGCCCTTAGGGAGGGGGCCACGATTGTCCCATTTTACAGGTATGAAAACTGGGGCTCAGAGAGGAGAAGTCACTTGTCCAGTGTCACCCAGCTAGCAGATGACGAGGCATAGCTTGAACCCAGCCCCCACTGTTACTGCCTGGTGGCAGGGACAGCCTCCTAGGAGCACTTTCTTTTTCAGTAGTGACACTTTTCATTTCCCATGTGTCTGAAAAGGTAGAAACAGCTCTTCAAGCCCAACGGTTCATAGATATTAAAAATAAACATTTTTTTTAATAAACCCATAAGTAAACAAGAACAGGTGGACCTGGTTGTGGGCCTTGGAGGGGGGAGGTGGGTCAGTGCAGCATTCACCGCCCTCCTCTCCACTTACGCACAGGCGGCCGGGCTCCCAGAGCCCCGGACGCTGGCCAAAGACCCCAGCGGCTCATTGGGTGTGACTCCGTGCCAGGCTGCCCTCGGGCACTTTGACCTTGCGCTGCCTGAGGCACATTCATGCCAGGCCCCGAGGGGAGCCAGAGACACACTCTAGGAGCCCACCTTCTAGACCAGACTTCTCTCATGTGACAGAGGAGAGAAGGGGGCTCAGAGAGGTGAGGCCACATGCCTGAGCGCTCTCGGCTAGTAAGCTGAGGGCTGGGATTCCAGGACCGGCCCCTTCAACAGGGGCCTGGGCTCAGAGAGGCTGGGCTGGCCTGAGGATGTTTCCCAGGCCTCCGGGGCCAGACAAGAACCTTCCAATCATCCTGCACTTGCCCAGCTGGGCAGGGCCGGGTGAGGGTGGGGATCTGGAGGTGAGGAATTGTTTTGTCTTTTGTTTTTAGAAAGTCATCTGACTACAGAGGTGCGTATAAAAAGCAGTACAGCATGGTATCAGGGCTCAAAGAGCCCTTGGCCTTTGACAAGCTGTGTGACTTTAGGGCACATTACTTAGTTTCCCTGAGCATCAGCTCCCTCGTTTACAAAGTAGGGGTTCAAATCCCCCCATTCAGAGGGGTATTCAGAGGATAAGTGAAATGATGGATGTGCATCCATCAGAGTTCAACCAGGAAAATAGTATTTAAACTGGGCGCAGCTGATCCGGGAATAAACTACCCAGGTGACGGAAGAGCTGAGAAGCCAGCTGGGATGAGGCAGTGACCCAGAGATTACTGCAGCAGGAAGCCACTTCCCCCCTGGGCCGGGGGCACAAAGGGAGGAGGTGGGGTTCGCAGGGGCCACCTGGTGGAAGCTGGAACCAGGGAGGGCCAGCTGCAGAGGGCACACTGCCACTGTCGGAGGCTGCCCATGGCACCGCCACAGGGGAGAGAGAACCTGGTTTCTCCCTTCTCCCGCCCTCCTGTTTCCACCTGTGCCTCCCGTTGGGCATCTGAGGAACCTGGGAAACTCAGCTGCGGGGCGGGCCCTGAAACACAGGGCAGAGCGGGGACAGCCAGGGACGGATGGACCTGGGGGCGTTTGCACCGCCCCAGCGCGGCACATCCCGAGGTGCCCAGTCAGTGGCTGTGATTCCTGTTCTTTTCCTTCACGTTATTAAAATAATACATGCTCGACACATTAGGACTAAATTTGGTTGTAATAAAAACTTGCTCAAACCAGGTTAAACATGAAAAAAAGGCGGGGTTGGGGGTGGGGGGGGTCGGGGAGGAATTTAACAAAACGTTGCAGGGAAGGTTCCTGAAATGCAAGGGCAAGATCAGGGTCTGGAAGCAGAAGCAGGAAAGATTTGGGGTATCCCCAGCGCTCCCCCTCTGTCTCTTGCTTCTTCCCACATGTCTGCTCTAGACGTTTTGTGGCAAACGCTTTCCTTCGACGCCTCCCAGATTCAGACGAGTCTGAGATTTCTCAGTCTCTTTTCCAGGTTCCTGGGGAAAGCCTTCTGATTGGTCCGGCTTGGGTCCCAGTGCCTGTCCTCATCCAATCAGCTATAGACAAGGGGGCGGGGTCACATGACTGCAGACCCTTCACCCCTGGACCTACGAGCTGAGCAGGCCCTGCAAATCCTCTGTAGAAATAACAGAAATGTTAAACTATTGTTTGAATTGTGAATAAATGTTGAGACTTCGGATTTTTGTGTTTTGGTTGCCCCTACTGTTAATTTTAACATAAATGCTGCAACAAGCCGCCCTCCCTCCAGGTGGTTTGGTTTAAAGTGCACGGGCCACGTCTGATGGGCCCCTTTACTGCGCCCCAAGACCTCAATGGGCAACAGCTGGTGGGATTTTCTTAAATGATCGCTCCTTACAAGGAGAGCCAAAATCGAGGGTTTGAGAAACAAAAGGTGGTTGGGCCCCACAGTGGACCAGCCCTTCCGTGGCTGGTTTCCTTTTTTGCATCTTACATATTTATCTGATTATTCCTCCAGACTCCAGTGGTCCATAATGCAGACTCATACAGACAAAGGCTGGGCTGCATTAAACGGATCTTTGACCTCAATAGAGAGAAAGGTGTTTGTTTATCAACAAGGTAAAGCAGTTCCTAGCAGCTGGTGGGAATGAGCTCTTTTCTCCCCCATCTGTATTGTAAGATTTTTCAAAACAGGAAAGTTGGAATATTGTGCAATAAGCACTTGGCTGGCCTCCCTCTGGATGCAATGGTGGTTCACACTTCACCCGTTTTCCTCTTTGTTGCTGGTGTGTCTCTTTCTCTGTGGGTGTCTGTCTCTCTGTGTAAGTGTGTGTATTCTACGTTATGTTACATTTTATACATATAGATATATAACTTTTGCCTGAGCCGTTTGGGAATGGCGGACACCATAACCCTTTTACCTCTAACATCCTAACCACCCAATAAGGACATTCTTCTACACAACGACAACGCCATTATCACACCTAAGAAAATTAGCAATGATTCTAGGCTTCCATTAAACATTTCAGAGGGATTAATTCAAATTTCAGGGAGACTAATTCAAATTTCAGGGAGACTAATTGTTGTTAATAAGCCATTTCAAGGAATAAATAATATATGGAAAATATATGTGTGCCCGCATCGAGCCTGGCGCACCCAGTAGGAACTTAGCGAATGTCAGCGTGCCCCTCACTATCTGCCACCGCCACTTTTTAAAACACTGAGTAATTCCAACGGGCTTGGCTTGGTGTGAGGTCACGTTCAAGTGGCGTGCAGTCAGCCCACCAGGGCTGCAGATGGGGCTCCCCCAACTCTCCCCTGCAGACACTGAAGGCAAGAGGAAAATTGCTGGAAACAGAAGACAGAGTCACAGGGCGCTGAACTTGGCCTCACAGCCTCCCAGTAATGGCGCCAGGGAGGGCATCCGTGCCAGCCAGTGCTGCTCAGCCACGATGTGGCAGACAGAGCTGGGCTCCTGGCCGGGGTCCCTCCATTTACCAGGGCAGGAGAAGGGTTTTTTTTTTTTTTTTAATTGTTTTCAAAACAGATTTCATGTGGTCCCAAAATGAGACCATGATTGTAAATTAAAGTGTAATTAGCCTTTACGCTTTTATATTCATTAACTCTTCTCTGTTAATGATGCTAGGCTGGAGCAGAAACCCTGCATTATGAAACCACATCCAGGAAATAAAATAGTGATTTAGATAATGGCCACAATGTATTGCTACTTACACATAATTAAACAAATGCTCCATTTAAACTTGGAAACATGACTGAATGTTGATTAACCCTCGCCCAGCAATTCTGCTCAGAACTGGGGAAGGGGAGGCACCGTGAGCTGGTCCGTAACAAAGCGTCCCGGCCAGCCTCGTTAGCCAGCCCCGGCTGCCTGCCGTGTCCAGTGGCCACACCTGTGCGGAACCGGCACAGGTCTCAGGCCAGGGAGCGTGTCCATGGGTGGCAGTGACCTACAGAGTCATCCTGGGACCTCTTAAGAAACCATCACACTAAGTGAAATAAGCCAGACACAAAATTACGATTACTGTATGATTCCACTTATCTAAGGTACTTAGAGTAGTCAAATTCACAGACAGCAGAGGCGTGGCTGACGGGGGCAGGGGGGAGGAAATGGGGAGTCAGTGCTTAGTGGAGACAGGATTTCAGCCTGGGATGATGGAGAAGTTCTGGAGACAGGTGGTGGCGATCGTCGCCCAGCGGAGCAGGTGTACGTAATGCCACTGAGCCGTGTGCTTAAAAACAGTTAAAAAGGTCAAATTTATGCATATTTCACCACAACTGTTTCAGTTTATTTAAAGCATAAAAAGAGAGCTCAACCGAGATCCCTGACCAGTGTGGCTCAGTAAGTTGGGCATTGTTCTGTGGACCATAAAGCGTTGCTGGTTCAATTCCCAGTCAGGGCACATGTCTGGGTTGCGGGCCAGGCCCCGGTTGGGGATGTGTGAGAGGCAAACACACACTGATGTTTTTCTCCCTATCCCTTTCTCTCCCTTCCCCTTTCTCTAAAAATAAATAAATAAAATCTTTTTAAAATAAATAAAATTTAAAAAACAATAATTATTTGTTACCTCTCGTGATTTCTGAGGGTCAAGCATGCAAACAGGCACGACCTCTCGGCTCCACAGGCCTGGGGCCTGGGCTGGAAAACCCAAAGGCTGGCTGGAACCACCGCACAGCGGACGGTTGATTCTGGCTGTCCACTGGGGGCTTACCTGGGGCTGGCAGCTCAACCCCCACATCTGCCCTCTCCAGGTGGCCTGGGTTCCTGCAACATGATGGCTAGGTTCCAAGAGCAAGCAGAGAGAGAGAGAGAACCAGGTGGAAAGGTAAAAACCATGTCACCTGTAATGACCAGCCTCAGAAGTCATGTAGCATCACTTTGCCATCAGATATGAAGATCTGCCCAAGTTCAAGGAGGAAGGTCAATGACCCATAGTAACAAAAGCTTGTGGGGAAATACAGTGGGCCACAGTTACCAGGCAAGGTGCCCCTGTAGGCAATTGGAACTCAATTCCACTAGTGACCTCTAGGAGGCAGCCTGCCACACTATTGAGCATTCACTACAAGCCAGCTAAGGACACAGATACACCATTTACTGTGCTGCAGCTACTATTGCTGGCCTCGTTCTAAAGATGAGGAAACTGAGGCTTAGAGAGTACGGGGCAGAGACAGCTCATTCATCCCCCCACACCGATCTTTCCCTCTCCCATACACACAGCCAGACTGCATTCCCCAGGCTCCTTGCCGCTGGGTGTGGCCGCACACCCTGTCTGCGGTGGGTTGTGAGCTGAAGTAAGAGGGGCCCTTCAGACCTGGTCATAAGAGCTCCCACACGCTCCTGCCTGCTCTCCTCCCTGCTGGGCAGCTGGGACACCGTTCGAAAAACGCCTGTGAACAACGTCAGGCTCTTCCTCAGTCTGGGTCCCTGAATCACCTCCAGGAAGGGAGCTCCTCCTCTTCATTTACCTCCTCTCCCAGAAAAGTTTGGGTCTGTTTGTTACCGTAATACCGTGTACTCTAAGGCAAGTGCATAGTATTAGATTGAATCATCTGAAACTGTCATTTTGCCACTTTGTAAGTCAGAAACGGTCAAACGCTCTAGCAACGTCAGATGATTCTACCGAATACATGTAACTCGTTTTCACCCCCGAGGGTGAGCCCCTTGCGGATGTACCAGAACCAGCTTGACCACCTCCCCTTTTAGATCAACATACATTGTTTCCAATTTTGTGCCCTTACAAACTCGGCCGCAATGAACATTCTTAACTACAGGGGCGGG
This sequence comes from Anoura caudifer, assembly GCA_004027475.1. Taxonomy (NCBI): domain Eukaryota; kingdom Metazoa; phylum Chordata; class Mammalia; order Chiroptera; family Phyllostomidae; genus Anoura; species Anoura caudifer. Next base: position 370,183 of record PVKU01000449.1, read on the forward strand.
CAAAGGGAGGTTTACAGTGGTTTCTACTTTTTCCTGCACGGAAAAAGGCATGCAGGTTATGATTATTACAATAGCTTTATTAACCCAAAAGAATGTCACGGTGCAAATGGAAACCTACTTTCGCCCACCCCTGTGTTTGTCATTAGGAATTTGTATGTGTGTCTCTCTACACTCCACGACGTTGGATTGCCGAATCGGTGCCACTCGTTTAAAAATGTGATATGTGCTACTCGAATTACTCTCAAACACTTTTTAACAATTGCGTGTGTGTTTAAACAAATGTCGGCATAGGACTTAGAATGTGCCAGGCACTGTTCTATCTTCTCTACAAATATTAATTTACTTAATCTTCACAACAAGGCTGTATCGTAGGTACTATTACGATCCCCATTTACCGATGGGGAAACTGAGGCTGAGAGAGTAACTTGCCCAAGGTCGTGCAGCCAGTAAGTGGAGGAGGGCGGGGCTGGGCTTTGAGCTGGAGTCCATCTTCGTAACCAGCAGGTCCTGCGGCAGAGAGGCCCCCACAGATGACAGTGTGGCAGCTAGGCTGCCCGCGAGCAGGCTCTCCTCCCTTTCCGGAGAAGTGAACGGAGAGCCACGGGGTCGCTGCCATTGTGGTAAGGGCAGTGCATGCTTCATAAAATACCCTTAAAAAACAAACCACGTGTGTGGCTGGTGTGGCTCAGTGGGTTGAGTGCTAGCCTGCGAACCAAAAGGTCTTCGGTTCCATTCCCCAGGCCTGGGTTGCCGGCCAGGTCCCCTGTTGGGGGCGTGTGAGAGGCAACCAATCAACGCAGCTCTCACGCACTGGTGTTTCTCTCCCTCCCTTTCTCCCTTGCTTCCCCTCTCTCTAAAAGTAAGTAAATAAATAAAATCTTTTTTAAAAAATGAGTCACTTGCACGAGTCTTCTCCCCGACGTCTTGTTCTTTCTCAGACTCCTGGCTTCATCGGCTCACTGGTCCCTGGAATCGGACCAACCTGGGCGCAAACTCTGGCCCTGCCACGGGCAGCCCTGCGCCCTCGCTGCGGCTGCGCTCTTTGGTCGCAAAACCAGGGAGAGCAACAGGGCCTAACTCGAAGGTTGCGAGGGTGACGTGAGAGTGAGGCCAGGGAAAGCACTATGGCTTCAGCCGTTCACTCAAGAATTTCTCAAGCCGCTACGGTGTGCCCTTGGCCCCTCTAACCCTGTTGTTGGCCGTCCTGGCAATTTTCAGTTCTTTGCGAGCGCCACCAGCCCCAACGCCAGAGGGACATCCTGTGCGCGTTCCGTGCATCTGTCAAATTACTGACAAATCATTTCTAGCTGTGGAACTGCGGGGCCTCGGGGCGTGGCGACGCTTGAGGCCCAGGCTGAGCCCCGCCCACTGCCCCTGGGAAGGCCCTGTGTGCCACCTCGGCCCGCCAGCAGCTCTGAAAGGCAGGACCTGGTGGCTTCTCTGCTCTCTCTTGTAGTGGACAGCAGATGGGAGCCTGTGACGGTCGGTGACCGTCCTCCCCAGCCAGGTTCCGAACCGGACCCGTCACAGGAGATCTGTTCCCAACACAGAGCAAAGAACATCCCGAAGTCAGGAGTGACCGGGAGGGAAGGCCTGGCCCTGAGAGGCGGCCCCCACCTATCTCTCCCCGGCCATATGCAGCTGTGGGCCCCCTCCCCCACGGCGTGAAGCCCCCCACAGGGAGTCCCACCAGGCCACAGGGACTGGCCCTGGCCAGGCCAGCGGGGGCTGCCGAGCAGGAGTCGGCGTTGTGCAGAGGTAACTGAGGAGGTATCCAGTCCCCCTAGTCTGAGGAGCAGTGAGTTGGGGAGCGGAGGGGACCCCTGGCCCGGGCCAGCGGCGGGAGAGGCCGCTCTGAAGAGGCAGCATTTCAGGGGTGAGGAGTGTGTAGGCAGAGGGAGCAGCCTGTGGGAAGGCCCAGAGTTGAGAAAGAAGGGCACCCAGGCCCCCGCAGTCACATTAGGGAGGCTGGACCACATCCCCAGGGTGATGGGGGTCCATGGGGCCATGAGAGGCAGCCCTCCCGCCACCTGGTGGAGACCGGCGGGAGGGAACTCAGGAACTAGGTGTCTGTTTGCCCTCCTGTTTGCACCACGAAGACTAAACCTTTCTTTTTATGAATATAGATTCTTTTTTAAATTTATTGGAGTGACATTGGTTAACAAGTTTATACAGGTTTTAGGTGTACATGTCTATGATACATGATCTGTATGTTGCCTTGTGTGCCCACCACCCAAAGTCAGATCATCTCCCATCACCGTATACCTGAGCCCCTTTCCCCTTTGCTGCCCCCACCCCCTCCCTTCCCTCTGAAAACCGCATACTGCCGTCTGTGTCTATGAGTTTTTGTTTGTTTTTCTTGTTTGTTCACTTGTTACTTTCAGTTTTATATCCCACATATGAATGAAATCATATGGTTCTTAACTTTTTCTAACTGATTTCTCTTAGCATATTCTCAAGGCCCACCCATATTGTCACAAATGGCAGTATTTCATTTTTCCTTATGGCTGAACAGTATTTTGTTGTATATAAGTACCACCTCTGCTTTACCCAATCACCTGCCAACGGACACTTCGGTTGTTTTCAAGACTCACCATTTCTTAACCTGAACAAGACCATCCTCTTGAAGAGTAAGAATCATCCTGGAAATCAAAACTTGGGCAATCCCACAGCCCAAAGTGAGGGCAAAATAAAAAACTTGCCATTCCAGGTGTGTGCTCCAGCCCTTCCCTCTCTCTGGAATGCACCTCTCCTCCGCCTTAATGCCACCTGTCTCAGCTCTCCCACCATGGAACCTCCTGCAGGAAGTCCTCCATGATGCTGGCAGTGGCCTTACTTCCTCTGATCTCTCTGCAAGTTTCTTACCGGGCAATCTGAGGTCCCTGAACACATTCACCCAAGCGTGTGACAGTCACTCATCTCTGCCCATCTCCTCCACCCCAGCCTCTAGCCAGCGCCCTGCAGAGAATACCTGCGGCAGCAGCTAACCTCTTCTCTGTCTCACTTTTCTCTCTGTGTTCCCCGCACCCAGCACAAGGCCTGGCATGAAACAGGCATCATTCATTCATTCATTCATCCATTTGCCAAACACAATGAGTTTGCCAAATTCAGTAGAGCGCTGCTCTGTTCTGAGTTCGTGCCAGGTGCCGGTCCGCTGTGATGAATAGGGCAGACCCAGCCCAGCATCTCGGAGCTCACCGACTTCTGGGAGAGGCGGAGCAGCCATCAGGCCGGGGGGTGGGGGGTGCTAGGGTGGGAGAAGCCGTCCTGGGAGGAGGAGGAAATTTGCGGGGAGGAAAATGTACCGTCACCGCCAAAATACGCTTCCCACTTGCCTGCCTGTGTGGTTCCTATACATGAGATTTGGAAAATGGGAGTGAAGCAGTGACCTTTACTCTCTGCAGGTCACAGTAGTCAGCTGGGGAGACAGGCAGACCCAGAGGGTGCAGGCAGAGAGCATCCAGCTCTACGTCCTGCCCACTGGCCCTGGTGACCAACAGCGGCCCCAGGCCCACCTCCACATGCCTGGCTTCTCAGAACACCCAGGGGAGGCTCTTACTCTGACCGTCCAGTTCCCTCCCTGGACTTCCACTTCCCCAGCTCCATCCACAGTCCCTATAACGTTAAATCCGCCTCCCAGAGCACTCACGGGGGCTCTGCTTCCTGGCCGAACCCGGCCTGGTACAGTGATTGGGGTGGCGGTGCTTCTGGGTTGCAGGACCTTGGGGATGAGAAGCTGGCACTGGCGCTCGGATCTGTGTAGATTAGAGGCATTAAGGACACTGTTGTCGTAAGTAAAGGGGACACTAGTGGCCTGTGGCATGCGATAGTGAAGTAGTCACTTAGATTGTCACCTTTAGAGCCACAACCAGCACAGCTCTGAGGGTTGGGCATCGTCCCAGAAAGCGGAAGGTCACTGGTTCTGTTCCTGGTTGCAGGCCAGATCCCTAGTTGGGGGCGTGCAAGAGGCAACTGATCCACATTTCTCTCCCTCTGTTTCTCCTTCCTTTCCCCTCTCTCTGGGAGAAAAAAAAATCTTAAAAAAAATTATCACCTTTAGGCCCCTGGAGTCAAGGGCTATGGAAGGGAGATTTTAACTGAACAGCTACTGCTATGGCCCGGTGACAGGGGAAATGGCCCTGGCGGGGTGGCTGCACAGGGACGCTCACCCCGACACACGGATGAGGAAGGCCGGGCTCAGCGAGGCGAGTTACCGTGGGAGGCGCCACAGGAAGTGAGGGGCGGAGGAGCCAGACTCAGCCTGGAAGGCAGTGGGCTCAGTGGCTGTGCTAGTTTCCCGGGGCGGTAACAAAACACCACCAACTGGGTGGCGTGAAGAACTGAAATTCACTGTCTCACAGCTCTGGGGGCAACTTGCTAAAGGCAGAAATTGTGAGGTTCAAACAACCCCTCTGAGCTGCGGACGCAGGGGAGTCCACCCACTTGCAGGCTCTGCTCCTGGACCTCGCCTGATGGTGGGCAGGGCAAGCGGCCTCCTGCAGTCGCTGTAGGGAAGGCACCAGGCCCCCACTCTCTCCCTTCCACGCTCCCCTGCGGCACAAAAGCCTTAAGCTCTGAGAGCAGGGTGGGAAAAGCCCTCCAGGTACAGGCAAAGACCCACTGCAGCCCAGGGATCAAACGGCAAAACCCTCTGGCCCTGGGGAAGGGCGGAAATGCATCCTGGGCCCAGCGCGTTTAACCTCGTCTGCCCCTGGGGGGTGGCAGGACCACCGAGGCCCAGCTGCTGCCTAAAACGGCAGCCAAATCTGAACAGAGAATGCCCCTGAGTAACAAGTAAAAAGTAACTAGGTCTCCTCAAAGGGCAGGAAGCACCGAGGGTGACTGGAGCAGCAAAACCCAAACCCAGCTCAGCTCCCGACTAGACTGGCCCAACTCCCCAGATCAAAGGCCCCACGAAAGAAGTGCGCACATTTCCAGGTATAAATACTACTGACCAGCTCAACAGTGGCAGTGGAAAGGAGAAGACGGTGGCGTATAACCCGCATATTATCTGGGAAGATGACCTGCCACCTGGAATGTCATACCCAGCCAAACTATCAATCACACAGGTACAGAGAAGAAGGCCATTTTCGGACATGCAAGATCTCACAGGTGAGGCTGCGATCTGCCACACGTGGGGCAGGGTACAGGGAAAGAGGAAGACACGGGTCCGGAGAGCAGGAGGCCTGGGGCAATGAGCCCCCGGGTGGCAGCTGTGCGGAGGGTCTGGTCTCCAGAGCAATCTGCCCAGACTGGAGCAGGACAGGGGGCCCCAGGAGAAGGTCACCACAGTGAGGGAAATCCACAAGGCATTTTTAGGTCACCTGCAAACGAGACCTCAGAAAGTCCTAGAGTTCTGTTGGAGAGTGGGAGGGGAATCAACAATTAGGACACAGAAAACGCATCGAATGGAAATGATGATGATCCAAAACATTATACAGGAATGGGAACGTGATCGAAACTTTCTCCGCGGCTCAAGTGTGAACAACACTTACACAGACGCTGCACGCTGGTTCTACAGATATTGTCATGCAGCTACCACGTGAGCACGGAAAAGGGGAAGTTGAGGTGGGCTAGCCCAAGAACTGTATTTTCATGTTCTGTTGTAGGGAGTCAGTAGACAACATCTCAAGCTGATTCGCTGAGAAATGGTTGTATCGCTCTGGCTGGTGTGGCTCCATGGACTGAGCACTGGCCCTCAAACTGAAAGGTCGAGAGTTTGATTCCCAGCCAGGGCACATGTCTGGGTTGCAGGCCAGGTCCCCAGTTGGGGGGCGCACGAGAGGCAACTGATCAGTGTTTTTCTTCCTCTTTCTCCTTCCCTCCCCTTCTCTCTAAAAATAAATAAAATCTAAAAAAAATTATTTTAAAAAAGAAATAATGGTAGGAACATACCATTGACAAATATGGAGGAAGTGCCTATAAATTGTTTGAAGTGATTGCCTTTGGGGAAAGGAACCCAGGATGGAGGCGAGGATGGGTCTTTGGGGGAGAATGAAATACTTAAATACAATAAAGAAGTGAGACGGCTGAACTGACTGGTCTCAGGAAGCCTTTTCAGACCTGCCCGTCCGCAGTGCTGCAGCTGCCATGGGAAACGGGACAGTGAGGCCACCTGACCTGGGCACCTCCTTATAGTACGGCCCGAACCGTGCACCTAAGAGCCGAGGCACAAATTCTTCCCGCTGTGTTCGTCTGTACCTAATATTATCATTAACACTTTATTACCTAGATAGATGTCAGAAGGTGTTATGGATTCAACTACATCCTTTGGATTACAGGGGTGTCAAACCCATTTGCACCGGGGGCCACATCAGCCTCGTGGCTGCCTTCAAAGGGCCGAAGGTAATGTTAGGACTGTATAAAAGTAACTGCTCCTTCACAGTTCAGCGACCGCTCAGTGCTTCGTCCAGGTAGAAGCAAGGTGCCGGGTGGGGTAAAACAAGGTGGAGGGCCGGGGTCGGCGCGCCGGCCTTGTGTTTGCCACCCGTGCTTTAGAAAGACACGTTGAAGCCCTAACCCCCCACACCTGGGGATGTGGCCTCCATCGGAAATAGGGTAATCAAGTTAAGATGACGTCGTCAGGGCAGGTTCGAATCCGATATGACTGGTCTCCGCAGAAAAAGAGGCGAGAGACACGGGAGAAGATGGCCACGGGGCACCAGGGCAGAGGCCGGAGTGAGGCGGCTGCAAGTCAGGAAACGCCGAGGACTGGCGGCCCCAGCCAGGAGCTAAGAAGCAAAAAGAATTGTCCCCAGAATCTCAGAGGGAGCATGACCCTACTGACACCTTGACTTTGGACTTGCAGCCTCCAAAACTGTGGGAGGATAAGTTCCTGCTGTTCTAGGAAACCAGCACAGAAGGGATGACCTTGCCTTTGAACCTTATATTGCGGTAGAAAGACAGCATTGTTATAACCATGTTTGCACCGTCTGCCCCCCCCCCCCGGGCACCCCACCTGTGAAAGTGGGTCAGCTTCCTGCCTTCCCGCCTGGGCCGGGCAACTGAGCCACTGACCCTCTGCCACGGGCAGCCACCGCCCTCGGCACCTCCAGATCCCTGCAGAGGCTCTGGACTCGCTCCTCCTGCCTCCCGGTGGGGCTGCTGCGGGGGTGGGGGCCTGCTCTCCCAGCAGAAATGAGGATAAAGGCCAAGAGGGAGCCGGCTCTTCTGCTGTCCCAGCTCCACTCTGGGGAATTTCCAGGTGACATGCGAAGTTCAATGGGCTCTGAGCATGACAGAGTTGGGGGCAGGTATTACCAAGACGTTCTCAGGGACTCTTTCCCCCACAGATGGAGGGAGCGGACCTGAAGCAGACAAGCACCCTTGGGGCGCCTGGAGATGCCCTGGGGGGAGCACCCCTCACAGAGGGTCCTGCACAGGCTTCCCCACGAAGAGGCCTCTGGTCCCTCACCCCACCCCACTCCGCTCTCTCTCCCCCTCCCCGCTCCCATCCCCCCAGTGTCTTCTGGCTCAGTGCTGCTGATTCTGTCAAATGAGCTCAATCAATCTGGAAGGCAGGTTCATGGAGAGCTCCAGGGCTGGGACCAGCCTGGAAGGGTGTCCATGCCGGTAGGAACATGGAGCCCGAGGTCAACAGGCTGGGCTGTCCAGAACTCAGGTGCATGCCTGTGTGTGCATGCAAGTCTTGTGTGCACATGTGTGAGTGGTTATGCATGTGTGTGGCTGTGTCCAGGTGCATGCATGTACACACGTGTGACCATGTGCGTGTGTGAGTGTGTATTGAACTGAAGCAGAGGAGTTCTGTGCACCCACCTAGGCCCACCCTAGATGGCCTTCCACCCGAACTCTATCTAGGAAACTCACTGAAACACTGCTCTGCCTCCTTCCTTCCTCCAGTCACTGTCAGTCACAATGACCCAGCTCCGGGCCTCTCCTCGGAAAGTCTCGTTCAGCCTGGTGCTCACCAGCTCATGTCCAACTTCCAGGTAGAGTAAAGGATTAAATGGAAGGCACAATAAGAAGTGAAACAATTAGAATTTCTGCCTCATTATCATGGTAATCTTATCAGTCGGATAATGAGGTATTAATGGAGATTTAATGTGCATCTCATAACAGAATCCCTTGGAGAAAACACACAGGGAAATTGCTGTAAATCCACTTAATGATGGAGAAGTCCCAAAACACCATATTCCAAAGGATGAAAAATGCAGGATGCAAATGAGAAAGAATCAAGGTCAATAACACCACGGGGACGGGCCTAATGGCAGATTTGGAGATATATGTAATAAAAATTGCATGTTGCTTTTAAACCTCACCCTCTGTTGTTTTCAAATGTGCATTCCTCGTAATGAACACAGAGCGCAGCCGGAATGATTTGTATGTTTTAGAAACCATAGGGGGGATGGGAACATGTCTCCAAACCCATCAGGACCCCCGCGGGGAGCCATGGGGACCAGGGTGTTTTACCAAGAGGCCTCCAAGGGAATGGGGGGCAGAGGAAGAGCGCCGTGGTTGGCGAAGGAGGAAGCCGCTCATCTGAGTTCAAGGTCATTTGGGAAACACCAGCAGGAGACTGATGCGTTTACTTCCGCTCCTCCATTCAACCGGCATTTGTTGTTGGGCGCCCGCTGCGTGGTTGACCGCAGGAACGGTGAAGGGCACGCACAGACACAACGGAAAATAAAAGCTCTAATTCAGAGAGCGCCTACTGTGTGCCATGCATGGAAGGCACTACTGAAATGCCTTACGTGGATGATCTCCTATGATTTCAGCAAAGGCAGGATGTAGAAACTATTAAGATCCCCATTTTTCAGATGAGAAACTCAGACTTAGAGAAATTAAGTTGTCCCAAGTTGCGTGGTGGCCTGAGCTTCACCATGACTGTATTAGATTGAACCACATGACACTGCTGATATTCAACAGTTTGGAATCTACAAAAGGGAGAATTTCATACGGTCCAAGCTAATGCATTCATATTTTAATATGTCCTGGCTCGGGAGCCTTCCTACACATGGGACCCTCTCACGGAAGCAGGGGAAGGGGGCAGAAATTGCGCCCAAAGCAGAGGGACACAGAATGCAAGGAGCAGCCGGCCTCGGGGCCTCCCGGAGGACGAGGGACAAGAGCCTGCCGAAGCCACTGAACCCGGTTTCACACCAGCTCGGGGGCTCAGTCCAGCGGTGCTGAGAAAATGAAAAAAAAAAAAAAAAGCCCCCAAACATTCATCCTGTACGTGAAAAGTACTTTGTGATTTGGAAAATGCTAAGCAAATGTTGTCTGTTTCGTTCTTGTACTTTACTGATGATAATAAATAACCCTTGAGCCTCCCAGATGTTTAGAAAGATCGAAAGTAAAGTTAGTTCTATTTCGAGTTTCCTTCAGGGAACTTAGAAAAGGAGAGTTTCGTGGTGCTCTGGTTGCAGTGGGACTAACTGTCCCGGTTTTAGTCCTGAAAATCCAACACCCCAGTTAACTCCTCAGTCCTGGGCAAATGGAGACGATCGGCCCCCTTCTCCGAGCGGAGTCCTGAACTGCGGGGTCGTGGGTAGGAGGCAGCCGGCCTGTTCCACCTGGCGCCGGGCCTGCTGGGTCTGTGGGCTAGGCTCTGTGCCAGCCGCCGGGGCGGCAGAGGACAAAGCTATTCCCTGTCAAAGGCCATCTGAGGGGACGCTGGGGCCTCTGTTGTCGTGGCAGTCCATGGCGGGCAAGGACAGAGGAGGAGGGCAGAGAACGAGCCTTCGCCACACAGCCGCTGGCCTGGCCGGATCCTGGAACAGCCGCCGAGCATCCGTCCCCTGCCTCACTCGTCTCAGGAACACCCCAATGGCCAGAGGTGCGCGAACCCACTCTACAGAGGAGGAAGCTGAGGCGTGGGCCGGGGAAGGGACTTGCCCAAAGTCACAAGCAGCGGGGGAGCCCCTGAAGGGCGGAAGGATGACCAGACCCTGCGTGAGGCTGGAAGGGGCCCCTGGGAGAAGAGGTCAGCCTGAACCAGGAGAACGGCGGATATGAGACAACATTTCTGGAGTCTTGCAGCTGTGTTCCGTTTAATCACAGACTGCAAATTGAATGGAGTTAAGACAGTGTTGCCTCTTTGAATTTCCCCCAGGCCCTGTTTAATGAATAAATAGGCATGATTTGTAATTAGCTTATCCATTGTGCGAACGCTTCTAGAGCACCTGAAGTGAGTTAAACATGCCCCCTGCAATCTTGTCGACAATATTAATTCGCTCGGCAAACCTTTCTTCCTGGTCCACAGTGCCTGCGACCGAATGATCACATATTGCTCCGCCGTGGACATATTGAGAAAAATTGGGATTTTTCGGCCTGGAAAGATGAAGACACAGTGTCCTCATCACTCCCGCTTCCCGGTGTGGGATTTGGAAGCTACAAGTTCGTTTTGTTTTCATCAGCAAACGCTAAATAACCCACCAAACGATCTCCCCTGTCCTCTCTCAACCAGCCTTTAAAAATCCCACAGCTGCTCACAGGAAAGGCTCCTGGTCATTACTGCCACCTCACTGAGGGGCCCACGGCTGGGGACAGGGGTCCCCACCAATCCGGGCTGCCTTTCCTTTGTGCAAGCTGTCGTCTGTTTACAGGGCTGCCCGATACCCGCCCGCAGCCGCTGTTTGAGCCCACCAATTCCTGCCAAGCCAACGGGCGTCCTGTATCATTTATCCTGTAATTGGGGCTGCTTATCACGAGTTTTTGCCTGGTTCCTGTGCTAGCCATGTGGCGGCGGCTGAATTCCGAACCCTAACATTTCCCTGCTCGGAGCTGGTGGGAGGGCCCGTCAACACGGGTAGCCGTCTTGATTGCCTCCACGGTTTCCAGCAGAGGGGTTTCCATTCATCTTCATCATGGGCTCAATCTGTGCGCAGAGAGGAGGCGGCTGCCCCGGTGGGGCCTCTCCACCCAGTCACCTGGAGCCTCTCTCTCATCTGTTCCTCTGTGTTCGCAGCCGCATTTATATTCGGCCTGCCCTGCTGCTTTCTCACGGGGCCCGCGAGGGATCTCCGGCAACCAGGCCCTCTCCCCCCGGCCCCCCACGGGAGCCCAGGTGCCAGCCTATTACAACAAAGGAGGAAGGGAAGGTCACCCTGTCTTCAGAACTAGGTGAATATCGGGAGGTGGAGACTGTCCATCTATCCTTGCCGTGGCCTTGACACGAGGGAGTAGACCTGGGCCTTGGCTGGGGAGTAGGGAAGTGGACTTTCCCTATTCCAGAGACTCAAACTCGGTCTGACCCGCTGATGCCCAGTGTGTGCCAGGTTCTGTGCTCGGCCCTGGGGAGGACACAGTGTCCGGCCTGCCTTTGATGGGCTCTCAGGCCCGAGGGGAGGTGCAGGCCAGATCAGCATAACAATGAGCCGCCAGGGGCACCGTCCTGTACAATTCGCAAAGCTCCTTCCACTCCCAGGGTCCCTACAATCCTGTGGGGCTGATATTTTGTAGAGGGGCAGACAACCCCATTGCAACCGAAACGAAGGACTCGCTGTCCTCTAGACCCGGGTCAGATCCTGGCTCTGCCACGTATTGCCTGCGTGGCTTTGGGTAAACCGCCTCACCTCTCTGAGCCGCAGACTCCCCATCTATGGAATGGGACGCGGCTTGCCACCCCGCTCACAGGGGAAGGCCCTGAGAGGTCCTGTGGACTCAGCTCTGTGCCCAGCACATAGAAATGGTCTCCGAACTCAAGGCACTGCGGGGACTTTTACCCTTGGAAGCGCCTCCCTAGATTTGTACCTGTCTTGGCCACAAGATGTCACCCAAGGAACAGCAAAGCGGGGCCTGCAGGGACCCTGGGCCGCCCAGACCTCCACCCAGGCAACCGCGAACTCCGGCCACACAGCCCTCACCCCCACCCCACCCCCGCCGCCCACGGCTGTCGGGGTGCTCCAGGGAAGAGCCCCCACCCGAAGGCAGGCAGGCGTGACGCGGTGGGTTGGAATCCCAGATTTTCCCGCGGAACACGGCACTGTGTCCCCACAGGACTCGGGCTAAAGACCCCGCCCAAAGTAATAAATAAACACGGACAATAATCCTGACTTCACAGGGCAGATTAAACCGTGCTGCGGAGGGGGCGGGGCGGGGATGGGGTACAGACCGACATCCCCACTTGGTGAGACTAGGGCTGCAGCCGGGACCTGAGAGCCTCCTCCCTGCGCTGCCTGATCCGGGTGGGGAGTAGAGGCCGGGGAAGCGACACTGGAGTATCCTCTGCCCCTGGGGTGGCCCCAGACAGCCCAGTAGGGCCCTTACAAACTCTTCGAGGGGCGGCCACCTGGCGCCTGATCTGGACCGGCGAAGCGGGGCGGGGAAGGGCCTGACCCGGGCCCTGGTCCCCCACCCACCCCGGTGCAGCCTGCGGCGCCCACGGACCAGGGGGCGCCTCAGTCCGGGGCAAGGATCCGGCGCGCGGCCCCGGAGCGAGGCATAATCCACCGACGCCCCAGCAGGTGTCCTGGGGTTTCCAGACTTGAAGACCAACTGAAGCCGGGGAACCGGGCGTCCTGGACCCGCAGCCTGACCCAGCAGGTCCCACAGACCCGGGCCGGACGCCTGGAGGCCGAAGCGCTCATCCGGAGCTCCCGGCGGACCCAGACTTGGCTGCTGTCCCGGCACTTGGGTGGGTGCCGAGCGTCGGGCTCCTGACCTCTCCCTCCACCAGGGAGGGGCCCAGGGAGGGGCGACCTCGGTGAACCTGCCTCTCCCTCCCGCGGGTGCAGGGTCCTAGGCAGGGTGGTGGCCCGGCTGCGAGGCGCCGGGGAGAGGGGCGCAGGAGGAGGCGCAGGCCCACACCCCGAGCGGCAGGACTGGGGGTGCGTGGAGCCTCCGTCACGTGGTCCACCCGGTGCAGATCTATCTGCCATTTGGGGTCTAACAGCCCACAAGGAGAGATCGGGCTCCAGGGAGACGATTCCTTTGTAGACGAGTGCACGGGATGGGGATGAGGCCTGGGGCCTCCGGGAGGCCGAGGAGCAGGGGAGGTGCAGGCAGAGGGGTCAGCCTGCAAAGGCTTAGAGGCGGCAAAGCATGGCTTTCTCTGGGGTAAAGGGAAGAGTTTTGAGCGGCGGTAGAGGAAGGAGAAGGGACAGAAGCATAAGGTGGAAAAGCAAGTAGGAACCAAAATAGAAAAGAGTTCGGACAGAAGAGGAGTCTGATCCGACCTGACGAGTTCTCCGAGGAAGCGGGGTGATGAGGGGGGTGGGGAGCATCGGAGAGGCGGGGGCGGTGGGAGAGGCGCGCTCCAGAGCTGCTCCTGCGGGAGAGTCTTCCCAAGGTCGGGGCGATCCGGGGATTGCGGGCAGGAAAGCAGAGAGGCGGGGTGGGTGGGGCACTTAAGGATCGCAGCATCCAAATCCAGAGGGTAGAAGGTTTCAGAAACTGTCTTGCTGCAGCTGTTATTCATGACCGCAGCAGAGCAGAACTTAAGTTCACAGTGGAACCTTTTAGTTAAAAATGGGTTGAGCCTTGGCTGGGTGCTCAGTTGGTGGAGCGTCGGCTGGTGCACTGAAAGGTGGCAGGTTCGATCCCAGGTCCAGGAGTGATATGGGAGGCAACCGATAGATGTTCCTCTCTCCCATCGAGGTTTCTCTCTCTCCTCCACCCTCCCCCTCTCTCTAAAATCAATACACATCCTCCGGTGAGGATTTTAAAAAATGGATGGAGTGATTCCTGTGCTGGCAGGTCATTCACAGGTTCCTGGGGTGTCTAGAGGCGCAGCCAGGGCCGCCCTCCAGTGTGGCTCTGCTGGCCAATGTCAGAGGGGAGGGCCACCCCAGGATTTCCTTACCAGTCAAGTTCATTACACCAGGTTGGAAAGCAGCTTGGAGGAGCCTAAATTTGTGTTCACTAGTCCCCTCTTGAATCAGCTCAGTAGGCACCCTCTTTTTTTTAGGGGCTCCAACACCCAAGGTACTTCTGGCCCCCTCCACAGTGTCCCCACAGTCAAGCCACACCCCTCAGTGGAATGCTAGCGTGGGAGAAATATCTCAAGAGTATGTTTGTGAAGTATACATATGACAAGACCAGAGATTGAAAGGGATCATTGAGGTAAACTAGCCCAACTCAGGAAAAGCCCTTCCAAGTTGTCACTTGCCTTAGGTCTGGTTAGAGGCAGAGCCAAGATTGGAAAGAATATCTTCAGGCTCCCAGACCTAGCATTACGACCACACCACCCTTGGAACCTGTGGCTTCTCCGTAAGTAGCAAGCGTGATCCAGGGAGAGGGAAAGAACACCCCCCGGCCCCCCAGCGTGGTCCAGCTTCACCGTGACGAGGCGCCCTCGGACATCCCTCCTGACACTGTGCTCCTAGGTGGCGCGTACCCCCTTCCCTTCCCACTGTCACTTGTGCATCTCCCCCTCCCGCCCTCCTCTCCAGCAGGCTGCGCACTCCCTGTGTGCCACCCCAAAGCTGCGGCAGCCACAGCCTCGCTCGTCCTATCGTGGCCACAAGAGAAGAAAACAGGGCTGTTGGTGGTCAGGGCATGAGAGAGGGAAGTCGATCCAGGAGTTGAAATCCACCCATCCGCCAAGGGGGCCGGAAGTCAGAGAGGGCAGCAAAGGTGCTCACTGGCTGCAGAGGAAGCTCAGGCTGCCCTTTGGGAGCTCAGAAGCCAGGGCCTGGGGGAACCCACACCATCCTTTTTCATGGGACATGGGTTACAAATAGAAACAAACCAAATGCTGCTGTGAAAGCCAAAATGAGGAAGATTAGACAAATGAGAAAGAATTGTTTTATACAGGAATTTGAATTCTGTGAGAATCTGGAGATTTTGGCAATTTGAGGTTTGGGGAAGAGCTTTTGCTTTTTTTAAGATTTTATTTATTTATTTTAGATGGGGGGAAGGGAGGGAGAGAAGGGGAGAAACATCAGACCCGGGACCTGCCACAACCCGGGAATCTAGCCGGCGACCTCGCACTCTGGGACGACACTCAACAAACAGCCGTGGTGGCCAGGGATTTGGATCAACAGCTCTGGTTACAAGTTTTGTGAAAACCACAAATTGGGAGGCCTCAGGAAAGCTGAAATGAAAGTGCCCTATTTTTAAAAGTCACACTGGATACTCTTTTCATGGGAGCACACAAGTTAACGGTCTTGGCCAGCCCATGTAAGACTCCTGGTTAACAAACAAACAGAAGCACCACGACCGTGGTCTCCTGTTCACGGTCTACGGCGGCTCAGGACTCGGAACTGAGTGCACTTCCCGCTCAGCACGAATGCGGACTATGTTTTGTGCATCCCCACCACCTCCTTGTTCAGTGTTTAAAAGTCTACGCGCTGCCTTTTGGAACCCTAAGCAAACGGAAAAGGACTCTTCTGGAATGCTGTGACTGAAGAGAAAGCTCCTCAACAAATACTTAAATCTCTGGGTTGAGGACACCTTTACAGTGAAGAGGAGCTTCTGGCCCGATGTCACTTTTCAGGATCGTGACAATTACACATAGCACTGCAGGGAGGCCTAGCTCAGCACTCACGCCTTCTACTTGGAGAGAGGGTGGAGCAGGTACATGTAACAGGCATCCAAGAGCCAGGTTCTTCCAAGTTGGCAAGGAAAGTTGTATTCTATTTTCGGTTCTAGGCAACTCATAGCACTAATTTTAATACTGAACAGACGGAGTGAAAACCGAGCCCTAGCCCTGGTTGAAGGCTCAGGTAGTTGGTTGAAGCAGGTTCAATTCCTGGTCAGGGCACATACCCAGGTTGTGGGCTCGAGCCCTGATCAGGGCACATACGAGAAGACAACTAATCAATGTTTCTCTCTCCCTCTTTTCCTCTTTAAAAGCAATGGGAAAAAATGTCCTTGAATGAGGATAAAAAACTTTAAAAAAACTGAGCCCTAATCGAATTTCTAAATGTCTCCTTCTAAATGAAGCGCAATCCATGCAGGGAAAGCACTTCCCACCAGCGAGGGAGGCCCAGAGAGTGAGCCCACTGGGGCCCGTGGGCTCCTTGTCCAACAGCAACCCCTCAGCTGAAATGAGTAAGGGCTTTGGGGGGAAACCGTGATTGGAAGCGCTGCTCTCAGAACACAGCTGACGGAGCTTACCCAATGCAGGGGGTCAGGAGGAGCTGTGTTAAAACAGTCAACGGTCACCCTCGCATGAGTAACCGCCGGCTCGTTCTAATTCCTTCCTGCACCACACTTAATACCCTCAGATGTTCGGATGGAGGAGACAGGTGTGAAATCACGGAGAACGAGAGTTCTATTTGAGAGGTCACAGAAATTTTCAGAAATGCTTCTGAGTACAGCACAGATGATGGAAACATGAAACCCAGTGAATTCAACTGCTCTCCCCTTTTAATCAGCTTTAGAGTATTACACATCAGTAATCACACTGGGAGACGGGACAGTTTCCTGCGCATGCTCATTCACCGCAGCTTGGAAAAGGCGTCACCGTTTTGACAGGAGAGGCAGGACAAAGCTTTTTCACATGGGTGAGGCTCAGGAAGGCAAGGTGGAGGATCGGCTCAGCAGAAGGGAGCTCTGAGGGGGTGCGGCCCCTGCCACACTGCCTTGCAGCGACCAGGTGCAGCGGACCCCTCTCTCGGGAACTTAACCTTTGCTGCGTGCAGGCCTGAGGGGCACAGCAGCTCCACGGTGAGTCCACGGCTCAACCGCACCAACCTCGACACTGAAGTCAGCCCTATCTCCCTTTGTCTAAGCTTCTCTACAGTAAAAAATCGATTCCTGGTCATTCTGCTTCTCGGGTGACCTACATCCTAACAGGGGTGTCCGATCTGTGGCTCTCGGGCTGCATGCGGCTCAGGATGGCTGTGAGTGTGGCCCAACACAAAATTGTAAATTTACTTAAAACTTTGAGATTTGTTTGTGATTACATGTTGTGAAGTATTTAATGTGTGGCCCAGAGACGCCAGCAGGTTGCAACCCCTGTGGGATATGTTAACTATATGAAAAAGCTGCCGAGCATTTTGGCGTTTGCAATTTCTCAAATATCGCTAGTAATCTACGTAAGCATTCTTTGAGCTTCAAAATTGTTTCTGATTCCTCCTAAGTTATGGCCACTGCATACTGAATAAATCCACTACACATACATATTAAAAAAAAAAAAACCTGGAAAGACTTTTCTCTGCTAATATAGGTATTTTAGATGTGAACTGAAGGGTGGATCCAAAAGCTTCAGAAAGAAGATCGCAAAAAAGATCTAGTGTGATTTTAGTATCACATAGCTTCAGCTGATTTAAAACAGAGGCCTTAGACTGATTTTTGATTTCTTTACTGAAATAAGCTAAAGGCATGTGTGAAATTTTTTCTGTTTAATTAAAAGAAAAAGTGAAGCAGAATGGAGCATGAGGGAGAGAAGGCCCAGGGCCGCCCCCCATCACTGCCCTGCCCCCACTAACAACACTGAGTGCGGCCTGGGCTCCCTTTCACACCCGGTCCCAGCAGAGAAAGGAGTTTATAAACACCTCACTCGGTTAAAACGCCGAGGTGGCCTTCTCAGCCAACTGGAATCCCCAGGGCCGGCACTACACCGCTCGGCTGCATCCTGGCGGCTCGATCCTGCCCGGGCGGGTTGTCTCTTACTGCCGTGCAGCTCCGGAACACACGGGTGGACAGTCCTGGTTGGACAAGGGCTTCCGGGGACAGTGGGGGTGGGGAAGCCACGCATCACACCCACTGCCAGTCCCCCCCAAAGCCCAGTTCTCTTACGACAGTGACTTGGTCTCCGTATAAAAAAAGGCTTTCAAGAGCAGGTTTTTAAAAAGACAAAGTGACTACAGATCTTACCTAAAGAATGTTTACCAGTTAAACAAAAATTATTTTACAAGGAAAGACCATCTTCAATCTGTATTTCTATTACTTAACTTTCCCCAAAAGCAGAGTATTAACACAAAATATGAACTGTAAGGTTCATTTAATTCTGTAAGATTTCAGCGAACTCACTCTGCATTTGCATTCGGCAGCTTCGTGAACCCCAGGTGCTACTCGGTGGCTGCCGAGCGTTTCTCAGGGTGACTCGGTGCCTTTGAGCTGACACCGTGTGCGACAGCAGCGCTGGGGGTCGGTGCAGTAAGAAACGCTCCCTGAACACTTCCTGACAGCGCGAAGTCGACCCGCTCCCTGCCTGACACCCCGCCCCTGCCATGCGGGTAGTCACCAATTCCCAAATTCCAAGGCAACGCTAAAATAAGCCCCGTCATGAGATCAAACCAGTGATGGCGGATGCTGAGCGGTCCTCGCTCCCGAAGGGTTCCGGCGGGAGCCTCCACTGCCCCTTCAACGGCTGGGCGGCACGTCCGCGCCAGCACCTGAGTCCAGCCCAGCACGCGCCTCCGACTCAGAGGTGTAACCCTGGTGCCCAGTCTCTGGGGCTCTGCTCTGACCTGGGCTCAAGGCCCACACAGCCTGGCCGCCAGCGCAGCCCTGCAGCCCGAACTCCACACCTGCTCCACAGAAAAGAGCCCCGTGCAGCGTTCACATCTTCCTGTTTATTTCCATGGTGATAACGCGGAACAGATTCAGCAACCACTGTGGAGGAGAAAACCTCTCATTGACTTGCGAGTTAAATCCCGTAACAATGAATTTCAACTATTCCAAGTCTTCTGTTGACTTAACATTTATTGAATCAAATGCTGAAGAAAATGGACTCCCTTTTAGATCTTAGCATGTTAGACAGTTACCTTGTAAAGTATTTGTGATGGGATTTGACTTCTAATACTTGGGCAAGTTTGACAGTCACAGTCCCACAAAGCACATGACTAACATTCAAAAGGACATTTTGTAGTACTAGTTTAATTTTGACCTCTCCCTAAAAGGCAGAAACCACATCCCATACTCCTCTGCACTACTTATTCCTGCGTTTTAAAATAAATGGAGAAGAGGCGGGGGCATAAGGAAAACCCAGCTTCCTTGGACACGATGAGACACAGAGACCTTGGAGCAGGAGAAGACATCCTCGGTGCTCACCTGCTCAAGGTGTCCGTCACAGCCCCTTACCAAGGCCTGTAAGTGCTGTCCGCACTGAGGGACTCAAGGGACTCGAGGGACTCAAGGGACGGACCGCGTGTGCTGCGGAAGGAGCTGAGCATGACTGGGAAACAGACAAGTGGGGCCGGTCAGTGATGACCAAGGATGAGGCTTGTGCTTGAAGCTTCCATGGGCCTCCCCAGCAATTCTCAGACACCAAAACTGACTCCTGATTAGTTATCAATACATAATAAAATGGAATATTGAAACACATACTTTTCTTCGGAAGAGGGAAATAAAGGCACAGAAATCTGCCAAAATAGATTTCTTTTTCCATAAGAATAGTATGGTTGGTTAAAATAGTTTTCACTAATAAAACTTGTATCACTAGAGCAGACAATACAAATTAGTTTTTTTAAAAAAATGACATTCACTGAATTCCTGGTCTGTGCATTCAATGTGAATAATCATCAAAAATATATTACAATTACAGGGTTGTAAGGAGCTCTGTTGGTGGTTTCTACACTGTATTTAGTATGTCAGATAAGTACCACAAAAAGGCATGAGATACCCACTGTTCCTTTGCGGGCGATGCGCGGCGACTGGCCATCTCGCCCCTGCTGCAGGCTCAGAGAGTCCACGGCGGGAAACGTCCAGGCGACTTACTCAGGGCTTTCACGCCTCCCATCAGACAAGGCAGCCCTGGGCATCAGACGCCACACCGGAGAGTTCCATCAACTGCATTACACTTCAATAAATATTTCTCTGTACTTGCTTGTTTTCTGATTTTAAGCTCAGCTTAAACTTTGTCAAGGAAACCATTTCACAAGAGGGTACATCACAATCCACTACCAGCAATATCCCTTGTTTATTAGAATCTGAAGATGTCCATATTACATCAAATATAAATATATATTATATTTACATTTCCTTCTTAGCTTTCGACTTAGGCGAGTGTATTTATAGGTAATGCCACGAATGCCACCACCGTCACGGCCCTCAGCGCGGGCCGCATCTCCCTTTCCCCGGGCATCTACGGGTTCCACGGCATCTTCAAAGAGATACACGCTGTTCTTTTTGTTAAGTAAAAGGAAAGAATGGATATCCATGAATGGAGATCTAGAAATTTTCTAGGAGATTTTGCTTAGTTTTTTAGTATTTCAAATACCTGAAAAATGTGGTCCCTTTTTGCAATACTATTCTCTACTTGGGGACAAGAAAATAAAATATGCAACTCAGAAAGGAAAAGAGCCCAAAGAAAAGAGAACCTGCTTGTTAGCTCATTAATCTGTTTAGTAAAGATCTGTTTTAAAATGTCTGAATGCTGTACAACATTATACAAAAACAACCTGCAGCCTTCGAAGCAGCTGGCACATTTTCTTAGAGACCTGTCCACCCGCCTAACAGTCTGCTGCCCCGGCGGGCCTGGGTCCGGGTCACTTCCGGTCGTCGATGGTTTTGATGAACTCCACGGCCGCGGTGAACTGCATCCACCAGTAAGACTCCTCCCCGGTCAGGCAGCTGGCGTAGAAGCTGCTGATGTACTGAACAGTGGACAGCAGACAGGGCGGGTTTGCCTAGGAAAATGAAAAATAACAGAGTCAGTTAGATGTATATCTCTGCAAAAATCGTTTAAGTTAACATCTTCAAATGTTTTCCTCTGAAAGAAATACCTGTTCTTTTGTAGGTAACCCCCATATTCCCTTTACGGAACTACTCTGTAAGCCACAGCCACCATGAGCAACAGCGGCACACTGGAAAGGCAAGTCAGGTTCCAATCCTGGCCGGACCACCTGGAGCTTTCTGTGCTTGCAAGTCCCTCAACCCCTCCGGTCCTTTACGAGGCCGAAGCAACCCCAGGGGACTTACTCAGCACCTCAGGGTCCCGGAATGTTAGGTAAGGAAGTAAGTGCTGAAAGCAAATTGGATGATAACTGTCAGTAAGTGCAGGTAGAATCAACTGAGAAAGAAAACACTAAAAAAGACAGCATGTCCTCTGTTGTAAGAGGTAACACAGAACATCTGCTTTTTCACTTTCTTCACATGGCAAGAAAGGACACAGGTGTGTTAGGGGACTAGGACGACGAGCCAAGACTTGTTCCTTAAACGTAAACTGGTATGTCACAGGCGGAAGAGGGAAGAGCAGGCCAACTGGGGTTACAAAGGCTGATCACGCACTGACCCTGCGGGTGTCTGACCCGGAGTCTGGGTCGCAGAAACGCTGCAACACTGAGAATTAGTAAGGTATGTGTCGAATGTACCCCAGGCCTCAACAAACGGACCACACGAGCGGTGCAGCCAAAGCACAGGGTCCGCTCCAGAATGCTCAAAATGCACCACTGAGATGATGAAATTTCAATTTTAAAGACAAAAAAGGATAAAATGGGTCAGTACTTTTAAAAATAATAAGGTACAATTACAAAAAGGAGGAGAGAGACAACTGGCAAATTTAGTAGTTTATGTGACGAGCACTATGAAGAATTCAATGTTGAAAGAAGACGGTAAAAGCACATTTATTCACTCACTAACTACATAGTGAGCCCCAGCCAAGAACTCCAGGCACTGCGCTAAGAGCCGAAAACGCTCACTAGGAGCCTGGTCCTCCCACCCCTCCTTCTGAAACCCCCAACTTCCGGACAGAAAACACTCAACATCAGACACTTTCTTTCCGGGTAACACAGAGCTTAAGGCTTGGAACAAAGCCAAGGTCTCTACCATCCTGGGAAGCCCTGCGCCTCCCTGCTCAGAACGCCAAGTAAACTCTGTCACCGGCAGTTCTGCGGGGCCTACCTTTATCAACACAAACACCAGAACAGGGACAAAGTCGTCCGCCCCGGGGACGGAGTCCTCGTTGGCCAGGCTCAGGAGGTTCATGATGGTGGAACACATGCGCAGGATGCACTGCACTTTGTCCCGGGGGGTCTTGTACGCGCTGATGGTCCTGATCTCCGACTGTGCCGACGGCCACGGCGCCTCCCGAAGGTAGACCTGAGAGAGACGCACGCAGGCAGACACAGCCTGAACCTCAGGGCCGCCACAGGCCGCGGGCACAGCGGGCCCGCCAGGGGAGTCTCCCTTTCTTCAGTAAACCCAGACTGCGGTCCCTCTGCCTGCCACTAAGGACTGAAGCTTAACTTTTAAATAATTTGCTTTGAATTTTAAAATAAAGCAACCTAGATATCCACTAACAGAGGAAATTGCATATAATAATACAGAACCTAGAATTCATAAAATTTCAATCTTTCTCAAACAGCGAGAACAGAACTTCTCTGAATGTAGAAGCTGGTTCCAAAAGCACAAACAAGCTACTTGTAAAAGAAAATAATTGATAAATTATTATGTGCATTTGCTGCAGTAGTTCTAGGAATAAGAGATTCAAATAA
Source organism: Anoura caudifer (assembly GCA_004027475.1). Taxonomy (NCBI): domain Eukaryota; kingdom Metazoa; phylum Chordata; class Mammalia; order Chiroptera; family Phyllostomidae; genus Anoura; species Anoura caudifer. The sequence continues at coordinate 392,469 of PVKU01000449.1, forward strand.
TCAAGGACAATTAAAAATTTTATGCTAATCAATGTTCCATTAGTGGAGATTTTAATAAAACCACCAGAAAGTTCAATTACCTGGAATTTTCCTACTTTATAAGAGGTAAAAACTCCATTACCAGCAACTAAAAGGCAACGTGGTGTCACGTTCAGGTTCGTTCCCTCCCCTGGACCGAGGGGTTGGCACCCTGAGGCCCCGCTGCACCGAGCAGCTGCGGGTAGGAGCTCCTCAGCCGCCCCTCCACCTGGTAAGCCCGGAAGGCCCTTCCAGAACCTCAGCTGGACCGACGCACCTCTAATGCAGATGGTGCGGGTGGTACGCAGTTTCCACTGCTTCCCTGAGAAACTGGTACCGGGCACACAGGGCGCCAGGCAGCCTTAGCCCGCACCGCCACCCACGCCACCCACGCGTGTCACCCGCCTTACCTCTGGTATCTGAAGAGCTCTGTGGTTCGCAGTCACTACTTTAGACAACCTCTGAATATGCTCGTGAAGGACCCTGCAACCCCCCAGAACAAAGACGTAAATACATGCTTCAGAAAATAAGGTACACAATGGGTCATAATTGATTTTTTAAAACATTTCAAACATTTTAGACTTATTTCTAGATGCAGATTACAATCACAGTTCAGACTGTCTCTTAGCTGTAGGTATTCTACCGTGTTAGGAAAGTCACATCCGGGACCTGCTTGGGACTGCCAAGTGAGCAAGGGAAGTCCTTCCTTCCCAGACGAGGGCCGCACTCAAGGAGAACGGAGAGCCTGCAAACTGCCTGGACACACTACTCAGTAAACAGGCTGCCGGGGGCAGAGGACCAACAGCCAGAAACCAAAGACACTTAGATGGAGAAGGGACTCAGAACACACAACCTCTCATTTCACTGGTGAAAATAATTCCGCTTCAGCAGGTGAAGGTTTTGGCTAAGGCCACACAGGAGCTAAGCCCAGCTTTGCTGGCTTCTAGTGTTCTTTCCAGAACACCGTGTTAGCTCACCCTCTATAAAACCTACGGAAATACCATGGAGGAGGAGAAGAAATAACCTGTTTCAAAGTGCCTCTTTGCAATCCGAATGTCCCTATTCCTTATCCCTCGCTGGAAGCCAAGAGCCAGCTGGCGCTCTGGAGAGAAAACCAGCCGCACTTGGTGTATTAAGGACAGAGGCCTGGGGTGGGCCAAACACACGAGAGGCAGGTTGGATGGATCCTGACCCATCCAGAGGAAGTGAACTGCTTCAGATATGTACACCATATCCTATAACTTCCATGCAAAACAGTCTAACCAAAACCGCTCATTACCCACCCAGAGATCCTACTACATGTCCCTGGCACAGCAAGTCACTGTCACAGCTGGGGGCACAGTGGCCACCTCAATGTGCTGGGAACAGAAACGGCGCTGTAAAGCAATGCTCAAGAAAATGCAGAAGAGGAAAAAGAAAAACACTAAATCATCCAGTCTCACTGCCCCCAAATAACCACTGTTTCCCCTGCAGGTATTTACTTTAGAAGATTAATCTTTAGGATTAGTTTCTAAAAACAACTTCACTGAGATGTAAGTTATATTGTACGGTATCATAAAATTCTAAATATTTTTTGATATGCAAACACGTAACTTTTCATTCCTAATGAACAATGAACATATACCCCAGCCAAGCCCTGTGCCTGAGGCCATGACAGAGTGGCTGAGAGCAGGCATCATAGGACGCCTGTTCCCAGGGAGCAGCGTCGGGGGACAGCACGCTCATCAGGTGGCCACGCAAACCAGTGCACAGGAGCAGGGGCGGTTCTGCCCTCCCCTGGCCATTCGGCAGTGTCTGGAGACCTCTGCGGTTCTCACAACTGGCGCAGGATGACCAGCTCTCACGTGTAGAGCTCAGGGAGGCCGCTGAACTCCTCCGATGCCCTCGACAGCCCCCACGTGTGAGAACTACCTGGCCCAAGTGTCAGCGGTGCCAGGCTGAGAGTCGTGACTCTAACAAGCGTAAAGCTGCCACCGAGAAAGGCACACAGGCCCGAGAGCCCTGACAGGGAAGTGAACCTCATCAAAAAAGCCGGGAAGGTTTCCCTGAGTCACGCTCTAAAGGAAAGGCGGAGCCGAGGCACAGAAAGCAGCGGTGCCCTCCAAAAGACCAATTCATACGCCCCTCCGCCTGATGCCCCACATCCCTGGAAACAGGGTAATACCATCCCTCCCGATCTTGTAACTCTGATGGGTGAAAAGTGGTGACAACACGCCTCACTCTTAGATACCAAGTCTCATGGACAGCTTGTCTAAAACACGGGGCCTGCTGGGGTACCCCTATGCGGTCCCACCCAGGCACCGAATGCAGAAGCACTCACTGGTCACGAAGTGTGTCCCCGTCCTGATTAGGGTAGAAAGCAAGCTTGAAAATCCGATTCATCACGCTCCGCTCAATGGCCAGCTGAGCATCCTGAAGCTGCTCCTCACTCGCATTCTGCCATATGACGTCCTGGGCCATCACGCCGTAAAGGTACTTTAAGAAATCTTCTACCTGAGCAGTTTTATCATCAGCTGCTGTGAGTTTCTGAAAGTCTCCAATGCAAAATAATAATTTTTAAAATACACTATCTGAATAATTTTTTAAAAAGTATAGAAATCATTTTAATCATTAGCTATGTAAACAGTATGTTCTTACGTCTGGACATGGTTTATTTTAGGAGAATATGCAACCAAATCACTAAAATCAGGAGAAAGGTAAGAGAGATAGAAAACTTGAAGAGCAGGGGGTATGTTTATAAAAATGATATACTTTGGTTTAAAAAATGAGAAAAATTGTGTGGATCCACAACTTTACCAATTTTGTCGATTTTGTAATAAACTACAGGTATTCAATCAGAAAAAATAAAATGTATTGTTTGCCATCAAAGTTTAATTAAGAGTCCACACAATGACTGGGAGTTGAAGAAACTGCTCTTAGACATGCAGGCACTCCAACCAGCAAAACCAAATTTCCCAATCTTCCCAGTGACATGTGGCTGAAGGGACGCTCGAGCTGAGGCCGTCAGTTACCTTGAATGAACTCCCTGATCTTCTTTTCTTTGCTCTCCAGCAGCAACCGCACACAGACAGTGGTAAAGTACCGATTGGCCACCTCCTTGTCCCGCAAAACCCTCTGCAGCAGCCTTTCCAGATGAGCCTGCGTGGTCTGCAGTCCTTGCCGACAGCGAGTGAGATAAGCAATATAGGGGGCCCTTTTCCTGAAAGGAAATATGCTTTGCAGGACACTGGATATATACAGTGCACGCTTTCTTTGGAGACTAAGAGTCCTAATTTTTTTTTTTAAACAGATTACTTCACAGATTTTGGTTTTACAAATCAGCATATCAGGCTGCAGAAAACTGTCTTGAGGATGAATTATGCAGCCAGCCCAAGAGACAGACCCACTCTTATGTTTGTGAAGAATATCACATCCTGGGCTGACCACTCAGCTACCGAATTCACTAACCACGGCTGAGTCCCTTCACACTGCTGGTCTGTTTTGTATCGGAGCAGTTCCATGCTGATAGGGCCTTATACCTCACACCTAATGGGAAACTGCTATAGAAAACTCAAATAAGAACAAAATGCAGGTTACTATACCACTAGATCATTAAACACACCACCAATTACCTGCACACAGTCTAAATGAAAACAATCATTAGAGCACCTGTGCCCTAAGCCTCCAAGCCTCTTCACTTCCTAAGCATCTCCATTACATTTTTCTCCTTAACTGTTAGCAAGGGACTGGTCCTAGACAGAGAGCAGCAATTCCTATGCCTGCCTGTCTGGTTCAGGGATGTAGTCTTCCCTATCACCCCTAAAAAAGTGAAAATGAGCCCTGGCTGGTGTGGCTCAGTGGACTTAGCACCAGCCTGTGAACCAAAGATCACTGGTTCAATTCCCAGTCAAGGCACATGCCTGGGTTGTAGGCCAGGTCCCCAGTAGGGGGCACATTGAGAGGCAACCGCACATTGATGTTTTTCTCCATCTCTTTCTCTTTCCCTTCCCTTTTGCTCTAAAAATATAAATAAACAAATCAATCTTTTTAAAAAAGTGAAAATGATATCCTAGTTATCCTGGCCTTGCCTCTGCTGAAGCTCTTTTGTGCAATGCTTAAGTAAAGTGCGCTTCTCTGTTTATAAGAGCTGCTCATTTGATAACCACATTCCACACTAAATAGCCAATGTGCTCCTCAGGAATCTATAGCCAGTAAACGTAGCCAAGCACTTCGCAGTGAGCCTAGGTCCATTTCCAAAATAGGGACCGAGAGAAATACACTTCCCGCTGGGACGGGTCTGCAGGCGAGCAGCTGGGTGTGCTACCTGTAGTCCTCGGCGATGGAGGCCAGCAGTTTCCTGCACGTCCTGTTATCGAAGCGGCACACACAGCGCATTGTTTCTTGCAGTTGAGCCATTAAGTTCTTATCTTGTAAATTAATTGCTTCAGCTATTTGAACCTTTAAGAAGCATACGATTTCATTGTCTAAACAAAAAAAATAAGAATTCTGTTATTGTTGAGAAAATCCATGTGCTTACGTAAACTGTGCTGGATCTGAACTGCCGATCTCGTTCCAGACGCTACGGCGATCAAAGCACCCTCGGCTGATCCTAATACCAATGTATTAAGCTGAACCCCATGGAATTGCTGTAAAGCTTCGATACAGCTGAACACTGGCAATTCCACATGGTTCAACCTACAAATACAGGAAAAAACAAATGATCACAGAGCTACCTACCTTCTGGGTCTGTGTGGTCGGGCAAACCATTCCTTGTTGAATGGGTTAGCACTGGGAAAGCCACAGAGTCCGCAGAGCAAAGAGCCAGCCTCAGTTTCTTTTTTGCATCTCTGAAAATGAGTTGGAAGTTCATTAATTTCTCTGTCAGGACACGGCCACATTTTATGAACATTTACCATGTGAATTAACATGCTACCTCAGGACTCAAATGTCTCAGGTGGTCATAAAAGGTACTCTTAAACCTACTGATACCTCACTTAAAAGAACAGGCTTCCCAGTTACCCGAGGAGCAAGGCTGTAAAAGTATTCTGGGCAAGGGCCATTCTGTAAAGTCACCAAAATCAAACAAAGTGACTTCTGACCTACTAGCGTGTGCTGAGGACTAGGACAGGCACCCAGAATGCCTTGCTCTATAGCTCTCGACAAGTGTTGATCCGGCCACCAGACAAGCTCACCATCGGACAAGAAGCCCTTTCTTACTGCTCTAGTGCTGGACACCTTCTTGGCTGAGCCAGACCTGCTTCCTTTCAACTTCTAGCTACTGAAGCACATACCAGCACCCAGGGCAGAGCGCTCTTCGGTAACGTGTCACCGTCTACAACAATGCAGCTCTCTTCACACTGAGAGATGCCGCTGACATTCTTTTTCTTTTTTAATTTAACCTTTATTGTATTTTTTCCCATTACCACTCAGTCCCCTTACATCTCTCTCCCCAGCAATCACCGCATTGTTGTCCATGTCCATGAGTCCTTTTTCCTTTTCGCTCAATCCCTCTACTCCCCTTTCCCCCCAACCCCGAAGCCACCAACATTCTTTTATCCGGAGTGGACACAGCCCTTTCTGGTCCGGCACAGACCAGAGCTTCTTCAGAATGTCCAGAGCTGCCACCCAAAGCAAAAAGTTGAAATGCCTCCGAGAATGGACCAAAGTCCACTCCTCCTGCAGGATTATCGCTTGTCCACCTCACCTGACGAGCTCTGAGTCCTTCCCTATTGGCTTGTTTCCTATAAATTGAGTGATTTATAGACCAAGCCTATCAAAGGTAATATTCACCCACTTTGCAAAGACTCATAAAATATATAATGATAAAGTCATGGCTGAAAAATAAAGGTTGTCTGTTACTCCAATTTTACTGCAGTAAAAAAATATAAGGCTTTGTAATATTTGTAAATAAAATGATGTACTGGTTGGAGTTTCTTTGAACTAACGGGAGGAGTAAATATGAACACCACTGGCCACATACTGGGGACTGCTGAATCTGGGGACAAGCAGGGTGACAAACTGAGGGGCGAGAGCCGGTCTACAGGGGACAGTGGGTTAGCCAACGACTCTGCAGTGGACCCCACCTCCCACTTCACCCTCCACCAACATTTCTCACTCGGGCATTTCTGGTGGGGGTAGAGGCACTGCCACTTGTTTCATTTTAATTACTTCTGTGGTGCCTGTGAGCACAGGGAGGTTTCTTTTATCCCTGAATTAAAGTCTTTGATACCGGACAGCCAAACATGAAGCAGTCTTCTCAGTAAACAGCCATTGCATTCTTATCTCTCTGCTTTACACATTTACCAAGAGACTCAGTGCATCGCTTGACCTGAGGTGACTGCAACAGTGATGAAAAGCCCAACCCCAGAGCCCTAAAGCCTGCAGAAGGAATACCTGTACGAGAAAGCTGAGTCCTGAGGCTGGGCTGCTTGGCTCGCAGAGTCCGGCAGATCATCGGCTGAGATGTTCTGCAGTGTTTCATCTCGAGGAGAGTCATGTGCACTTTCCCCATCACCCATAACCTCTAAACAAAACCCATCCCCCAAAAGGTAATTAGGTTAATCTGGAATATTCTGGCACTAGCAGATATTCTGAGCAACATAGAGGTAAGTTAGCACTGTGCTTTACAGTAAGAGTTCTTTGAAAAAGAAAACTTCAAACATTTAAACAAGATAATGGACAGGAATGATAGCAAATCAAGAGATCACTTACTGAGAAGAGAATGGTTTTGTTTCTCATACCAGTCCTAACTGAAAAAAATGAGTCTTTATTCATTTAATAAAGACAATGCTCTGTGATCAGAATCACTAAACCATAGAACTGAGAGGGGACTCCAAATAGTTTTAAGTAACACCTAACACCTCATTTTGTGGACATGGAACCCTGCCATGAGGGACAGCTGCAACCCCTTCACTAGCCCATGGCTGAGGGGACTGGCTGAGGGGACCGTGCGCTCAGGCCTCCAGTCTCCTCCCCAGGGCCTCTCCCACTGCCGGGAAGGAGCTGGGGGTGAGCTCACAAACGCAGTAGGGGGTGCCGCAATAGTCTTATGTTTTAACTAATCAATTTAGAAGAGATATGCACGTATAAAATCAAAGGGAATAAAAAAGTTCCTTGGTGTAATAAAGATACTATGCGTATACAGAAAAATATTCTTAGGAGATGATTTCAAATGTGTCAGGAAAAACCAAATAGAGAGAAAAATGTGAGAATATTTTAACAACTGATGTCTATTTAGGTAGAGGAAATATGGACCTTCATTGTACTATTTTTTGAAAAAGTTCACTTTTCCGTTGTTTTCACCTCTCCCCAGCTCCTTCTTGGTTTTCTCCCAGAGACACTCGGTACACGCACCAGCATAAACACATGCAGTATGCAAGTTACGCTTTTACAGACTTTTGTTTCCTGTTCACTTATCTTGAGGACTGCACCATATTTTTCGCACAGCGATTCAAAAGTAGCTAAACTAAGGCTACTTTTAATGCAAGTCACCTCTATCACCGTGATACAAAAGCTACTATTCAAATCCTGATCGCGGTCATCACCTGCACTCTCATAGTTGGCCATTGCTCCTTCACTGGGGCTGGTGCGTTTGATGGCATTCCTGTACTTGTCCAGGATGTCCTCAGCGGCCTGAGCCTGGGCACTGAGTCTAGGGCTGGGATCATCTGCAGGGAAAGGAGAGTGAGAGAATGAGCTCCCCTCGGTTTGGACCAACTCTGATGTTAGTACGACACCAGGAGCGTAATCCCAAAGGCCGATTAGGAGGTGAGACTTAAAAAGAGCACATATCTCAATGTTAAGAGGCACCATGCAGCTGCCTACTACCTCCCATCGCTAGGTCTGAGAGCCTTGCCACAGCACGGAATTGGGAGGACTGGCTCCACTTTCTCATCGCTGCCAGAATCTGCATGACAGTGTCAATAAATTCAGTGCAGACTGAATGGATGATGGGTTTCTAAAGTGCTGACACTCAAGCCACTGTTATTAGCAATTCATGCTAACAGAACTTCCAACAATGCATTTTCATATGCGGACTTCATTTATTCAGATATCTCCATGCTGAAGGAGCAAAAAAAGTAGTATTTAAAATGAGAATTAAAGCCTTTTAAATAACAACAAAAATTGCCTTCCTCCATCCTCCCTTCCTGGATTTGTCTCTACACCAGATTTGAAAACGTCAGATTTTCATGTTCTGTCTCGCTAGCTCGCACCCTGACACACAGCCGCTGGAGCAGCATGCTTCCGTGCATGCCATGGTGTCAGAGGGGCCCCTAGAGAAGCTAGACATTGCTTCTGGGGAGATCTGGGGTTGTACCTGGGGTGCATGGAGAAAAAGCTACCACAATTACAGAGGCAGCACTGCTTACTGGCAGGACAGCCCTCCTGTCAGCAGTATCAGCACATGGAAATGTTTTCCTGCCGTCGCACTTTTTAACAATTAATAAAGCAAAGGACTGCTACAGATCTATGGAATATAATAAAGTTCCCTAGTGAAATGTAAACTCCTGGGGTGGATCTAGGCCAGGCTGGTCAGTACCATAAATGCCCACATTCTGGTAGAATCCCATTTTTAAAAAGTCAAAAAATCACATAAAAATCACTAGAATTTATGTGTGTGTATGTTAATAGCAGCTAATATTAACAGCAGCTAACACTTATTGAGCACTCACCCCGTGCCAGGAATTGTGCTAAGCATCTTACATAAATGACCTCAATGAATCACTGCGCCGAACCTACAAGGAGGTACTACTGTCACCCCATTTTACAGAAAAGGAAATCGAGATGTATGAGAGTTTAAGTATTTATGTTCACAAGCTCTTCTTGTGTTTCCATAAAAAAATATTATTTTTGTCTCCATAAAATTGTAGTCAACTGCAGAGAGAAAGGATTTCCAAAGTAATTTAATCTTTCTGCTATAATGGCATTTGAATGCATGATAAGAATGGTAATCTGATCTCTTCAAAATGTAAACTGATAAAACCTTTATCATTACAAAAAAAATTTTTTGGAGAGGGCATACTTTTTGCTATTGGTTTTGAGTGCTGTTGAGACTCTTTTGGAAAAAAAAAAATAGAATTTGGCTAAACATAGTAAAAGCCGCAATGCTGCTCATAAACTTTATTTCTATAATGCCATTCTTAAAAATTTTATCACAGGAAAATAATAAACAAAAACTGCTGCACATATGAAGCTGTGAGCAGTATTTTCACAGTAAAAGTTAGATTCACTCTAACTATCCAAAAGCAAGAGAAGGTTCACACTGCAATAAAATTATGTGAACGCTCACCTTAGAACCAATGAAAATTATTAACAAGCCAGATATGTCTAGTAGAAACTGGGAGAGGGTTTATGAAATAACACGTGGTAAAAGAACACACTTAAATACATGCTCTGATTCTGTCATGAAACGCCATCAACAAATATGAAAACACTGGGAGAGAACATGGAAAAAAAAAGAATGCTTAGGATGGTGGAATTATGGGCAGACTGTTAAGAAATTTCCTCTCATAGCTTTTTATAATAGATTTAATGATAACTTTCAATGGGTCATTAGTTAGAACTGTGTAGAAGTTTCTGCACCAATAAAGAAGAATGGCTTGAATTAAACACAAAGAAAATGAAATACTTTACGAAAAAATTTATTCTACTCCATGTAGCTTCCCATTTAAGAACCAAGAATCAAGAAAAATGTATTGCCCAAAGAAAAGTAAATTCTCCAAAATTATCAATTCAACATCATCGAAACACGAGTTTCATGACGAGTATTCCGTTCTGCGAACACCGGTCGCGTCCTACCGCTGGGAACACGACAGGGAAACATAAACGCCTCGCCAAGGGGGTGCCTCTGCAGCTCTGCTCAGTCAGCCCGCACGTGCCGAAGAACAGGGGTCATGTGTGATTTGACTTAACACCTACAACACTTAGCACAGTGCCCGGCATGAGTCGGATGTTCAACAAACATTGGCTGATTGAATGAGGGGGCCTGACTGCTCTCAGCAGGCACCGTGGCCGAGCAGCACAGCTCCTGCTGTTCGGAACCCTGTATTCCAGGAAGGGCATGCATCCAAGCACGGCGTTGCTGGGACAAGGAGCTACATCTAAACAGAACTAGACATCAGAATAGCATGCGTTAAAATGGGATTCTACCTGTACTATGCTGAGCTTTGAGGAGGATGTTCTTTCGAAACCTATCTCATTTTTAAATAAAAATCTTCATTTTAACTTAGCAGAATATCATTTAAAATCAAGATAAGAAAAAATGAGGTGAGAAATCAATCCCCCTCTAGATGCTCTGCAGTCACTGGCAGCAGTACACAGCTAGCCAACCCAAGGCTGTGTCAGTAACGCTACTTCTCACACTCTTTCCTTTCAGGGACTCATTCAAAATGTGCCAAAAAGAAGCTGTAAAAACAGAAATGCTGAATAAGGTAAGAACCCAACCCCTAGCTGTATTTTCCTTGGGTCAGATAGCAATGCTAAAATGATTCAAGCTGTAAAAAATTAGTAAAGTTTATAAATTTATGATATTGTTTGAACACACACTTTATCACAAAAAAAGGAAATTAGGTAAACAGAATTTCACTGTGATCCTGAATAATCAAGAGCTACAGACGGAAATCAATTTAGAATTCTACGATCAACGTTAGAGAAAACTACTCAATCACTGGCCCAGAGGCACGGCATGCAGAGCACTGAAACCAGCACACGCTCCTAAAAGGCACTACACGTCATCATCCCACTAAGCTGTCGAGTTGCAGGGTGTGTCTAGAGGCCCAGAACCGGAGCCTCATCAAAAACAGAAGCTATGATAATGAGGATGATGATGGTGGTGGCGGTCTGCAGGAAGAGCACACTGAGGTTCACTGTGGCCGCCAACTGGAAACCACAAAGCTACGAAGAACATACTCCCCACTGTACACACACAGACACACTCTTCTAAAAAGGCAACGCGTATGGCACCCAAGAAAAAGTGCTATGAAATATGTGCTCTGGGAATGAAGGAGCCAGGAAGTCCATGGGTCTACAAACCTGTGAGTGTTGAGAATCTGTCAGGCCCCAGATCATCTTTGTCTTTTTCTTGTTTTTCTTTCTTTCTAAATGGTATAGGAGCTGGAAATTAAATAAAGTCAGTAGTGTGACACATAACATACTGCGCTACTCGGAAGACAGCAGTCATTTTGGGTTAACTGGCGTGCCAACATTTCTAAGTGAGAGGAAGGTGAAAAGTTTAAAAGCTAAGAAATCCCAAGTGTCAATTGATAACAGTTTTTAAAATAGCACTGAGGGTTCTTAAAGAAGCTTTCAGAGTCGTCTGCCACAGGAAGAATGAATTACCAGGAATCTACTGGGACTAAATCAAAACCACTGCCTCGGCACCTCTGCTCAAAAACAACACAGTCAAAGCTCTGAGCCTCGTTCTGCCCTCCTCATCAGCAGAACTGAGTGCGGCGCGAAGGCTGTGCTCCTGAGCACCACGGGGCGGAGAAGAGGCCTTCGGAAGAAGTCCCTGGCTTTAATCCTGGATGATCTCTCCTTTCAGGAAGAGATGCTTTTGCAAACTCAAATCCCAGTATCTATTGGTATGATGCCAGGCTATGCACAAAAAAAAGCAAACGATTTTATACAACTACCTCTCCAACTTAGACACTCACTAATAGGGCATAAATATTCTCAAAGAACATAAACGTTAAAAGCTGAAGTTTATTCCAGGAATGTAAAGGATGAATTTCAAATTTTCAGTTTAATTCCTGATAACATCCCTTTCTCCTGCAATAATTATTGGCAATACGTATGTCGCAAGTCCTACACATCTACCATCAGTGGCATATGATATTTAAACAACCGTGACTTGCATGACTTCCGTTTATGAAACCACTACCACTTTCTGCAAAGAACAACAACTGCTACTCTAAAGCTCTTCCTTAGCATTCACCTGCGCGAGACCATTTTCTTTACCCTGAAGAGAGCCAGAAACAAGCCCGGCAAGCCTCGGAGAGAGAGGAGTTGAGGTGCTGGCTCTCTGAAAAAGATTTTGGGGCTTTGCTTCTTATTGCTAATACGGCATTCTAATATTTTATAAAATTACCTTTAGGCATGGCAGAAACAAAACGCTTTCTCCACCAAGGTCTGTTCCTGTCTGATTTCTCATCATCGCTATCTTTGCGTTCTTCAGTCTGTAGGAAAAGTTTGATGCTTTATTTGTAGGTGGGCAGCAGGACAAATTATTATGAAAAGGATTTCATTTAGTCTTTGAAATACAAATACCACTCAGGCTTGTCTTAAAAGCAAAACTTCTTATTGCTGTATAGGAAACTTCTGAAACATGGAAGTGCACCCTTCAAGCACTGGACAATGATCTGCTTGAGGGCAGGCACTGTCTCATCACTGCTAGTAAACCGAGAGCTTGATAGGGAGCCTAGCATAGTGTGGGCACTTAAAACATTCTTCCAGAGTCAACACGCAATGCAAGTAACGTCTAGAGGGGTAGTAGAGATGGTGGCAGTAGAACTGATAATAATGCTACTAATATATAATGCTACCGAGTCTAGACTGTGTGCCAAACACTGGGTGTAAGGATATATATTATCTCATTTAAACCTCACAGTAGCCTAAGGAGATAAATACTATTATTAAGCCCTTCTTATAGATGAGAGGTTACCACTCATCTTCCCCAAAGTTACACAGTCTATATGTGGCCCAGCTGGGACTCAAACTCAGATCTGACCAACTTCAGCATTCAAGTTTTGATCACCAATTATGCTGAGTTGTCATCAGGACCACATGTCAAAGGACAGGAACTATAATTCCTTGACTAGCCCATCATGTGACCTTAGACAAATCATTTAATTTCTGTTTCTACAAAACTGGAACTAAAAATATCTTCTCTAAGAGCATTCATGTAGAAGGGGCTCCCAGAAACCAAATCAGGGACAAAAATACATGACAGTAACAAACCCACTGATTAAAACAGAAAACCATGGGCCCATAGATAGAAGTAATCAGCGAGTAAATAATCAGTGTGACAAAGAACAGGATATTTACGTATTTTCAAAGTACCCCTTCCCCCACAACATACACATTAATTACAAAGGAAAGCAGTAACTTTACAGTGGGGAAGCCTGGCAGACAACACCGTCATCAAATGACCCAAATGACCAGCACAGGCAGGGAAAGGGACATGCTGTCACGCCAGTGATGTTCCTGCCGAGGACGAACAAGCTGACACTGGTCATGAGAAAACATCAAACAAGCCCAAATTCTAGAAGTGGGCCTGCAATTTTTAAGTGTGTGAAGATCATGAAAGTCAAGGACAAACTGAGAAAATGTTCTAGACTGAGACTAAATGACATGACGACTGAATGTAAGATGCAATTCTGCACAGGACCCTTTAGAGAGTGTCACTGGAACAGCCAGGGGCACATTCACGAACGGAGTGTGAATGTCAGAGTGTCTGACGCAGCGGTGAGCCGGTCTTCGTCTCCCAGGGCTGCAGCTGCAGCACGTGCTGCAGCACGCGCAGCAGAGGGCGCCGCAGAGGGCAGAGGGCGCCGCAGAGGGCGCCGCAGGCGGGAGACTCGGCACTGAAGCAGTCACAGGTGAGGGGTGGGGCGGGAAGCACCACGCTGGAGAGTACTCTCACATGGCTGGGGGTGGGGTTTTCTCTACTTCCGACTTCGGTGTAATTGTTTCAAAACAAAAAATAATACCCCATTGGAAAAAAAAGAAAAATAATAGCTAATCATCTCGGAAGAAAACTGTGAGGTTTAAATTAAGCATAAAATTACTTGATGAAAGTTTAAAAGTGTTATAAAAATGCAAGCTGTATTACTACAAAACCAAAGTACTATAGTACTTCTAATGGGTTATATGGTTGTGAATTTACTAGATTGACAGATCATCTTTAATTATGACTACTGTCCATCCTTATACCTAGATGGATATAATCCATGTTAATTTCAGATATCAAGAGCATCAATCAGGCAGACAGAACATTAAAGCTGACCACAAATTCTGCAATGTGGCCTGTGTCCCATACCTCTCCTCTTGAAGAGTCCTTACTCGGGGATGAAGATGAGGAATGAGGTGCAGCCACCAAAGAAGTAGCACCAATGGCTGCGGCTGGAGGGAGCTCTCGCTCTTCATTCCCTGGGCGTCGGTTCCAGCTGGGGTCACTCATGGGTCTCCGGACAGAAGATACTATATCAGAGCTCCTGCTGCGAACTAATCTCTCAGGGTAAGAATGCCTTTGCTTGAATGCCTCCATTTCAGCTGGAGTTAAGACATGGGAGCCAATGTTCGGCAGCCTGGCCTCATTTCCTCCCACAGCTCCTTCCAGGATCGGGGGGTCTGGTGGTGGGTGTGATGGCCTGGCATAGTGAACCTTCGGCCTTACCACAGCAGAAGCCCCTGGAACATAGAAAAAAAAGTTTACAACTGAGACACAACTGATCCAACCAAGGCATTAGCAGAGGGTTTTGGTTGCGTGCCCTTGTCCACAATCAGACAAGAGTCAAACGCTCACTTGATGCCCTGGCCGGTGTGGCTCAGTTGGTTGAGTGCCATCCCACCAACCAAAAGATCACAAGTTTGATTCCTGGTCAGGGTGTATGCCTAGATTGCAGATCTGGGCCCAGCCAGCAGATCTGGGCCCAGCTGGCTGGGGCACGTACAAAGGGCAACCTGACTGATGTTTCTCCCACACATCGATGCTTCTCCCCCTCTCTTTCTCCCTCCCTTCCCCTCACTTAAAATAAATAAATGTTTTTTTTTTTAAAAAGCTCACTTGATCCCTTCACCATATACACAAATATTGAATCACTCTGCTGTATAGCTGAAATATAATGCTATGTCAGTTATATCTCAATTTTTTTTAAAAAAAGTTCATTTGACTAAGTTTACCTTCATGTGAAGACAGTGGATCGAACATGGCGAGCAGAGACTCCGACTGAGAAGCGGGGGAGGTCAGCTGGTGGGCGCCTAAACCAGACAGTGAGACCCGGTCAGAACTCATGACTCAGCGAGTATTTCAACACTGTGAAAATGGTTCCGACATTTCTCCAGTTTTCAAACTGTTTTAATCAATTAGAACTTGGGGGCATTTCAGGAAAAAAAGAATCTAATAAAGATCAAATTCTTATTACTCCAAATTGCTATTATGCTTTTTGCTACATACATGGGTTTTAATTACACTTAAGTGGTCTATCATCCACATGCCTGTTACTTCTAAGAGCCAAACTGTATCACAGTCAATGCAAAGATCACAGAGCCAGAAGATGTGAATCATCAAAATCTTCAGAATGTCAAGCTTCCCTGAGTCTCATCATCCATCTATGAAAATAGGGGCAACACTACCTACAGAAGGAGTATAAATAAAACATCGTAAAACCTGAAATTCTAATACTGCTCTCAGCAAATGCCAATTTCTTAAAAAGCTCATATTAAAATGAACACCACATTATACCATGAAAGAAACTCAGAATTCTAAAGTGCACTATTTTAAGCTACAGAGTAAAAGATGCTCCTCTAAGCATGTCTAAATAATCAAAATCAGAAATATTAAAATAGGTCAGTGTGCAGAGGCTAATACTTTCAAATACATAAAAACTGAGACTCTAGACTTTTTGAATCTGACCTTTTTTGATAATGAATTTCAATGCTGTGTGCCTTTTCATTTTTCCTTTTGTTCTCTATCTTATACTTATCTCCCCTTTTAAAAATTACAGAAATTGTGGGTGGGAGAGGGTGTGAGGGTGGAGGGAAATGATGGGGGAGAAATGGGACAAGGGTAATAGCATAATCAATAAAATATATTAAAAATTACAGAAATAGTGTATCATTATGAAAAATAGTTTAAAACACTAGTTCTCAAAATTTTGATCTTAGAACACCTTTACATTCTTTAAAATTACTGACTGATTATATGTATTGATATTTAATTAGAAATTAAAACTGGTAAGAGATATATATTTACATGCATAGCCACTAAAATATACCCATTAAATGGTAATACAAATAGCCCTTTATAATGAAAAATAGCTATATTTTCCAAAATAAAAAATAAGAGTGACATTGTTTTACATTTTTACAAATTACTATATGGTTAGAAAGAACACAGCTGGATTCTCATATCTGCTTCTGTTTTGAATAGGTTGCAATATGACATTTTGGTTAAAGACTATAAAGAAAAGCTGGCCTCGCACATGCAGTTGGAAAGGGGATGATATTTTAATAGACTTTTCAGTAATTGTGGATATTCTTCTTTGATACTGTATCAAATCTTGACAAGTAGTTTTTTAAAGGTTAGGTATAATGTGGAATCTGAAACCTAGTCAGTGAACTTTCTGTACTCTGTTACATTAAAATTAACTGGGCTGTCTTGCATTTTAAATGGATCTTTTACCCATGCAGGATTTGTAACATCATGCACTGATCATCTGGAAAATATTGGTTCAATCAGATATGCTAATCTTCTAAATGTTGACACATTTCAACATATGAATTTGAAAAATTACATTCTTATTTTCACCGCCAATCTCATCAGGAAAGTCTTTAAGTGGTGGGAAACTGTGAAGCTCACAGAAGTGGATACAAGTTTTCCAAAATTCTAACTTTTATCTGAAAGCTGAAGTGTTATCATTGACAACAAATTCTATTCTGTCAGGAAGTGACAGGCTCATTCTGTTCATTTTCAAGACATGTCTGTCAAATACCCAAGTGAATAAAGACAGTTTGTTGGTCATTCTTTCAAGTAAAAATGGTGTTTCACAAAAAACAAACAGGGAAAAATCATGTAGTTAAGCTCACAACTCAACCACAGAAGCACTTTTCCATTAGCGGTCCCTCCTATCTCTTCACATAGAACATTAGAAAGATGCCCACTCAAAGGTTGAGATGTAATTAAATAACCTTTCCTGCTTCACCACAGACACTTTTCCCTGTATTTTAACGGTGAGAGAAGAGTGCAATGACCACAAGCACAGTTTGTGCCACTGCCCTGCTTCATGCTAAAGGCCCGGGAAGTTTACCCACCTCGGCTGGTGCACCGTCAGTGCAAACGTCAACGCAGTGGAGAGGACAATAACCTTTGTTACTATGAAAACAGTCTGCTCTCATGCTCTCCACCCCCAAAAGGGTCTTAAGGACCCTCAGTAGTCCATGAAGAGTACAGTTTGAAAGCTGCAAGTTTAGGACAGTGGCTCTCAGCTGGGGCTATTTTGCCCCCCAAGAGATCACATGGCAGTGTCTGGAAACATTGCTGGTTGTCTCAAGTGCAGGGGAGGGAGGTGGGACGCGTGCTCCTCATAGAGGCCAGCCCCCCCACAATAAAAAATTACCTGACCCCAATGTCAATAGTACTAACAATGAGAAACCTTGGTTTAGAACAAATGAAAATAGAAAAAGGTATTTCTCTATTCTTTAAAGCATTTAAAAAATAACTACATAAATTCTAATAAGTGGTAATATCAAAACTTATTTAGCCATTCTATTTTTCAATGATTAGGCTATTTCTAAATTTCGCAAATACTAATGTTATGAAGAACATTTTTCTGTGTAAGACTTCCTTATGACTGATTTTAGGACTAACTATATGTATTGCCAAATTATGTCTCAAAAGGGCTGTAACAATGGATATTATCACCAGCAATGGTAAGTCTGCCAGTTTCACCACGAATGTGAGTATTTTAAAAAGTCACTCTCATTTCTCCTTCTTACCATGAGTGACTTCATCCATGTCTGGACTAGTGACAGAATCTTTACCCCCAAAGTCAGAGCTGCACTCAGATCTCAGGTCTTCAATCTTATTGGGAATATCCTCAGAGGTTGCACTTATGCCTTAAAAAAAGAAAGCAAAAATAAACAGCAAGAACAAAATAACCACACAAAAAGTATGAGTTTTGGAGAAATGTAAATATTCTCAAACTTTCTGTGACCCAGTTCTACACGTGAGTCATTTGGTGTTGTATCTTTTACTGTACTATTGCTTAAGTACATTTCCCTTGATTTGCACATGACCAGAATTACAGGTGACATCTAAATGCAGTAGGCAGCGGCTACTGAGAATAGTTAGTTACAGAAGGAACACATACAGCCTGTTTGCCAATTGCTTCAACATGCTCTATAAAAGCCACACATTAAATTCTCACAGGTTTAAGGTCCCATAGAAATAATTTCACTTCCTGGAAATTACCCAGCTCTTAAATAAAACATCTCTCTTTGTGATCAACTTTATAAATGGAAAGGTGGGAACACACCTTGAAATCCTTATTCCTTAAAACAAGACAGACATACCCGACACAACACTGAGGCCTGGTGTGCTGGGGCGGGAACTGACCTCCCTGACATCCGTATCATCAGATGTGCTACCCAGTCCAGAACAGCTCTCGAGTTCCTGCAGACGCTCCTCCTGCTTTAGATCTGGGGCCTCTAGATAAAGACGTGAGGTGTTGCATTAGTGATTCTGCTAGCATGCCACGGTTTCGGCTTGTGACCCAGATGACGAAAGCTACCAGATCATGAATGAAATCAGTGTAAATAGATTTCTAAGTCTGGGCCAGTTAGCAAAGTTAGTTGGATCAAGTGTTAAAGAAGTCAGGGTGTGTTTTCACCCCAATCGAGGCCAGTTCATTGTGCAGAGATGAAAACTGACTCCAAGTCCCCCTTGGATGTGCTCTTGGTTAGCAAGTAAACTGAACAAAAGAATATGAAATAACTTAGCATTAAACCAACCACTTTCTAAAAAACAACTTCTACGGATGCTCAAAAGATAGTGAGGGAATTCTGCTGTCTCCTTATGTAAAGGTCAGCATGTCTGAATGTGTTAACATACAACACATACCAAGATCACTTAATTATTCTTGTGCCAAGAACATCAGCGAGAACGTAATTCAGACACACGGTTATTTTTATTTGCATTCTGGTTAGTTGACATTTAGTTGAAGGCAAAGATTTATCTTTACAATCAGAAAAAAAAGTAGAAATGCAATACATGAGAAAAAAGGAAGTACAAAATACTTCATATACATTTATAATAACCCTGCACAAATAATTCTCAGTGCTCCAGAGTCTCAATTTCAGTGCATTTCAAAAATACATTAGGTACCTTTTAAAGGGTCAGGTTCTACCCTGGGATAAATCTAAACATGCTTACCAGGCATCCGACCACTCAGGGTTCCTGTTTTGTGATGAGTGAGTGGGAAATACTGGACGCAATGTCCCACACAGAACCCTGATGAGTTACTAACAGCTGCTTCCAAAATAACTGAACACAGAGTCAGAAGCCACCTGCCACCTTGGCCTATGCCATCCAACATGGCATTTTTTCTTGATGATCAGAAAATACCCTAATTTCCCATTTGAAATTCTTAGCAATAGGATTGCCTCACACTTGTCAAATGTATACCTGAAAAAATGTCCATCATATAGAAATTGGAACACCTTACATTTAAAACTTCTGTGCAAATCAAAATGCAAATAGTGTCAGCATACTAACCTGAGTCACTTGGCAAAACCTCTACACTCCAAGCTTCGCTTGTTGTCTCTGATATGGTAGAACCAGTGCAGTGGTCAAGAAGTACTGACCCTGAACCTGGCAGGCACAGTAAACTGCCTAACATGTTCTCTGCTGCTGCACCTGTATAACCAGTGGGGAGCAAAAGGTTAACAAAGATCCTGAATGGGAAGAGCAGAGATAATGGAAAAAAGCCAAACACTAAGCTAACAAAATCTCTCTACTCTATCCACAAGAAATAAGCCAAGGTAAGAGTAATTTCAATCAATAACACCACTAAAACCTCAAATTTCCCATTTTGGTCACAATGACACAAGCTACTTTTTCATCCATTGACTCCTGTTCACCTTGGACTCTCCATATAGAAAACACATTGTTAGGCCAAGTCATTTCAACTAGCTTTCAACTTGGTCTTTCAGTAAATTTTATGTGTCTGTGCCTAATAGCTCTCTAAAATTTATAGCTCGACAAGGATTAAAAACAGTCAAGAGACATTTAACCACATAAGGTTATACTAGCCGAAAATGTTTTCTCCTGGCACATTAGCCACATACTCAGTCAATAAAATATCTTTGCAGGAAAATGCACATTGTCTCTGTAGCACTCATTCAACTGCAAATATAGCTTACTGCTCAAACAGAGCTGACTGCCAGAAAAAATGCTAAACACTTTAGCATCTGGAACAAAATAATGCAAAAATCAATTAAGAAATCTATTTACACTACCCCAAAATGCAAACAGAAACAATTCAATATTATTGTATACCTGTGTTAAACATACTCAAGTTCAGCATGTTCTACTATTTCTGATTAAACCCATTAAAAGAACAATTCTACTTCAGTGCATGAAAAAACTTTTGGCCCTGGATAGTGTGGGCTTAGTTGGTTGGAGTGCCCTCCCATAACCAAAGGACTGCAGGTTCAATTCCCAGTCAGGGCACATTCCTAGGTTAAGGGTTTGATCCCCATTCCAGGAGTGTACAGGAAGGCAATCAACTGATGCTTCTTTCTCCTATCAATGTTTCTTTCTCTCCCTTCCTTTCTCTCTAATAGGAATGAAAAAAAAAAAAAATGTCCTCGGGTGAGGATTAAAAACAAACAAATAACTCTTAGAAAAAGGTTACTGGTAAAAGTGACCTTTTAAAGATATATCATGACATAATTAAAAATAAAATAATGTCTAGCCCTGGCTGGTGTGGCTCAGTGGACTGAGTGCCAGTCTGCAAGCGAAAAGGTTACTGGTTTGATTCCCAGTAAGGGCACATGCCTGTGTTGCGTGCCAGTTGGGCACGTGCAAGAGGCAACTTATCCATGTATCTCTCACACATCGATGCTTCCCTCCCTCCCTCCCTTTCCCTCTCTCTAAAAGTAAAAAACTAAAAAATATTAAAAAATAAAATAATGCCTGGAACCTGCCTGAACATAATGGGGGAAGGGGAGAAAGGGTAGTAGATGGGAGAAGAGATGAAACAAACTGGCCACATGTATGTGTAACTGTCGAAGCTGAGTGACAGCTACATGGAGTTCATTATACTATTCTCTCTTATACTTCTTTAAAATGTTCTGTAATTTGTAAAGAAAATGAAGATGGTGGTTACAAAACCATACGAATCTTTTAGAATTCACAGAACAGTCTCTTAAGAAGTGAATTTGAATGTTCATAATTACACATCAATAAACTTGATATGAAAAAAGAAAAAACTCGTTATTTTTTGGAACTGAATTAATCCTTCCAGAAGTAAATTCAATTTTTAAGAGACTCTCAGTATCATATTATTCCAAAAGATTTTATATCTATAATCTGTCAGAATTTTCATTTTAAGGTAAGGTACAATATTTAGTCTCTAAAAAACATCCTAATCACAGACTAAGAACATATACTATGCTCTACAAACAAGACTTGATGAGAAGCTAATTCAAAAGATTGGTTTTTCTTTTTGGGGGAGGTAGAGGGTGGAGCTAAATGCAGTCAGGGAAAGCATACCTGTATTTACAGTAAGTAAAGAAAAAATACACAAACGCCTTGTTCTGTGCAGTCCCCTCAGTTCCCCAGGTGGCCCGGCCACGCCCACATGTCTGCGAGAGCACCAAGTCCCCTCCCCTGAAGGGCCTCAGACATGAACCACTTGACAGCAGTCTTCCAGAGACATTCAACAGCAGTTACCTGCAATCTCTTGCAAGCGATCTTCATCAATGTTAGGATCAAAATCACTCCCCAGGACATCCGTACTCCAGGTCTCACTCACTGTTTCTGATATATCCCTATCATCTGTCAGTCCCATCATGTCACGGATTTCAAACTTCCTCAGCTTATCATCAAGATTATCTTGTGTTGTGGCTATCAAAAACAAAATTAAGCACTTAAGAAAAATGGTAGCACAGCTATGATTTCTTAATCAGATATGAGGAACTTTATGTCTTTGATCTTCATTTTACATATTTTATAATTAACACTGAGCACATAGTGCCAAAACACTCAATTATCCCCTCATGGATGCAGACTTTTGCTCTCTGAACTCAGCTCAGTATATGGACTTCCCCTTCTGGCAGATTAATTGGGCCATTGATGCAATTAATTGTTTCCCTCTATCCACAACCTCTGCAGTGTGACTTTGACCAAGGATCGGGGTACATGCCCCCTCTGTAAATTTGCACAGGCCTTGCTGTTTGCTTTGGCCAAAAGGGTAAGGAAGAAGTGTGCCCGTTGCCAGGCTAGACATCAAGAGACATTATAAACTTCTCTCTCTCTCTCACCCGTGCTCCTCTCAAGAGAACAAGCTTAAGCTAGCCAGCTGGAGGGTGAGGGACTGCACTGGAGCAAAGCAAAGGTCATTCTAGAGCAGCCAGCTCCCCACGGACCAACTGACTGCCAGCTAATATTAGCAGAGCTCCCTACTTGTCCACTGGTGACCGTAGGTGCATGAGTGAGCCCAGCCCGAATCAGAGAACCACCCACCTGACCCACAGACTTGAGAGACAAAAGAATGTTTACTGTTTTAAGTCACTAAGTTTTGAGGTGGTTTGTTACATAACATTGTAGCAATAATTAAATGATAAACCTATACTAAAAAAAATATTTTTTGCCCTGGCTGGTGTGGTTCAGTGGATTGAGTGCCGACCTCCAAACTGAAAGTTGGTGGTTCAATTCCCAGTCAGGGCACATGCCTGGGTTGCAGGACAGGTCCCTAGTTGGGGGCATGCAAGAGCCAACTGATCAATGTATCTCTCCCACACTGATATTTCTTTTTCCCTCCCTTTCCCTCTCTCTAAAAATAAATAAATAAAATTTTCAAATGGAATCTGTATTTAATGATGCCATGGCATTTTCAAACAGAATTCTGTCCTCTGCTGAGACATAATTTAAAAAATAATAATTTTTATATGACTTGGACATACCCCTGTAATTCTAGAATTTTCTCTCTTCCCTTGACTAATGAGAAGCAGTCTGCAATGTGCCTCAGCTCATGTCTTAACCTAGTGTTCACAAACTGTAGACTGCCAACCACCACACCAACACAGCCTCGAGGGCTTGCTAAGAAAATGACACTCTTTCAACTTTTGTCTTGGTTTACTACTATTTTGGTTTTCTCTGTTATTTATAGAAAATTTCCTCCTAATTGATACAGTGACAAATTGATCAAGTAAAATACACAATTACTTTTATTCAAGATACACATACCCCAACTGGCAATGACCTTTTCCTCTCTAAAATGGAGAGAACCAGATTTCTAAAAATGAGACAGGGAAAATGGCTTTTTCCTTTTATTCCCCAACTAATTTTTTTCTTTTTTTTCTTTTCTAAGTGTTTGATTCTGCAAATTTCAGAAAATAAACGAACAACCCCATTATCCTAATATTTTCTGAGTGAAGAAAATCAAATTTTAATTTATGATGACTGAAAATCCCAGTGCTAGGCCCGAAGGCAATCCCCAACTAATTTTTATGTGCACTAAAGCCTAAGACTCACCACCTCAAACCCAGGTGAGGGCCAGTGCCCTCAACACTCCCTTGAAGGCCACCCAGTGATCTTTAAGTACACAAATTCAAAGACCCTAAAGACCCTTTTCAAATTAACCTTCCTAAAGCATAACAAGGACCCAGCTGTTTTCCAATCCTTACCTTCTGCTATTCCTGTAGTTGGTGTTTCCTGCAGAAGGACTGGGTGGCTTCCCACCTCTCTGCCTGCCTAACGCTACTCCTTCATCTAGAAGGCCCAACCCCAGTTTCTGCCAAGCGAACGCCAGCCAGGCTTTAAGGCTAGTGTTTTCTTCAGTAAGCTTCGCCCTACACTTCCAACCACTGTACTGCTCACTCAGAACAGCCAAAGCACTCTATGATACTTTTAATCATGTGTGTACCATTCTCTCCCTCTTGTAGGTTCCCTGAGCCCTGAGGTTTCATGTTTGCATTTCTTAAAATTTTAATGTTACAGAATTGAAATACCTTATGTTACAGAATTCACACAATTCATTTGAATTATCCAATGTAATTTAAGTGTAAAGAATTCACTTACCAACTAAACACATCTTTAAGAAATGAAAGAACTATGAATAAGGGCAAGTGTAATAGTCATTACATAATCAACTTAAATTTATTCTTACTTAACACAGCCAACTTACATGGAAACATACTGTTTATCCAGCAACCAAGTAACTTCTTTGCTACTTGCCCAGCTATGTTCCGACTTCACCTTACCTTGCTCATGCTCCAATAGCTGTAGAGCTTCAACTCCATTACTCCCAGAAGGTCCTGCTCCAAGTTCTGAGACAGACTCTCCTTCTAGGTCTAGAGAGGACACTGAATTGGAGCGATTTGAAGGACCTAAAAAAACATTTCTACTGTGAGTGAGCTTAAACAGTCATGAGCCATCATGTAGGTAATTTTTCATGCCTTGATAAGGGACTAAAGACAAAATAAAGTGCTTTTAATATTGTGTTTATTTCTTAAAAATATATATGCCCAATGTGGCTTCCAGGGAATTATCCTAAGGAACAATTAAAAAATTCATCACAGGTTGCTTGTATCAGGGCTTCTTATAAGTGGAAAGTGGAAGCAATCTACATGCCTAATCATAGAAGAATGTTTAAATAAATTATGAAAGAAAACAGCCATTAAAAACCATGTTATTTAAGAATGTTAAATTTTCAAGGGAAATGCTACTGTTATATTGTTAAACAAAAAAAAGTTACAAAACAGCATAAACCTAATCTTGCTATAAATAAACCAAAATGTTAACTGTTATTAACAGAATGATGAGATTACAGATGATTCTATTTCTTTTCAGATCTTTCTAGAATAAATGTATATTACTTATGTTTTTAAAAATTAGAGGAAAAAGCCCTGGCTGGTGTGGCTCAGTGGACTGAACAACAGCCTGCGAACCAAAGGTTATGGGTTTGATTCCCAATCAAGGCATATGCCTGGGTTGCAGGCCAGGTCCCCAGTAGGGGGCGCGTGAGAGGTAACCCCAAACTGATGTTTCTCTCCCTCTCTTTCTGCCCCCTTCCCCTCTCTAAAAATAAATAAATAAAATCTCTTTTAAAAATTAGAGGAAAAGTTATTATGTTTTATGCTTATTTTAATGTTAGTAAACAAACTTTTTCATTAAAAAGTTTGTCCTAGTACACAGAATGACAGTCTCACTTCATAATCTGGCCTTTAAATTTATTTCTTATTCCTATTTCCAGCCTATCATTCTGCTTCATAAAAGGTGTGTGTGCATATACAGAACACTGGAAGTACACACAACACCCTGAAACACTAGTGAGTCCATCTTTTCCATTCAGACATGCATTATATATCCCTCTAAAGGAGCTCTATAAGCTTAGAGAAATGAAAGTTGGTATTATTCAAGCCTCAGTGAAGACTTGTCATCTTCCCCATTTTACATAACCACAGGTCTCCTGAAATCTTTAATTTTTTTTCTTGCAACCTGAATTTTATTCAACAAACAATCGTTCAGCCAACTGTTCAAGATCTTTAGAGGAAAACTTCATTACTCTCCTCAGTCAGGGGCACAGATGGTATAATTGTAATTTATAAGGCTCCTTTAAAGAACACAAACAAAATACTACTTCAATCATACAACTCCTTGAATGAAGTAACCCTTCACCTTCAGATATTCCTTCCAGATTATCACTGCAGAGGGAAAAGCGCAAGGTTTTATCAGGTTTACCGTGGAGTTTGTTTTCATCGACAGGGACATCTCCTTGTCCTCCATCCGAAAGTTGCATGTTTAGGACCTAAAAAATAAAACGCCATTGGTTTGTCACAATGGAAAGAAAACAAACTGCAGCAAATGCATATTTAAGTTTTTTAAATCTTAAATTATCATTTTAAACAAATAACCAACCTACAAGGCTCTGCTCAAGCTTTTAAGTACCCTGAGAAGAAAAGCATATCAGAAGAACTGAACCTATGCGCTTCCATCGGCCCCCCGGGGCCAGAGCTTGAACAGGCAACTGGACATTGAATGAGCAGTGGTCAGGACTGTAAGAATCAGAAGACTTCGGGGCAGCGGGCCAGTCCTTCTGGTTCTGCCACGTGCCAGCTACATAACCTTGGATAAGTTATTTAAACTCCCTAAACCTCAGTTTCTTCATCTCTCAAATGGCGATAACAGTGGGTATGCTATGGAGTTGTTGGGGATTAAATAAAAGGATGCACATAAAGCATTTGGCATAGTTAAATGACATTAAATTCACAGTGTAGTTTTTCAAACGTTAATAAACTAAGTTAGCAGGAAGGAAACATATACACAAATTGTCTTGTAAGCACCAGAACCGAACCAGTCTAGTTTGAACCTCCACTTGATCACCATATATGCATGGTCACAAGAGCCCATACCAGAAGCTAACGTAACTTCCAGCCACCCCTAGCTTAGAGCTGATGGCCTTTTTATAATGTTTTCTGTTTGTCAGATGATTCCAAATAACATAACTACTTCTCACTCCCCATAAGCCTCATAACTCAGCTTTGTGTGTATCTCCAACTTAATGAAGAACTGAATGTTTCTTTGGAAAACTATGCTTCAAGCACATCTGGAACTTGAACTCACGGTCATTGGGTTCCTAGGCTGTTGCTGGAAAATGAAGTAGAGTATCCTTACTTAAAAAGAAAAAAATAAAACAAAAACTAACACCAAAAAACCCTGTAGCTGCTGTGTAGGCCTTGCACTTAAATGAGTAGATTAAAGGTTTTTTTTAATGGATCTATACATTTACTTGTGTAATAGTATTAAAAACAATTTTTTTCTATTTGCTTGAAATTAATTGCAGACATAAAAATTTTACATTCTGTAGTTTTAAGATAACTTAGACCTTTAAACTCATAGTAAGTGATGGGCAATGAATGTTCAGTCAAAA
Source organism: Anoura caudifer (assembly GCA_004027475.1). Taxonomy (NCBI): domain Eukaryota; kingdom Metazoa; phylum Chordata; class Mammalia; order Chiroptera; family Phyllostomidae; genus Anoura; species Anoura caudifer. The sequence goes on from PVKU01000449.1 coordinate 419,339, forward strand.
CCTATCTAAAGGCCTAGAGAGTGGTATGAATTAATGAAAAAAGGCATCAGACCACTGAGCAGACACTTCCCAGCACAGGGATACAGGTGGCCGTCTTCGAGGCTGCCACGGAGCTGGGGTTAGGGACAGTTCACAGGTAAGGTAAATACCACAGAGCTCTCTGACTGCCACATTCAGCTGGTTTTTCCCCATTAAGCACCTCCCTCATTGTTATAAGTTTTTTATTACATTCCAAAGTTCCTAAAAAGTATTCTGAAAGCTGTTTCCACCTCATTCATTTTTTTTTTGCGGGTGCAAAGGGACAGAGTTTGGGAGTCTGACAGACCTCTTTCCTCTGAGTGATGCCACAGTTCCAAACACAGCCAACCATCAGCATCACTTTATCAACCACTGTAACTGGTCCCTAATTCTCAAGCCAGGACTAGGTTTTCTTGAATAATAAGCAGTCACTGTTGAATGTTAAGATGCTGCTTCTTTCTTGGGAGGTCACAATGTTTGAGGAGTGACTCCTACCTTTAGAGAGTCAAGATTTCTTCTTTACTTTTGCCCCGTCCCAACTCTTGTTTACAAATATTTTAAATCTGATTCCCATACCCCCAATCTCATTTCTTCAAAATATTTTTTTAGTTTTCTTTTTGCAGTTATTGCTTCCATTTCTTCCTGACAGGCCAAAGAAAAGAAAGTATTTCTAAAGAATGTTTGGCTCTTTAAAAGCAGATATACCTCCGGTATATCATTAAAAAGAAAAGTAACATAAAACACTTCCTATAAGCCACTGGAAAAGTCTCTTCAATTTCCATACCATGATTTCCTGGCTTCCTGCCTCTTCTACTACTGGGAAAATTCCTTTTGGTATGGACCTGGTCACCAACTGCAGGGCCACAGATGCACTAATGTGAAGGGCCTACAGAAAGTTTAGCATTTGCTAGTGTGTCATGGTAGGCCCACTGAAGATAATGAAAAATATTCACTTAATGCATACTGAGTGCATTATGTGATTTATAGAAGCAAGTAACCATTAATGAGAATAGAGTCTAAATTTTTTAACATCAATGGCTATAAATTAAATGTAACAATACATTCATACTTCATTTTCTGACATCATCCCTGGAGTCAGCTGGGGACCTGTCCCTAAGGAAATGACCAACACTTCTTCTGGCTGCACTTCCTGGATGGTTTCTTGAGATGATCCTTCATGGTCCATATGTAAGTCCATTAGCACATTGGTACGGCTTCTGCTTCGAGCTGCTAATAAAATAATTTAAATAAGAAATTTAGAGAAAAAGATAATATGAAGAAAATGGCACACTAAATACAAAAATACATTTTCTATTAATGTAGAACATTTGCGCATGCACAAAAAAAAGTGGTGAGAATATGAATAAGAAAGAAAAAAAACCTGTATCTTCCCAGTTACTCTACTGATGACTAGTACAGATTCTCCTTCAAAACTAATAATGACCCATGTTCACCTGACAGAGAGTGACAAACAGATGACCACACCTGCACAACAGCAAACACGTCCCAATCAATTTAAGACTTGGGATGACAGGAAAAGCATTACCTTATTTCTTATCTGTTCAAGATACCTTCAACTATTTCTCCTATAAAATTATTTAACTGTCACCCGCCTCCCATATTAATAACTCGTAAGCACTAGAAAATTTAATATAGAAATGATAGCTATATAAAATAATATACATTAATTAGGCAACTGTTGACAATACCCAAATCAGTTTTTGAAAATACATTGTTTTCCCTGAAATGTATTAACCTCTTTCCAAAGATGGAGGAGAGATTTCCCAATGTTTGATTACGAGTTTCCTTTCTGCTTACTGGAAACGTTCTAAATTAATATAGGATTAATTATTTGGGGATGTTTTTCCCTATGTAATACTTTCTTCCTAAAATAGTCCATCCTACAGAACTTCTGAAAGATTTGGATAGTTGGTAGTAATTTCTCTATGAGTTTTAGACTTCTGTGATTGAGTTTCAATTTTCTTTCAGAGGTCAATAAAATTCAATACAACCAGAATACTAACTAGAAATTCTATTTCAGTGCAAAATAATCAAAAGTACAAGCATAGAGCAAAACACTCTATAGTAACAAGTCTTGCAACTTCACTTTGAGTGAAAAACACAGAAATATAAACAACCATCTTCTCTCCCCAGTGCTGTAGATCTGTTCATTAATCACTCTTATTTTCAAAGTTCAGGGCACACATCAACTTTGAAAAGTCAGGTTCACCTCACTATCTTCTACTGAATTGTGGACTTAAATTCAACTTCGTGAACTACATGAATTTTAAGGAGCAAACTTCATCATTTATAAAAATGCAAGTAATCAAAATTCATATAACAATTTACACAAAGCAAAAGCAACATGCACATGGAACACACTTTTATAAGCTATTTCGTATAAGAAGTTATGCAAGTAGAGGAAGAACAGCCTATTACCCACCAAACGGGGCTACTAGAGTAATATGAGCAGAGAGATTGGTGGCTGAGGGGTCCCAGGCAGCGATGGCTGCTAACTGTTGTCCTGGGTTGCGAAAGCATTAAACAGAAAGAAAATCAACCCTCTGAATAATGGACACATTTTTTAAAATACGAAATAAATTCAATGACCAGGTCACATGATTATACAAACTAATACTGGGCAAACATGGGCAGTTTACTTTCCATTATATCCATATTTAATGATACTTCTAGATGATACAATATGAAAGAACTAAAGCACAGGAGAGAATGGGGAGGACAAAAATCTCTAATTTACCAAAATTCATTTATTCCTTCATGTTAAAATAGTACAAAGAGCCTATAATATTAAAAATCATCAAGTGTCAAGCTTTATTTTTTTGTTTTTCATTCTAAAAAATGACATTTTGGGAGGATGAAAGCCAAAGACTTGAAGAACACGATGCCATATTCCTGTTGATATTCTTCCATACTATGTTAAGTGTAAGGTAGGTTAATATTAAGAAACTGACAGTGCTTAACACATCAGCTCATGGAAGTTTAAACGTGAAATTCCATTCTTCAAAATGTGTAAGAAACAGTAATTATTCATGTTTGCTATTGCTGAGCTCCTCATTATCATTAAAAAACTGGCACTAAACTACTCTGCTCCCTTGTCCTAATATTATTTTACTCTTTCCGTCTTGTTTACTGTGTGTAACTCCCTTTTATCCCTCAAGAGAAAGTGCAGGCCTCCCCTCTCCACGGTCCCCTTGTCTAGGTGGCCTGGTAATTCTGCAGGCTTATCCCCATCGAACACTTAGTGCACGGAGGGCGCTGCCCTCTTCTTGTTCTCCCCAACCAGACCACAGCAGCTGCCTCAGAGTAAGGGCACGCATGTCCTAGGGTCTTCGTGTCTCCAGCGTCTAACACAGCACCCAACCAGCAGGATCTAACTGTAATACCTACTCTTTCAGCATGGGTTTTTTGCTAAAATGGATTAAATGAAATGATATTCACGAAGTGCTTACTCAGTGTCTGGTAACAGTATATGCTCAATTTTTTGTTGAATATCTATAAATAACAGATGTTTACTAAGTGAATAAAACTTAAGCCTAACTCATAAATAAATGAATAAATGACTAAGTAAAATGAAACTTTTGCTTATTTTATAAAATAACTAGATAGCTCAGCTGATAATAGACTGATCATTAATAATAATGGAAAAATAGTACCTATGTAGTTTCAACTTTACTGATAGAAACTTCTAATATTATTTTATTATATTATTTAGAACTTTGTAGGAAAGACAAGGCTACATAATTCAAATAACGACTCCTTGTAAAAAATGACACTTTCAGAATTTTGCAAGACACTAAAATACAAAGTATACCTAGTAGGCATGATTTCATTATTTATGAAAAATATGTCTAAAGGGAAAGCCTACTGCTAAACCTTAATTAATCTAGCACAATTACAAAAAACTGAATTACTATCAGCATACATGGAGACAGATGTTTCTAAGTTATTTAAAACTAGATTTCAAAACACTGAGCAATAACAAAGGCTAATAAAGAAATATTAAGTTTCAGGTAAAGCCCCAACATGAGAAAGTCTCCTTACCTATAGGCAATCGATTCTTTTTATTGGCTGGAGTGGTTGCTGGAGACAGCTGAGGAGTGCTGTAGGGAGTCATCTCCAAACTGCTGCTCTTCCACGGCTTTGCCTGGGGTAGGTTTGCCAATAAATTGTCGAGAGCCATTCTGTCTTCTCTCAGTTGATCTCCAGACATCACACTCTTCATAAAGTTCACCTGGCAAAAATAAAAGGACATTAGCTAGTGAAATCAATTTTTCAAACACAATATATATTTCTCACACAATGTACTCATCAATGGCTCTGCCACATGTAGATAAATGACTTCTGAGGAAATCCCATTAAAGAATAAAGCCATTACCAGAGTAATAAGTTGACTGTAGGTTATATAAACCACAGTTCTGCTCAACCCTTCCAGAAGATTAACAGGGGACATTGGAGGGGTCTCCACTGCCCGGCCCCCAATCACAACATCAAGGAAAGCAGCAACACAGCTCTGTTAAAACAGGAAAAGATAAGAGTGAAATATCTCCTCTTTAAGGAAACAAAATTGCAGGTTAAGGTGGACAAGCAATGCAAAAAGTTTCTCAAAGTTGTTCTTCTTAAAAATTATACTAAACCCACCATTAAAAAATTTAAACTCTTTATGAATTCATATAGAATAATCTGCAAGGTTCTCCGGTACATGAAACAAACATGATACAGAACAGCACACACTGCCCTGTCCAGGTAGCTCAGTTAGTTGGAGCATCGTCCCAATACTCCAAGGTTGCGGGTTTGATCCCCAGTCAGGGCACATACAAGAAAGAATCAACCAATGAATATATAAATAAGTGGAACAACAAATCAATGTTTCCCCTCTCTATTTGTCTCCTTTCTCCTTGCTCTCTAAAAATCAAGAACAGGCCCTGGCTGATGCAGCTCAGTGGATTGAGCGCAGGCTGCAAACCAAAGGGTCACCAGTCCCATTCCTGGTCAGGGCACGTGCCTGGGTTGCGGGCCAGGTCCCCAGTATGGGGTGCTTGAGAGGCAACCACACACTGATATTTCTCTCCCTCTTTCTTTCTCTTCCCCTCTTGCTCTTAAAAAAAAAAAAAGAATACATAAAAATCAGGAACAAACAGTGCACGCTGTCATTCTATTTGTGAAAAGGGAGGGATGAATAACTAGGAAAATATATGTAGGAATTTGCTTGTATATATATATATGCCTCTTGGAGCATACACAAAAGATATAATATCAAAAACCTCTTGGGGAGGAAATAAAGGTTACAGATCAGAGAGGGAAGGGAAATTTTACTGTATAACTTCTGAATTTTAAAATAGGGTGAATGTTGCTACTCAAATATGATTAGCTAAAATTTTATTTAATTAAACTAACCGGACAATGCCATACATATTAACTCAGGAAATACACTTAAAATTATACAGTTATTGCAGATTTGATTTAGTGACAATTTTTAAAAATTAATCTTCTTAAAGTAATCTTAATAGCTCCTTGGTTCTTATTATAATAGGATCTCTTCAACACTTCTATAAGCAACAATTAGTAATCTTTAGTGACATTTTCCTTTAAATGCTGCTGATCCATCATTATATGCACTATAGCCATACCAGAGCCATCGGAAGAATATTTAATCCTTTATCCATCACCAAGTACAAGACTTAAGAAAGAGAACAGTCAAATTCACTAATACTTGGGCAGGATTTTCTATAAACACTACTTCCCATAACACAGTATTCATTCTTACTTTGTCAAATTTTCCAAGGCTGCTCTTTGTCCGGGGATCTCCCTCTTCAGAGCCGGTCATCGCTAATTGTTGCAAAAGGCGGCCCACCTGCAACCCAAAGCAGTGGTAGAGACACAGGCTATAGACACAGCGCCCTCTCTCTGAAAACACTTCCATTCCATTCTAAAAATATGCTTTATAATAATATTCATACCACCTGACCAACATACAAAATAGGGTCCCAATTATGTATCTTTTCAACACCAGGTTTTACTATACTTAAACAGAATACACAGAACATTTTGCTTTAACCTCTCCTTCAACATATTATACCAACATTAGGAAATAAAAATACAACACCTTTCTTTCTGATTTTGCACTTTTCATGTGCTCATAAATTTTAGAATTAACTTGTAAAAGCTGACTCAAACGACTTAAAGTTTCTTGTTCGGTACCTTTCCCTACACAGTTCACAAAGTACTCAAGGTACATTTCCCCCCTAGATTTAAAAGCAAACAATTTTTAGAAAGCATATGCTGTTTGGAAAGTAAACAGGAATTCAAAGAGCAAGTTCCCTATTGCCAAAAGTGAACTGTTCATTCACTCTCTTTGAAGAAACTCTGCAAGCCCTGGCTGGTGTGGCTCAGTGGACTGCGTGCTGGCCTGTCAACCCAAAGGTCACCGGCTCAATTCCTGGTCAGGGCACATACCTGGTCCTCGATGTTTCTCTCTCCCTCTTTCTAATTTATTTATTTCTGTCTAAAAATAAATAAATAAAATCCTTAAAAAAATAAAGACACTGCTAAAAGTTAGTATCGTATAGCATCATCTATTTAATGTCTGGGACAATCCTCCTCCCTTACTACTCATTTTGAAAATAATGTGATTCAATCTCCGTTGAAATGACAAAAATAAAAACTACAACTGCATTGTTCTAAGAATAAATTAATATTTCACAGATGATGAAAAAATTTTTTAAGTTTTTATTTTTAGAGAGAGGGGAAGGGAGAGAGAAAGAGAGGAAGTGAAACATCAATGTGTGGTTGCCTCTCACATGTGTCCCCTGCCCCCACCAGGGACCTGGCCAGCAACCCAGGCCTGTGCCCTGATTGGGAATCGAATCAGTGACCCTTTGGTTCACAGACTGGCACTCTATCCACTGAGCCACACCAGCCAGGGCAAAAAGTTTTTATTTTATTTCAGGGATTTCAATATACTTAATTGACCAACACCCGCTATGACAGAATTGATCATGAAAAAAAGCTTATCATTTAAAAAAAAACAACTCATCCAAAAATTCTATTCCAAAGAAACTCAGTCTTTTCTTCACAGTATTTCTGGGTAATAAGATATGACTAAAAAATTCCCTTAAGAAATAATAACATGATTTCGGTACTTCAGATAATTAGGGAAAAAAAGTGCTAATACAGGTCCAAAAATCCTTTCTGAAACTCTTAGGTTTCAAAATATTTCAAAATTTGGAGATTTTAGGAAGGTTGGTCAGTACATATATGTAACATGTCTAGTATTTAGGGTATCATCCCATAATCAAACAGATATTTTTGCAGCAAAAAATGAGTATTTGTTAGCACTAAATGGAATAACAAACAAATATAAACAGCCTCATGTTAGTTCGGGCTAGGTTTTGCTACCAAATGAAGTATGAAAGACAGTTTTCAATCGTTCTGGATTTTGAAGTCATGGGAAGTGGGGCTTGTGAAAATTCAATCAAGTATATGTTCATATGTGTGAAGATGCCATTTAAAGACATAAAGTGTTTTAGGAAAACAATGTTTTTAAATCCCAATATGATTGCTTCTGTGTCTTAATAAGAAAGTATTGCCCTGGCCAGGTAGTTCAATTGGTTAAAGTGTTGTCCTGATACACCAAGATTGTGGGTTGAGTCCCAGTCAGGGCACGTGCCTATGTTGAGGGTTCTATCCCTGGTTCAGGAGTATATGGAGGCAACCAATAGATGTTTCTCTCTCACATTGACGTTTCTCTCTTTCCCTCTCTCAAAACAATGAAAATTGTCCTCACTGAGGATTAAAAAAAAAAAAAACAAATCTTGCCCTGGCTGGTGTGGCTCAGTGGACTAAACACCAGCTTTTGAACCAAAGGGTCACCCGGTTCAATTCCCAGCCAGGGCACATGCCTGGGTTGTGGGCCAGGTCCCCAGAAGGGGGCCCCTGAGGGGCAACCACACATTGATGTTTCTCTCCCTCTTTTTCTCCTTCCCTTCCCCTCTGTCTAAAACAAGTAAATAAAATCTTAAAAAAAAAATCAACCCATGTTGATTCTATGAATAAGTGTAACAATTCAATGTTTCTCTCTTCTCTCTCAAGTCAATAAAAAAAGGAGCAAATATTTAGGATGGTCTAAGGAAAAAGAATGGGAAGAATCTATGAATACTGTCATCACATTTTCTGTTCCCACCCCCCTGCCAAATCAACTGATTTTAACCTGAATGCCACACTAATAGTAATAGCAAAAGCATACCTGCATCAGATTGAATCTTGCCACCTCATTAATAGGAGCATCAGAAATGATTCCATACTGCTCTGGATTGACAACTGCAGGACAGATGAAGTAGGCCAGCAGGAGATCAGTACACATTGCCCTGACCTCCCCGACCTCCAGTCTATCTACACAGGAGAGGGTTTTGTACATCTGCGACACGATCCACCTCAAACTATGTGGGAAGCAGTATGTGTTCTGTTTGAGATAACCAATAAATTTGTTCACCAAAGTCACTAGTTTGGCCTCATTGGAATCCACCATCTCTTGAACTTTTTGCCTGAATCGATCCGAGCCTTTCTCTCCAAAGAGTTTCTCCTGTTGAGATGGGGAGAACCTCTCAATTAGCTTATTTGGGTCAGTTTCCAGATGATCTTCATCTTCCACAAGCAGCTGCATGATTGGCTCATGTAAAGTAGCTGTGAGGAAAAGTTTGGCAGAAAACAGTCCTTCAGAGAAAAGTTTAAATAAGATGCTGAAGGCACAAGTTCCTCTCCTCAAAAGTCGCCTGGGGTTGTCACTTTCTTTAAGTTCAAATTCAATCAAGTATCTCAAAACCTGAAGGAGGTAGCTTTCATCTTCTTGCATTATGCAGTTGCCATAGAGGGAGGTAAAAACTGTGTAAATAACACTTTGTGTGTTCTCCTGATTAAGTTTCTCTCCAGCAACCAGAGAGGAGGCAATAAGACGAGGATTTTCCCTTAATCGACTCAAGAATTCTCCATAAGCAGTCTCCTGAAATCCCAATTGCTTATATCCATCAACAAACTGTGTATCTTCCAAAATCTTGGCATGCTGGCAACATTCAGCAGGGGAAGCTTCAGCACTAAAAAATGAGCAAACAAACAAAATAATAACATTAACAACAATAGTAACACATATACTATACTGAAATATGGAATGTGAGTTGATTATAGTTCCAGCAATGAGATCACTCTGAATTGCTAAAATCCTTTAGACCACCAGCACCTAAAGGTATAAAGACAGAAAGAAAAAAGGACAAACAAGAACTCCTCACATTAAAACAGGTTCAATGAAAAGTACCAAGAAGTAACCATTATGCTGATTTCTTTCATCAAAGATTAGGCCTGTCTCATTGTGAACTTCACTTAAAGGGATCCATACAGAGTATGTACTCTTCTGCATGTGGCTTCTTTTCTCAACATTATACCTAGTACTACTATTCTTAGAGTTGGAAACTGCTTTTTGGGAAACAGAACATGAGGTATTAACACAGCAAAAAACAAGGTTTCTAAAACTGAAAAGTAGATATATAATAGGGAAACACGGAAATGTACATATTAAAAAAGTAGAACACAAGATAATTTACTCTGTACACTAATAAAATATGTATGTACAAAGATACAAACTTCACTGGTGTGATATAAAATATTAATGCTTAAGTAATAATTCTCTATAATAGTACTTAAGGGATTTAATAAACGAAATAAGCAAAAACCTTAATGTTGAGTTAAACCCTCTGAAACCAAGTACTTTGTTGGAAACAGATTCAATTATTTGCAGTTAGCAGTTAACACAGAACCAGAGTGGTTTATAAAATGTAAGACCTCAAAATCTTTTCTTTACCTGGTTATGATAAGCCGATCCAAATTAATTCTCTGTTGTTTAGCAATCCATGCTGTACGATACAACTTTTCCGCTGTCTTAAGCACATCTGCATTGAGCCTCTGAATGAGCTGTTTCTCAGAGTTTACGTACAAGCGTTCCTGCTTGAGGTGATGGGCCAGAGTATGAATATCTAACTTCACCATCTTCAAATGTGGAAAAGGTACAACAGCTGATCACTAAGGGTAAAAAGATGAATTTTAAAATGTCAGTTTACTGAAATTGTTTTCCAAATCAAAAGGGATTGAATACATTAAGAATAAAGCTACATTTAGTAGCATGGTTAACTCTAATTTTAAAGTAATCTATATCCATTTTTATTATAGAAGCATTATGGGTTCAGTCTAGAAAAACTGGTTAAGCACAGATAAACAAAAAGAAACGCTCCTAATAAGGCCACTGCTCAGAGACAGCCACTGCAAAAACCCTGTGTATGTCCTTCAAGGCCAGTGTCTACTTATCAACACTGTAGTTTCCCTGACTGCTTTCACACTGCAATCAATCAACATATTCTGTTGACTCCATCTTGAAAACACGTCTCAAATATGACTACTACTCACCATATCCATCATCACCTTTCCCCTGGAGCTCTCTAACCACCACTTCCTAATTGATCTCCCTGCTTCCTTCCTTACACTACTAGAGTCTATTCTCTCCACAGCATAGAGCAGGGGTCTAAGACTCATTTTCATCGGGGGCCACATCAGCTTCGCTATTGCCTTCAAAGGGCCGAAGGTAATGTTAGGACTGTATAAATGTAACTACTCCTTCACAGTTAAGCGAAAGGTCGGCGCTGCCGCCAGGTAGAAACAAGGTGCCAGGCCTGATAAAACAAGGTGGAGGGCCGGATTCGGCCCGCAGGCCTTGTGTTTGCCACCTGTGGCATAGAGTATCCTTTCAACTTCAGTCAGATCACACTACTCCCCGACTAGAAATGGCCCAAAGCCTCAGCATTTACCGGTCCCTCAGTCTCTGTCTGGAAGGCTAGTCCTCCAGATATCTTTGCAAGGTTGCCTCACACAGGCCTTTCCTTCGTGCAGGTCTCTCTGCTCAAATATCTATTTAAGAAGGCCCTCTCAGATAACTCTGCCTAAAATAGAAAATATCACTTCCTATTCCTTGTTCTGGCCTCTTTAAAAGCACTTCCCCCTGTCTAGAACTGTATTACAGATGCCTACTGGCATGCTCAGCGCACTTAGAGCATGGCGCCCCCATGAAAGGTTAGGGCCACCAGGGCCAAGGCCAGTCGGTTTTGTTCACTTACAGCTGTAATTTCAGGGCTGAGGAGAGGGCCTGGTTCGCAGCAGGAGTTGAATAAATATTTGCCAAAGGAATGAATGATACCACACAATTCTTATTTATCCAGTAGCTAAATAAACTGATTAAAATAGCACACATATTTTAAAGCATTATTACTTAAGCTATGCCCTTGGACCTAGAATGCCTGCCAGACCACAAATGTTTTATGTCAACAACAGAAGTGCCTGTGGCCCAGAGAGCAGAATCCAACATTGTGTCCAGACAGCAGGCAGTCATTAAATTAGACAAGTACTTCTCATTAAGAATTAAACATTATGATTGTATATTCAAAGTTGCTATGAAAATAGAGCGTTAATGTTTTCACCATAACAACACAAGAAAATGATAATTACGTGAGGTGAAGGATATACCGAATACAACTTACTGTGGTAAACATTTTGCAATACATATGTGTATCAAATCATCACATTATATGCCTTAAATATGTGTTATATTTCAATTACATCTCAATAAGGCTCGGGGGGAAAATGCAGTCCCAGCCAATCAGATTCATAAGTGACCTTAATGGATCTACTTGGAATTGATCAAATACAACTTATAGTGAATTTAGATTCTGAAAGGGAAGACAACCTAGGCCAAAGAACTCTCAATGTTTTTAGAGATCCAATGAAAACATGTTCCTATATATAAAATAGATATTTTGGAGCTAAAATAAAAAAAATTAAACATTATGGCACCAATTGAAAATATATTTAAAGCCAAATTATTTAAAGGATTTAACAACGTTCAAATAACTTTTGTTTCAGAAATGTTTTAACTTTCCATGCAAAGATGTTATTCCAAATCTCCTATATGGTTAAACCCCCAACTGCTTTCCTCTCAAAAGACATATGTATGTCTACTTCCCCAAGGTAATTCACTATTAGTCACAAGGACATATGTGTACATTCAAAAAATGGTGACATGCATACATATGCACCTACCATCTTACCAACTCAGTCTACAGAAGACATAGCAGAGCTCCATGTGGGAACCCTAGGATCCTCTAGGGGGCTCTAAGTCCACAGACTAAGAACAGAATCATTGAACAGATGATTATAATTACGACAAGTATTATAGTTAATGAAAACAGTACCGAATGGGCCCTTAAACATTGGTATGCTTCATTAATCAGTTCTGTTACCTTGGGTACATAATGCAAATTCTCTGAACCTCAAATTTTTTTCATCCAGAAAATGTGGACACGATTTCTGCATTAATTGTGTGCCTGGCACAAGCAACATATCAGGTACTAAGGACACAAAAAGAAAATAAAAACTAGTCGTGCCTTCCAGGACTTTTTAATCTAGTAGAATGAGGCACACCTGCACGCAAATAGCCACCCCAAAATGTTATGAGTATCAGGCTACTACCCATAAGACTACAATGTAGAGTAGGGACAAGAGAGAAGGAATGATTGAGGAGCTGGATACCTACGCCAAGTCTTAGAAGACAAGTGTCTGCCAGAAATAAAGAGGACGGTGGATGGAGGCAGAATTCTAGATGGAGGAAGCACACCAGCAAAGGCACAGAGGTGTGTAACAAAGAATATATTGAGAGAACTATGCTAGTTCGGGGGCACATGTGTTTGTGTGTATTAGGAGTGAGGTGGGGGGAGCAAGTGTATAATGAGAGAGAAGGCTACAGAGACAGAAGGTACAGAGAAACCAAAGTTAAGAAACTTGGACTGTAGGTGATGGGAAAAGTTTTAAAGAGAATTAACTTCATTACATTTGTATTTCAGAACATAAACTCTGGCAGTAAGGAAAAGGATGAAGAGGTGGGGATGGGACTGTGGAGCTGGAATAGAGGAAGAGAATTAAGAAACTGTTGGTGGGCAGGATGTGTTGCAGTAGCAATGGAAAGAACAGGACAAATTTGGGAGATGTTAGGAGGTAGAAATGAGACCTGATGACATCTACATATGGGAAGGTGAGTAGAGGTTTCCAACTCGGGGACAACAGTGGGTGTGGTGTTCTTCACGACAGTTGGGTACCACATGAGAAAACACTTCATAGACTGAAGATTGTGCCTGCTATTGTTCTGAGAACTTTATACACTTAAACATCATAATATCCCCCCCCAGATAGGTGCTCACAGCTAAGGAAACTGAGGTCAGGGTTATCAAATAACTTGCACGGGCCACACAGGTGAAAAGTGATAGAGCTAGTACACTATTATCACCCTGATCTCTACAAGAATGACTCAGAAATCCTGTGGTTAAACAGGAAAATACAGACCCCGGCCAGGTAGCTCAGTGGTGAGAGCATCATTCCACTACACCAAGGCTGTGGGTTTGATCCCCAGTCAGGGCACATACAAGAATCAACCAATGAAGGTACAATTAGAACAACAAATCGATGTTTCTCTCCCTCTCTCCACCCATCCCCCTTCCCTCTCTCTGAAGTTCAACTTAAAATATTTTTTAAAAAGCAGAAAAATGTTATTTTTAAGAGGTACATGCACAAGTACATAAAAATTGTTAGGATTTCTGTAACTTGTATGTGGTTCAGAAAAACATGACTTAAAAATGCAGCAAAATGTAAACTGTTGAATCTGGGTGGCGGGTATATGGTGATCATTGTGTTATCTTTCAACAGCTTCTGTGTGCTAGAAATTTTTCATAAGGATAAGATAGGAAAAAGTATTTTTGAAATTCTCAAACTGTGCCCTTCTTGCTGCTTTAATACAATTGAATTCAACAAAAAAATTACTGTGTGTTGCTGGTGCCTAGCCGGGTCCCCTAATCTCAAGGAGCTCACAGTCTAATTACAACCAAAATACTGTCCAAGACAAAGATGGCACATTACATGTTTCCAATGTCACAGCAAAATGGGAGTCAATTTATGCAATTGAGAAATTAAAACCTCCAAATGTAGCTTCAGTTAGAAAAATTAACACTTGAAAGCTCCACCTAATCTAAACAAGAACTCACCTTCCAAACCCTTCAATAGTCCCAAATGTCCTCAAATACATTTTTGTAGAGACACTTTAATAAGCCTAGAATGCTAGACAAACTTGCGAAGAACTTTTTCTTTAATCTAGTGTGAGAATTATAAGCTTTGCTGTTTTCCTTTTTTAATTATATTTTATTGATTATGCTATTACAGTTGTGCCATTTCTCCCCCATCATTCCCCTCCACCATTCATACCCCCCCACCCACATTCCACCCTTTAGTTCATGTCCATGTGTCTTAAGTTCTTTAGCTTCTACATTTCCCACACTATTCTTGCCCTCCCCCTGTCTATTTTCTACCCACCGTCTATGCTACTTATTCTCTGTACCTTTTCTTCCTCTCTCCTCTTCCCACTCCCCTGTTGCAAACCCTCCATGTGACCTCGATTTCTGTGTTCCTGCTCCTGGTCTAGTGGTTTGCTTACTTTGCTTTTGTTTTAGGTGTGGTTGTTAATATCTGTGAGTTTGCTGTCTTTTTACTGTCCTATTTTTTATCTTCTTTTTCTTAGATAAGTCCCTTTAACATTTCATATAATAAGAGCTTGGTGATGATGAACTCCTTGAACTTGACCTTATCTGAGAGGTGCTTTATCTTCCCTTCCATTCCCATTCTAAATGACAGCTTTGCTGGATAGAGCAATCTTGGATGTAGGTCCTTGACTTTCATGACTTGGAATACCTCTTTCCAGCCCCTTCTTGCCTGGAAGGTCTCTTTTGAGAAATCAGCTGACAGTCTGATGGGAGCTCCTTTGTAGGTGACTGTCCCCTTATCCCTTGCTGCTTCTAGAATTCTCTCCTTCATTTTAATCTTGGCTAATGTAATTATGATGTGCTTTGGTGTGTTCCTCCTTAGGTCCAACTTCTTTGGGACTCTCTGAGCTTCCTGGACTTCCTGGAAGTCTGTTTCCTTTGCCAGATTGGGGAACTTCTCCTTTATTATTTATTCAAATAAGTTTTCCACTTGTTGCTCTTCCTCTTCCCCTTCTGGTACCCCTATAATACAGATTTAAAAGATGTCCTGGAGGTTCCTAAGCCTCTCCTCATTTTTTTTGAATTCTTGTTTCTTCATTCTTTTCTGTTTGGTTGTTTGTTTCTTCCTTCTGGTTCACGCCATTGATTTGAGTCCCAGTTTTCCTCCCATTACTATTGGTTCCCTGTGTGTTTTTCTTCATTTCACTTATTGTAGCTTTCATTTTTTTCCTCTAATTTGCAACCAAAATCAACCAATTCTGTGAGCTTCCTAATCACCAGAGCTTTGAACTGTGCTTCTGATAGGTTAGCTACCAGTGCTATGAGCTCTGCAACTGATAGGTTGACCACCTCCTCATCACTCAGATGAATTAGCTCCGGGGGCCCAGTCTGTTCTCCCTTTTGAGCCATCCTTGGTTTTGTTTTTTTTGTTTTTGTCTGGTCAGGGCTGCTATGTAGTAAGGGGCGGAGCCTTAGGCATTCACCAGGGTGGGGCAGCCCAGTTGCTGGGTTGTGATGCTGGATGTGGGGGTGGGGTCCGAGAGGGAACAATGGCGCTTGCTCCATGCTCTCGTGGATTCCAGTCTCTTCAGCCTCTTTCCCCTAGCAAATTGGGCCCTTCTGGTGCTGATTTCCGTGTGGGTGGGTCTCCCCAACAAACTCTCCTGTGAGGCTGGGACTCCCTCCCAGCACCTCAGCCCCTACAAATATTTTCAATGGGTGCTTTTAGGCTCCACTTCTGGCGCTGGGGCCCTGCATCACGCAGTCTGTCTCACTGCCTGTTTTCGCCTGGTTTATCTGTGCGCAAATGTTTGTCTGCAGTCCACTGCCTTATGTGCCCCGCCTGGCCTCCCTGCGTTTGGCAACACCTGCTGCTGCCCGTGCACCTGGAGTGACTGCGTGCCCGGGACCACCACCGGCTTATCCCACTAGATCTGACTCCTCCAGCCGCACTCAGCCGGCCGCTGACTCTGCCCCTCTTACTGGTCTGGGTGAATCGTTATTGTCCGACTCCCTCACAATTCAATTTCTCTCTGTCCTGGTTGTGTTTTTTTTTGGGGGGGGTTCTATATTTTTGTTGGCCTTAATCTTGGTTGTGAGAGGAGGCACGGCGTGTCCAGCTACACCTCCACCTTGGCTGGAAGTCCTGCTTTCCTTTCTATCATAAGCTAGTCAAATGTTGTCAAATAACAGGTATTGGATTACCCTCCAAAACAATACTTAAAAAAAAACTTTTTAATTTATTGATTTGAGAAAGAGAGAGGGAGGGGAGGAGGAGAGGGAGGGAGAGAGAAAAAGAGAGAGAGCAATGGAGAGAGAAACATTGATTTTTCGTTGTTCTACTTATTTATGCAGTCATTAATTGGCCCTGACTGGGGATCAAACCCACAACCTTGGCACATCAGGACAACATTCTAAGCAAGTTAGCTACCCAATGAGAGCCCAAAACAATACTTTAAAAAAAAAAGATTTTATTTATTTTTACTTTTAGAAAGAGGGGAAAGAGGGAGAAAGAGAGGGAGACAAACATCAGTGTGTGGCTCCCCCACCAGGGACCCAGCCTGCAACCCAGGCATGTGCCCTGACTGGGAATCAAACTGGTGACCCTTTGGCTCACAGCCTGTGCTCAATGCACTGAGCTACACCAGCCAGGCAAAAACATAATTTTAAAAAAATCATTGTATAAATGTATAATCCTCTCATTGCCACACACAAGAAAGTGAAATTAAACCACTGGGTAAAATGGAAGAGATTAAGTATGAATTATTAACTTTGACCTATATTTTTGCCCCAGTTTACCTGAATTAAATTCATACTCTGAATATTACTGTACACAACATGTAGTACATGCCAGAGTATAATATTATATCTCTGTCTCTCCCATTAGATGGTAAACACTGAGGGAAAGAACTCACTCAGCTTTGCATCCTGGCATCGCTGATGGCAGGTAAGAGAAGCTCAACATGTTAGTTCATGTAGCACCAAGTCCACTGGCTCACACATTGAAAAAAAGTAATACCACATACATACATAATCATTTGTAACTGGTCACAACTTAAAAACAACAGTTGCAGAAAAGGGTTTGAGAATTTTAAAAGGTTGAGTTAGTCAAGTTTTCTCTTCTAAGGCACAAGAGAGGTCAGCCAGCAGGACTAGCTTAAATAAATGTAGGAATGAACAACCAAATGTGGGGAGATTTTTACCATATCAGAGACAACAGGAAAGAACAAACACTGGCAAACAAATTCACTGCCTGAAAAGTAACTATATGAAACTAACAATAATAATAATAATAGCAAGCCAACATTTATTTAGGACTTTATTAGGACAGGCACTGCTATTTTTTCCTCACCAAGTCCTTATTAATTCTATGACAATTGTGCTCAATGGCAGCTGAGAATATCTGTGTCTGCATACCTAGTAAGTAGCTATGTCAAAATCAAATTGACTCAGTTCCATCTGACTCCAAAGCAGCCCTTGCTCTCAACCAACTAATCTAAACATTTTGTCAGTAACATCTACCTTAATTTCCAGTTCTGTTAATAATTGACTCTTGAAAGTTCCTTTTATCTATTGGTTTTAAAGAACCTTGTGGCTTCTAGTGACATCTACTTCATTTGAGTTTATACTCAAATGCCATTTAAAATATAGGTGCCCTCAGCCTGCATCTCTTGGCCAGTTTAAATTCTTTATTTCCCCCACCTGCTAATCATCTTAATATCAAGATACAATCTGATCACCCAAGACTCAAATCTCCACAAGTGAACCTAATCGTTTGCACTCAATGGTGCAACACGCCGCTCATGCCTCCTGTCTCGTGCAGCAATTGTCCCTGACCTTCTTGGCATGTTCTGTCACGGCACAAACACACTCCGAGTCTCAAAACTAGACTCCTCCTTTCCCTCAGCAATGCTCTGCTCCAAATCCTTCTCTCTCTATCATTCTTTCTAATTCCTCTGAAAAACCGAAATTTAGTCCTAGGAGTCCAGACAATGGAAAAAAATTCCTAATGTATCTCTATCTTCAATCTATCCTACACTGACAGGTTAGTATTTCCAAAGTACCAATTTGATACATGAGGTCCATCCGGAAAAAGTCAAGATATTGTTAAAATAACGAGAATGGTTTGCATGACATTGATGTAACCTGGCAGCCAAGGAGAGTGGACTGGAAAGTGCATGTGTGAACAATGATGACTTCACTGTATGAGTTAGTGGAGGCGGTAGATGCTACTTAATGAATATGTGTACTATGTGGCTGTGGCATTCAAAATGACTGAGCGAGTAGAGCAATGACCCCACATCAAATTTTGCATTAAACTTGAACATTCTCCACAGAAACAATGTGGATGATTCAGAAGGCCACAGCTGTGAGTTGGTGATTGGCAGCTTTGTCACAACATGCCTGCTCATGCATCATGTCGGAGGCAGAGGTTTTTGGCAAACCATCAAATGACCCTGGTAACTCAGCCCCTCTACAGCCCAGATTTGGCACCCTCTGACTTCTGGCTTTTCCTCAAACAAAAATCACCATTGAAGAGAAAGAGATTTCAGGCCCTCGATGAGATTTAGAAAAATATGAGATGGCAGCTGATGGTGACTGGAAAACTGTGTGAGATCCCAAGGTGCCTACTTTGAATGGGACTGTGGTGTCACTGCCTTACATACAATGTTTCTTGTATCTTGTATCTTCAATAAATGTCTTTATTTCTCACATTACATGGCTGGATACCTTCTGAACAGACCTCGTAAACCTTCCCAATTCCTCCAAATCCCTTTTAAAAGCCACAGACTTCCCTGCAGTGCCAGAAATACTAACTCATCTGCAGAAGTCAAAAGGGAGCCTACGTGCTCAATTAAGACCCTCCCTTGATTAATTCTCCAGGCTTCCAACAGCAGGAGTCAAAAATGGGAACCCCCAAAAATTCTGCATGTATTTGGGAAGCAGATCCTCTCCCTTTCCTTCTGTCAACCTCTATAGCCAACTCCATCAAGATCTACCCTGGACCACGGGGTCTTAATTTAGCCTGATGTGTATTTCTGTTCATGTCAATCACAACAGAATTTGTTTCCTGAAATTTGCAAGCATTTTCCAAGTTAGATAATTTCTTTTTGGAATGGTCAAAAATTAGACTTTGAAAATCTATAATATTAAATTGGGTTCTGCTTATCACATTTCTGCAAAAGTTGCATCAGATTTTAAGCTTTGCAACTCATGTTATGAAGACATCAGCAGAAAAATTTTAGTTGAAGGAGTAAAGTACACTGGGTTTCTAAATCCTTTCACAATGGCAAACTAAGGCCTGTGGGCCAAATTCAGCTGGCTGACTGTGTGTATACATAGAGTGGTACTGGAACAGAGTCCACTTTGTTTACATATTATCTCTAATTGCTTTCATGCTACAGTGGCAGAGTTGAACAGGTGCCAGAGTCCATATGGCCCACAACCCTAAAATATTTACTATCTGGCCCTTGACAGAAAAGGGTTGCCAACTCCTGATAAGCAAACATGCGTCCTCTAACACAGACCACAGAAAGGAAGCACAGCTTGATAAGGTGAAATGTGTGAATTAGAAAACACATGAAAAGTTCCAAGGAGGATACGTACACATATTGTTGGGCTGACCAAAAAATTCATCTGGTTATTTTCTGTACCATGGCTCTAGTAGCACTTAGTTGTCTTTAACTTTATCCAGAACAATTCTGTTAGACTGTATTGTGACAGCTGTCATATCAACATGCATTTTTTTTAAAAAGTTATCAAAATTGGTGAATTTTGGTGTACAATTTTAATATTGAAGATGGAAGAAAATAAGCAATGTTTCTGGCATATTATGCTTTATTATTTCTTTTTTAATGTTTTTTACAGATTTTATTTATTTTTAGAGAGGAAAGGGAGAAGAAAGAGCGGGAAAGAAATATCAATGTGTGGTTGCTTCTTACACGCCCCCCCTACTGGGGACCTGGCCTGCAACCCAGGCATGTGCACTGACTGGGAACTGAACCAATGACCCTTTGGTTCGCAGACCAGCACTTAATCTACTGAACCACACCATACAGGGCTGTTTTATTATTTCAAGAATGGTAAAAACACAACTGAAATGCAAAAAAAGATTTGTGCAGTGTATGGAGAAGGTGCTGTGACTGATCGAACATGTCAAAAGTGGCTTGCAAAGTTTTATGTGGGAAATTTCTTACTGGACAATGCTCCAGTAGGGTAGACCAACTGAAGTCAATAGTGATCAAATCAAGACAGTAATTGAGAACAATCAACGTTATACCATGCAGGAGATAGCCAACATACTCAAAATATCCCAATCAATAAAGTTATTAGAAAAACTGAAGAATGTGTCTTTTACGGAAAAAAAAAATGATCTTTTCGGTCTATCTAATACAAATGTTAGCAACTATGCCTGAACAAACTCCCGTGACCCAAGAGAAGAACTCCAAAGTAGGACAAAATTATTTCAAATGTTTTATGGAATGAAAATCATGTTTCATGTTTTCTTTGTTGAAAATTTCTAAAGGCATCCCAAACTAATGATACGTATCTTACAGTTCTAAACTCTAAGTAATAGCTAGACTTCAAATAAACAAACTATCATCTCTTTGTAAATCTAGTTAGGTCAAAGAGTAACTTTATAAGAGTGACTTTCTTGCTTTATACAGTGACTACTTAAATAAATCCACCAAGATGCCGCCAAAACTGCAGTCTGAAGCAGCCGAGACTGAGTTTTCACACCTGCCAGCCACGTGCTTGGTGGCTAGTCACCTCACCTAAGTTCCATTTCATCATCTTCAGAACTGGGATAATTTCCTCGTCAACCTCACTACTGAACTGTGCAGTCCACGTGCAGTTCACGTGGGACGACTCTGAAGTGTACATGACTGTACCATGTAGGATGTTGTTATTCTCCCCTATGACACTAAATAACACTGAATCGCTAAGAGGCAAAGCCACTCCACTGAATCTCTTTCAGTCCTTCTGTTTACATCATGGAGAGAATCTAAGCAAAGTGCCACTCTGTCTTCAACATTTCCCTAACACTTGCTAATCTGGCCTTCTAATTAAAGCACCTTCCATGAACAGCAGCCAGTGACGTTTTATAACACTGTTTTGTTTATACTATATTTAAGTTGCTTTCTACTTAGGGTAAGCAATGTTAGCCTTTTGTTCTAGCAATAACATCAAGCTTCTTTCGAAATATTTTTTAGAGTGTGTCCTTAAAAGAAGGCATTAAATAAATAACAGTACAAGTAGTATGCAGATTTGGCGAAAATCATGATGTTACTCAAGGCAGAATTTTTACCTTCTCGGTGACTTTTTTTGTTCATCATATAGGCAGTTTCCTCAGAGTATTTATGTAATATCCCTATTAATGTGGATAGGGCAAAAAAAAAGGACATGACTGCCATTTTACCAGTAAATGACCTACTACAATGCTAGCTCCTGTATTTTATCAATCAAACAAGTTGACCTTGAAGATTATATTACCCATCATTTTTCTGGGATCTAGCCAAGCTGTTTAAGAGATGGTGGCCCTTGCAAATATATTTTATAAACATAAATAATCATGCTGAATTACAAGGGTTTGTCTTCATGTGTGTTCCCTTGTAAGACTAATCTCCTTCGGTGCAGGAATAGTTGCTTACTCATTTTGTAGTGTCCTAATAAGCCACATGATTTAAAAAGGGTCAGATATTAAAAATAACGAGTTCGTTTCTTTTTTCTTTTTAGAGGGGAAGGGAGAAAGAAAGGGAGATAACATCAATGTGTGGTTGCTTCTCACACGCCCCCTACTGGGGACGTGGTCCACAACCCAGGCCTGTGCCCAGACTGGGAATCAAACCAGCTACCCTTGGTTGACAGGCCAGCACTCAATCCACTGAGCCACACTAGCAAGGGCTGAGTTCATTTCTTTCCAAAAAAAATATGAACAAACACAGTAAGCTTTTTTTTTAACACAGTTCCTTCAACAAATGTTTATTAAACACCACCTACTATGTGCTAAGCACTGATGAATAAGACAGATAAGGTCTGCTCTTGAGGGGCGTATATCCTCATGACATGGTCACGACTATTTCGAGTGGTTTTCACAGACCAGATTCCTATACATACTCTATTCCTGTGACTCCTTTCACTGGCCAGTTAAATCCCACTTAGGTTTCCGGGCCAACCTCAAACTTAAGAGCCATTACAGGCCACTCTCTCGACTCAGTTTTTTTTGCATTTGGGTTCATCTCTATCACAGCATTTTACACTGTTTGCAACAAAAGGTTATCTCAATAAACTGCCAAGCTCCCTGAAGCGGGGACATAGTCCTCTTGGTATCCCCATTTGTTAGCGGAGGGACTAGCAGTTAGCAAGCGCTAAATAAATGTCTGAATTTATAAATAATTAATAAATGACTGAATGATAAAGAGCAATGCTCCAGTTGGCAATCAACCCAGCTGCTGCTAATTCACTTCCAAAATAATTTAGGAACAATAATTAAAGTTGAAGATATTTACTAACTCTCCAATGAAAATGTTTGAAATAATTATTAATGAACCAAAAAAAAAATTTCCTCACAACTGAGAAAGGCATATCATTGTGGATAAAAATGGAAACAAGTGATACTTTAATATCTTTAGTTGGTATATTTGAAACAAGAGTAAAATATTATAGATGAAAGAATGGACTTAGTAACAACTATTCCTGGCACAAGTACAGGACATTGAAATGCTGACTACTTTGAAGATGCAAGTAACATAAAACCAGAACACCCAAAATTCAAATCAGCAGTACAGACTTCTTGTTATGATGCCAAAATTCCAGACCCAACAAAACTAAGTAAGTAAAACCCCAACAGGCATGATTTTACCACCAACACATTACTAATTTTCCAGAGCTAAAGAAGACAGGCTAATCACAAAAATAATGAAGCCATGCATAACAAATGGTTGTGGGTTAAGCCACATTAAACTATACAACTCAACTGAGAGAATATCAAACATCTGGAGAGTTAATATGCATTACCTAGCAAATACTATTCCAGTTCACAAATCTTGACTTTTAAAAATATGCCTTGATTTGTATGCAACCACATAAAAATCACAAGATCCCATCAATGTTTTATCCGTGTATTAAGAGATATAAAAATACTTATAAATAAACCTATTTTATTTGAAAAATATTCCTTGAAATCATTACCCCTGGGATTGGCAATATTAAAGAAGACTGAGTCCGAAAGACACGAACGTAAGTATGGCACGCCGCTATTCTGGAATACTACATGCAGGTAATTATTAAGAAGAAGGCAGTAGAGGTATACGGAAAGATGTCCAGCATGTATCATTAAGCAAAAAACGCAAACCGCAGCACAATATGCACGGTAAGGTCCCAGAGGCATCACAGGAGCTAAAACACAAACCCTGGAGCAAGACTGCCTGGGCCCAAATCTCAGTGTTGCTGGAACTTGGTGTGCAACCTGTGGCTAGTTACCTCTCTATGCCTTACCTTCTTCATCTGCAAATGGACAGAAAATAGAACTTACTTCATAGGGTGTGTTCATAGGGTTGGGAAGGTTTAATAGATTAATATATGTAAAGCACTTAGCAAACACAAGCATTAAGTATAATTTTAGGAGGAAAAAAAGGAAAAACCCAAAGCATATAACATGTATATGTATATGTAAGGAAGAAAAGCCTTCATTTTTGCATTGTCTTCAGTTGTTTTTTTAAACAAAGAATATTTATTACGTTAGTAATTCTTTAAAAAAGAAAAACAAAAAACAAAAAACTTGGCCCTAAGTTCTTCCCCACTGAAAGATCAACTAGTGCAATTATTTAAACACTCAGGACCAGACAAATTCTGTGAATAACAACATATTTAACATGAAATTTTTCATCCAATGAAAAGAACACAGTCCTTAATTTCTAGACATACTTCAACAATAGCAAGCTACACAGCAATAAGCAGAATTACAAAGGCATTAAAATCACATCCCTTTATTTCCCAGAGGCAATAAATGATACAAAAATATCTGCCAAGTCCAGAAATGGGGATCAAGAACTTTCACAATTAGATAAATGTTCATTAATTGTATTAGTCTATAATTAAATATCACCAATCTAATCTCCTATTCAATAATCTCTAATGACAATGCTTTCAGACACATACAAATCTGGAGATCAAGTTAAACCAAATAACTAAAGAAAAACCTAGAACCCTTGGAACCCTCTGCAAACTTTTGAGAGGAAGAATTCACCACCCACATGCTTTGAGGAAGCTTCAGCTACATTTCTGCTGAGCTGTTTTACTGGGAAAGCCTGTTTCAAAACCCAGAAGTCCACTCAAAAAATTAAGAGAAGCAATGTAAACAGCAGGCTGTCAGGTCCATTCCATCACATTTACCAGACTGGTGGTTCATAAAATTATAAATATCTATTTTCCAATTTCAAATGAGATTACTACCATTGACTGTATTAACCTAAAAGGAACTTCCTGGACCACACACACAAAATTACCTAGTTAGTTAAAATATTTTTTACCAAAAGAAATAAACCTTTAAGATGTCTCCGTAGAATTATGGATTTGGTGATTTTAAATAGATTACATAATGCCTAGAAAATGAAAAATAACTCAATAAATGTTAGCTATTATTATCGTTACTATTATGATGATGTTTTGAAATGATGGAATAAAGAAGCTTAATAAGTCACTTTCCATCAGAATCCAAGTTGACCCATCATAATCTTGAAAAGTTAGACATTAAAAGGCATTTTGTTTGAAAGGAATCAAAGATTCCTTGGGTTCTAAAGGAAGTGATAAAAATGAATTAATTTTTCAAAAAGAATCCATCTATTCTTTCCTAAGTTTTTCTGGTAAAGAAATCTGTATTTATAAACACTCTGCAATTCTCCCTTAAGTGCTATGACTTTTAGACCTAATGTATTTTTGTAAAGTAGTCAGGATTTATAAATAATGGAAGTAAAATTAAGAGATGGTTCACAGTCCTGTCTTAGAAAGTGAAAGCAGCAGTTACAGTTCAAAGTGGGTTGAAAATAAATTATTTTAGCTTAAGTCCTAAAAACTTCAAAAATACATGTATTTGAATAAAATTAAGATTGCAGGCCCTGGCCACATAGCTTAGTTGGTTAGAGCATTGCCCCAATACATCAAGGTTAAGGATTCGATCCCCAGCCAAGGAACATACAAGAATTAACCAATGAATACATAAATAAGTGAAAAAACAAACTGATGTTTCTCTCCCTTTCTCCCCCTCTCTCTGTCCCTATAATCAACTTTAAAGAAAGAGCTGATGCTTTAAACTAAAAATTAAGATTGCCTGGGAAGAAAATTTGATTCTGATCCTGAAAATATAAGAAAAAGGCTAGTATCCCTTGACTAATTTTTTTATCTTTTAAAATTTCGCATAGGAAAACCATGATTTAATCCTTTCAAACACTCATAGAAAATATATTGAAAACAAATTAGTAAGAAAAAAAAAGAAAAGAACATGTTTGACGACATGCTTTCCACCTGTCTGCAGCGTGGGTGTAGCAGCAAGACCAAGCAAGCACCTTCAGGATAGTCATCTTAGATTCATGAGCCGACATCTTGCCTGTTTTTACACTTACAACAGTATGCTTAAAGCCTTAAATTTAAAAGTGGCTTATAAAAAAGGTGTATACATTGAAGTTTCATACTCAAACTTCGAAGGAAAAAAACAGAGAGACACTATGAAGACCCCTGGAAAAGTCTGTTTTTTATTTTTAAACATTTGCTCAACTATTCATTCAAGTATATTAAATAAAAAACCTGAAGTATCAAAAGATATTCACTACTTCTTTTGACCACTGCATTGCAAGTTCAAGAGCCGGATTCAGCTTAGGAACAATAAAAACCGCCTTTCTAAAAATGTTTTTTACAAAATTGTAATACATAGTAAGACATTCTGAAAAATTCAGAAAATGTAGGTATGCATAAAGAAGGAAACTTTAACTGTCTATACTTTAAAAAAACAAAAATCAAGTACCTAAAGCTTCTTCTAACATGCATTTATAATACAGAAATTTTTGGTTCTAGTTCCTTTACAAATGAAAACTTCTTGATCAGGATTACTTAAAGAGTTAAAGCTGCAAATAATTCTATGCAAACACAAGTTTAGGAACTTCAAATGTGAAAAAAATGCTGAAATCCTTCTTGTCTAAGAAAAAATTAACTCCAGAGAAGAAAACAGCCCTGGCTGGTATGGCTCAGTGGTTGAGTGCTGACCTGGGAACCAAAGGGTCTCTGGTTTGATTCCCAGTCATGGCACAGGCCTGGGTTGTGGGCCAGGTCCCCAGGAGGGGGCGTGTGAGAGGCAATCATACATTGATGTTTCTCTCCCTCTCTTCCTGCCTTCCCCTCTCTCTAAAAATAAATAAATCTTTTCTAAAAAATAAAGAAAATATATGGTGAAAAAAAAGAAAAAAGAAAATTTGAAAGGGAAAAGAATTAATTAACCATTTCAGAAAATTGTTTTCAAGTACTGGTCTTTCCAAGTACTGACTTACCATTAGGATATATCCACTTTCCCTCTTCAATTTCATATAAATATGAGGGGTAATTTTTGCAAATAAAACTAATTTAAACTGAAGCACATCACATTCAAAGAGTGGCAAATGTTGTAATGTGACCTGAACCAAAAAAGAAGTTAATACATATTGTTACAACTTCCAGAATAATAGCATCAGGCTACATCACCTCGTAAGGTGGTAGGCACTATGTGCCATCACTGGAAAGCAGCTCACAAACTCACAGTGGGGCCAACTGGGTGAAGTGGGAAGTGACGGCACTGTGACAGCGGCCAAGAAAGCACCAGAGGAGTAGGGCTTGTTTTAAGGTCAGGGATGTGGTACCAAAGTGGAAAGAGTGAAAGCAGTTTGAGAGCCAGAGCACCAAAAGGTAACTAGCAATTACTGAGTGAAAGCCACGCTGCTGGTGCTTTTCATACATGATTATTATTAGATTTAATCCTATGTGATAGGTATTTATCCCTTTCATCTCACAGATGAGAAACCAAGTTTAGAAAAGTCACATAACTTACCACCTATTCATTCAGCTATTATGTGGCAGAAAAGGAATTCAAAACTCGATTTGTTTGCTTTCTGGTTCTTCTCCAGTATACTGACTTCGGACTCACTGTGAGCAATTTCCCTGTAGAGGGAGGGAAAGAGAGAATGAGGGAGAAAGTGAAGGAGAGAGGAAAGACTCAAATGATCTCCAATTTAATTTACAAAACCGTCCTTGTCTTTGTTCAATGGTTCCCTTCACCTGGACCCCTTCTCTAATATTCCTATAGCCAATTACATCTATGACTTAAGATCCAGTTCAAATCCCATCTCCTATATACATCCATTCCCTGATCTCCCACTCTCATTATTAGAAGTACCTCCAATCTAAATTTTCTGGACTCTTTATACTGGCATGTCTATTAACTACTCAGGACTTTGAGAAAGTTTTAAAATTATCACTCCATAATTATTTATTAGTTACAAAAGAAAAAGGTGTGCCTTTACAGTAATGATCAAATTTTCATCAATAATGAAACTGACATCTCATGCCCCTATGCGATACACACAAAAAAACCTAAAATCACCTGCGCAACCAAAAAATGTTAAACTTGAATCTGATCATCAAGAAATGTTCAGACAAATCCAAACTCAGAAGCATCTTACAAAACCAGGTCTGGATGCTTACTGTCATGAGACACCAAAAAAATAGGTGAAAAATGATTTCAGATACAAGCAAGCAACTAAATACAAGATCCTTAATTGCATCTTGGGTCAAAAAAAAAACTGAAAAACTAAGAGCCATATTGGGACAACTAGGGAAATTTGGATATATACTATATATTAAATAATATTGCATCTATGTTAAATTTCTTGAGGGTGACAACTGAAGTGTAGATATGTAGAGGAAAGTCTTTGTTCTTCGAAATACATCCTAAAGAGTTTACAGGAAAGGTGTGCTGATGGTACCTATACCCAACTGGCAGATGGTTCAGCAAAATATGTCTATTGCGTGAGAAACCAAACACGGCAAATGTTAACAATTACTGAATCTAGGGGAAGAATGTATGTGTGTTTATTGCTCTACTCTTGTTAACTCCTCTATAGGCTTATACTTTTTCAGAGTTGGGAAAATTTGAAAGTTATGGATTCCAAAACAAAAATCAACAGAAAGATACAAAGACTGATTTACCATTTGTGTTCTGGCTCCCAGAAGTGACTGTTAACAAACACTGTCATAGTTGCTTCTAGTCTTTAAATAAAAACTACAGATATCATCCCCTCTGTCATCGCCTCCCATTATTCTTACTGCCTTCCAGAAACTGTGAAATTACAGGGGAGGCGTGCCCATTTTCAACTTTTCTAAGCACTGCAAATATTGTCTCTCAAGGCAGCTGTACCAATGTAAACTCCAGCAGTTTCTAAATTACCATTTCCAACCACATCTTCACTAATATTTGATACTATCAGACATTAAAAATTTTTATCCATCTAATGTGAAAAATTCAGAGTCACTTATACCAACCTAGGATCACACAAAGAGCCTCAACAAAATAAGAACTTCACTCACACCCTTCCTTTACATCCTTACAGAAGGCTAAGAATAATAAACCTACCTGGCAGCGTACACTAAAAACAATCAGTCCTATATGAAACCAAATGCCCACAAAAGCACCCAAAGGTGTTTGGAAAATAATTTCCTATCTTTTAAAAAATGTAACACTTAAAAATTAAAAACTAAAATAAAAAAGTTCAAATTCAATCAGCAAGCATTTACTAATTATTAAGTGCCAGCCACTATTCTTTTGAAGACAAAGTTCCTATTCTCTCAGAGCTAACATTTTAATAGGGAGACAAAAATTAAAATACTAAATAGCCCTGGCTGGTGCGGCTCAGTGGATTGAGCACCAGCCTGGGAACCAAAGGGTCACTGGTTTGCTTCCCAGTCAGGGCACGTGCCTGGGTTGCGGACCAGGTCCCCAGTGGGGGTGGCACAAGAGGCAACCACACACTGATGTCTCGCTCCCTTTCTCCCCCACTTCCTCTCTCTCTAAAAATAAATAAAATCTTTAAAAATATATATAATAAAATACTAAATAAATATACAAAGTGTATGATAGAAAGATGCGATAAATGAAATACAGGGACAGGAAACAAAGACTGACAAAGGACACAGCAAAGTACCAGGCAAAACCTCTCCAAGGCAGTGATCTGTGAAATGGTGTGTTCAGCACAACATAAACTACAATGTCAACACCAACACCTGTTTCACAAAATACTCTTCTTCACCCTTCCATACCCTTCCTTTATTTTTCTCCAGAAAAACTGCAGCAGTGCTTTTCCATTATTACTATTACTTTAGAGGGGGAAAAAAATCTCATACCAGATGCTGACAGGTACTTTACAAACAGGTGCAAATTTCAAGTCACACTTACTCTAAAAAAAAATGTTGAGTCATTTGTCAGTGAGAAGTCTGACGCAAAAATGAAGTTCAACTGCAAAAATTTTAAATGGGCGTGGACCAGAGTGGCTCAGTTGGTTGGGTGTCGTCTCACAAAGCAAAAGGTCAGAGAGCATGCCTGTGTTGCGGGTTCAGCACCTGGTCGGGGTGCGTACTAGAAGCAACAGATGACTGTCCCTCTCTCACACCTACATTTCTCTCCCTCTCTTTCTCACTTCCTTCCCCTCTCTCTAAAAGTAAATAAATAAAATCTCCTTTAAAAATGTTAATGAAATCTCAAAAAAAAGAAAAACATTACCAACCCTTCAACTCTATAATCTGCACATTTACTTTCTATCACATATGAAAAGAAGGTAAGAGCAACAGGAAAATATATTTGAAGAGAGATCCCGGGGTTTTTCACTTAAGGGTAGACAATTCCTTAAAAGCCACACCATCCACATGATTTAAAGAAAACCAGCAGCCTCTAAAACTTCCTATCACAGGTTTACGCAACAGCTTGGAGGGCTTCATTGCTCGGAACTAGGAGATGCAATAATACTAACATTTTCAAGCCAAAGTATTCACTACTTTTTCTTCCTCAGATTATTTTGCTGATTCCTCAGGACTCTGAATGAAATACCTGTGGTCTAGTCTATCTTTCAAAACTCTTACTCTGATTTCAGCCAACACTTTTCTTTTACTCCCCTGATCACAAAATTCCCTCTTTCATCTGTACCTTCACCATCTTATCTGCTTGTCTTCTCTCTCATTCAATGATTCAACTATTCTTCCAGGCAGACTTACAGATCCCAAAACACTTATTTCTACTTCAGGAGTTCTTAAATATTTTTTTTTACCATGAATGTCTTTGGTAGTCTGCTAGAGCCTATGGAACCCTTCTCAGATTGCTTTTAAATGCATAATTAAATACATGAGATTACAAAGAAAACCAATTACACCAAACTGTTAGCAAAACAATTTTTAAAAGCTCTGATATATAGCGCTTTCACAGGTCCTCCCCCAGGCAGTGGGGCCAGGATTTGGTAGCTGGTGCTGAAAGAAAAACCCTTGGGTGCATCCTTACCCTGGGACTGTGCCAGTGGCAGCTGTCACTCAATGGCACAGTGGGGGAAAAATAAAAAATAAAAGCTCTGATATAGTAATATATGAGCAGGTTGACCATTACATTAAATAACAAGGTTTAACACTGGGTCTAAAGATACCACAAGTTTGAAGAAATTAAAAGCATAAATGATATTCTGAGCTATCTGCAACAACTGTAGAGATGATACAATAATATCTGTAATTTTTATCGGCGACAAAGTCACAGGCATTGCTAATTCTACTGTGTTTTGTTGTCTACATTCATAACTGAAGAAAATAATAAATTACAGTTATCCCCTCCCCCCACCCGGTTCTATTCACCAACCACTGAATCTCGGCTTAAAAACCCTTCCTAGTTCAAAGCCTTGCTCAAACTAATTTTTGTCACCAACTTTAAAATAAAAACACTGAAATCTACTTTGACCTACCTCTTACCTGAACAAATCACCATGCCTCCCTATTTTTACGCAGATTTATACATAGAGCACTGTTCATTTCTACGGTTTGCCTAGCCAGCACCCATTTAAATTTTGCCAGTCAACAGAAGATGAGATTGAAGGACAGGAGATGGAAGCAACCGACAGTCCCTCACTCCCATACCTCCAACAGCCAGTAGAGAGATACCAAGTATAGTATGTGTTTATGGTAGGTGGGCTGCCCACCAGACAGGTGAGTCCCACTTGTCAAGAGTCCCCGAGGCACGACATCTTCACCGGCTGCACTGGGAAGACATTCCATTTCATTCTCGCCTCCAATACTCGGTTCCCTACCTGCTTCGCCTCGCATCCCATCCCCCACGCGACCCTCCCTCTCACCCACCCCAGGCCGCCAGGCGCCAGCGCTCCGCCACACTTCTCCCTTCGGTCTCACCGAGTTTCTGCCCACCCCCACTTCCCCAGTCACTGGAGGAAAGGGCCCCGGGGTCAGCTGAACCCGCGGCCCGGCCGTCAGGCGCAGGCTGCGGCCCAAGGCCGGAGCAGCCCGGTAGCCAGAGAGGAAGCTGTGCACCCGTCGCGGGTTAACTGGAGATGGACACTCACCCAGAGGATCAAGCAGGAGAAGGAACCCAGGTCTCCACCCGATCGTCTCTCGGCCTCGGAGCAGTCGCCCTCGCCGCGAACTGCCACCAGCGCCGCCGCCACCGTCGCAGCCAGTCGCTAGCTAGCTTCTCCGCGTCCTGAGGTGGCGCTGCCGCCACGCCATCGCGCGTGCGCGGCGCCGCGGGGACCACTGGGACTGGTAGTTCGGGAGGGCGCCCAGCGGGGGTCCTTCCGCTCTAGCGGGCCAAGTAGGTTCTGCGCTGGAGCGGTCCCGGGCCACCGCAGTACCGCGAATCCCCTTCCGGGAAATTGGTCTTCATCAAACACAGACTCTCACTTCTGCTTACGGTACTGCTGGACGTGAAAAATGCACAAGTGTTTGTGTAAAGTGAAACAACTCAGAGCACTTACATTTTCGATAACAACTGTCACTTGCCCAGGACTCATCATTCCAAACACAAACTTTCGCCTCCCGTTTCCCCCCTCTCCTCCTCCACCATCCCCTCTTCCTCGCCCCCTCTCTCCCACCCTCCTCCTTTAGTAGTAGCTCGACTTTCAAACCTGATTTCTCACTCATTTTATCAAATTTTACTTATTGTAAACTTGACCATACAGCTTTTAAGTTGATTGATAATTTAATTTAAAAAAAAAAAAACACCTGTTTATACAAAGACAATTCAGATAATCAACTGAGCTGAACAGTCGTAGAAACCTTAGAGTTGGAATACACCTTAAAGGTCATTAGTCCAACTCCTGCCCAGGCAGGAATTCCCTCTTGCAAATTCCAGCCAGAGGGTCATCCAACTTCTATTTCAACAGTTGTTCAAATGTCAGGGAGCTCACTACCTTCAGTAAGGCAGCCAGCTCCATTGTTGGACAGCTCTAAGTGTTAGACTGTTCTGCCACCTGCTGAACTGAAATCTACTTCTCTTCACTGGCTAGAGAAATACAGAATGTTTACCACTTGACAGCCTCTCAAAAGAAAAAGAAAAAGAAAAAGAAAACAATTATATCTTCCAACACTCAGAGTCTCCTGGCAAAAAAAGAGAGTAATATTTACTTTTCTAACTATTTCAAATGTGAATCAGCTCCCAGACCACTTTCTATTTAGTCATCCTCCTTGATGAATTACTGTGAAAAACTGTCAAAATTTGCTTCATATTCATTGCCTTATTTTATTACCACAATAGCATTCTATGGTAAGCTGGTCAGGTATTATTGCTATCATATTGTCATTGGTCTGATTCAAAAATTCAATTCATGTCCTGACCAGGTAGCTCAGTTGGTTAGAACATCATCACCCTGGCACATTGAAGTTGCGGGTTTCATCCCTGGTCAAGGCACATACAAAAAACAACAATGAATGCATAAATAAGTGGAACAACAAATCAATGTTTGTCTCTTTCTCTCAAATCAAACAATCATCACATTAAAATTTTTTTAAAGAATTCAATTTGATCAAAGATTATTTACTTACCAGTTGTTATAAAGCATTGCAGAGCCCTGGCTGGTGTGGCTCAGTGGATTGAGTGCAGGCCTGTGAACAAAAGAGTCGCTGGTTCGATTTCCAGTCAGGGCACATGCCTGGGCTGCAGGCCAGGACCCCAGTGTGAGGGCATGTGGGAGGCAACCACACATTGAGGTTTCTCTCCCTCTCTTTCTCCCTTCCCCTCTGTCTAAAAACAAATAAGTTAAAAAAAAAGCGTTGCAGAAAGCACCAGGGGAATGAAAAAAGCAACAGGACACAGTTCACGCTCTAGGGAAAGGAAAGCTCACATAGATTAAGGATAATAATAGTAAACTAAGATTCAAACTGCTCCGAGATTCCAGGGAGAGAAGGCCTGGCCTGCCTTCAAGTTGAGGGGCCATGGCCTTAGAAAAAAGTGACACTGGATGGTTGGATTTCAAGAAGGGAAATGGCGGTAGAGGATTGCGAAGAAAGAACCCAGCTGAAGCAAAATGAATGCACAGCCAGTTGGTTGGAGTGGCCTCAGTTGGTTGGAGTGGCCGCCAGTGCACCGAAAGGTTGTGAGTTTGAACACCTGGTCAGGGCACATACCTAGGTGGTGGGTTTCATCCGCGGTCAAGGTGCAAAGAAGAGGCAACCAGTCGAAGTTTCTCACATCAATGTTTCTCTGTCTTCCAACTCTCTTTAAAAACAAATCAATAAATATATCCTCGAGTGAGGATTTTTTAAAAATAAGCAAATTCATAGTTTGTTCTCAACACTGAGTACTTTTCTGAGCTGGAGCACACAGGTCAGAGGGGAGGGGAAAGAAAGGACCACAAAAGTTGCAAAAACTTCCTGAGGGTCCAGAAGAAACTACACTGGGAATGGTAAGTAAAAAGGGCACTGGAATGGTCAATTATAATTGTTCTGAGTCCTACTCTGTCATCTACAAATGAAGAACTTGAACTAGATCAGCAGTTTTTTATCTTTTTTTCTACCCAGCACACCCAAGTAATACAACTCGACATCAGAACAATGGATCAGAACACTACAACAGTAATTCTAATGGAATATGAGTGCATATTCTCAGCACCTTTTACAGGGGAAAGAGAATTCAAGGGGCAAAAAGATGCTCAAAATCAATAAATAGTACTCATTGAAGATAGAGAATTTTGTCTTATTCACCACTGTCTCTCTGGAACCCAGCATAGTAACCTAGGATGTAATACCCATTTGTTTGATTGGGTTTGGGTTGGTTTTGGGATTTGTTTGTTTTTTGCCTTTTTAAATCATTACTATTTTGTTTTTCAATTACAACTTACAATCAATATTATTTTGTATTAGTTTCAAGTATACAACATAGTGGTTAGACAATCATATATTTTACAGAGTGTTCCCCCTGATAATTCCATACAGTTGTTACAATATTATTGACTATATTTTCTATGCTGTATATTTGTTTGTTTTTTAAATGAATGGGGTGAGTTCTGACTGGTGTGGCTTAGTGGGTTGGTTGTCTTCCGGCAAAATAAAAGAACACTGGTTCAATTCCCAGTCAGGGCACATGCCTGGGTTGCAGGCCAGGCCTTCTCTCACACATTGATGTCTCTCTCCCTCTTTTTCTTCCTCCCTTCCCCTCTCTCTAAAAATAAATAAAATCTACTCTGGCTGATGTGGCTCAATGGATTGAGCACCGGCCTGAAAACCAAAGGGTTGCTGGTTCAATTCCCAGTCAGGGCACATGCCTGGGTTGCAGGGCATGTCCCCAGTAGTGGGCACACAAGAGGCAACCACACATTGATGTTTCTTTCCCTCTCTCCCTCCCTGCCCCTCTCTCTAAAAATAAATAAATGAAATCTTTAATAAAAAATAAAGATACAATTTTTTTTTCACTTTTCCAACAAGTATTTATTGATAGTTAAGCCATGATTCAGTATCCTAGGGTGGGATGTACCCAGGTCTCTCTTCACTTCCCTGGGAGAAGGATGGAAGACAGAGGACAGGTTGGGTGCAGCCAGTTCAGATCTTCCCAGGAAACATGCCTCCTGCCCGGTGGTCATCCTAGGCTAACACCCCGGATATGGGGCAAAGGGACTTGTACACATACCAGTACCATTTGCACATGGAAACATCACCCCCTTTAACAGCCACTGCCTTCTCACAGCGGTGGAAGTCCAGGTAGTTCTGCCAACAGTTGCTGGTCTGGTTCTAGTTGGGGAAGTGGCTACCAAAAGGGGTGGGCTTGTAGCTCTTGATTTGGTCTTCACGTCTTCTGCCATGTTGCTGACTACTAAAAACGCCCCTAAAGCCACTCACAGCTCAATGTAAACATAATCTTTTTTTAAAAAGTAAATGAATGGGGTGAATAAACAGTGAACCCTGGCCAAAGCCCTTTTCTTTCCACACCACTCAGCTTTTTCTGACATACATTTATATAGGCACAAAATTCATACTGAATCATGATTAGAGCTCAGTTCCTCAGACTCCCAGCTCCACAGTCCCCATAGACTACTCCACCGCAGAATCGGAGAGCAGTGGCAAAGGGTCTTAGAAGTAGCCAAGAAAGCCGGAGCTATGCCAAATGATTTGAGGGGCCTTTGACAAGTATTTCTAAACAAAAATATTTTATTTTCAGGCCTCCGAAAGGCCCCAAAATGTCATAATTAGAGATAGATACATTGCAACATGGATGTCTGAACGGAGTCTCAAAGATCATCTAGCCTAGCCCCTCATTTGACTTTGGAGGCTATTCCTCAAGAGATGCTAATTAAGAAGTGTATACCCCTGGGAAGAGTAACATTTTAAGTTATTATGCATCAACACTTAGAAAATAATGACAGTTCTGTTTTAGGGATGGGGAAGATTCAGTGCAAAACAGCTCAATTTTGATACAACACAGCTGTGAAACAGCATGGCTATGAGATCGCCCTGGGGCCAGGCCCGTCCCTGACCGAACAGCTCAGCTGCTTGATGGTCTGCTCTGCTCCGCTCTCCTCTCTCTGGTGAGACATCTTCTGCGTTGCAGCTCAGCCAGGGAGATTCGGTCTTCGGTCTTTGATGGAAAGGGCAAGTGCATGCTCCAGGAAATAATAACAGTTAAGTGAGAGATAATAATATCAGACAGAAAAACAGGGCCACATCGAGAAGAAAAAATTAGGAAGACAGAGAACAAGATGAAAGGGAAGAAACAAGGATTTCACCTATGAAATAGATTTACTTGGCACAGAGCTTAGGAAATAACTTACTTTGAAGGGGTACTACACACTTGGCTGTGGAAAGCCATAGCCTGTGGAAAGTTTAATCTTAGTGTCTCATCTGAAAGAGTCAATTAAATTATAAACTAGTGTTAAATAAATGCAGCAATAACATGAATAGAAACCCATATGGTAGAGAATTCACAATTTACTATGAATAAATTCTGAGACTGCGTTTTCAACTATGAAACAGAGATGTCACCAACCTTTACTATCCCATCTCATTGCTATAAGGATAAAGCCAAGGGATGCAGGGCAAAGCTTTGTTTACCATAAAGCAAAACACAAGTGTAAGCTGTTATACTATGACATAGTTCAAACTCGAACAGCAGGCAAACATTCGAAACATTCAAAGCTAAGGCTAACTTAGCCATTTTTCATTCACAATGTTTCTTTTCTAAAATTTATTTTCAATCAAACAGGTAATGCAGGTATTCATTTTTTATCTTAAAAAATTATACAAATAAGTCTAAAGTTCCTTTAATTCCACCAAGAGGGAGCCACTCTTGTCAATATAATAGGTATCTGTCCAGATTTGAGGGAGTGGAGGGTGTGTTTAACACAAATAGGATCATACTGTACATACTGTTCTGTGTTCTATAACTTGTTTTTTCATTTAATAATAAATCCTGCCCTGGCTAATGTGGCTCAGTGGATTGAGTGCCAGCCTGCAAACCAAAGGGTCACCAGTTTGATTCCCAGTCAGGGCACATGCCTAGGTTGTGGGCTGGGTCCCCAGTAGGGGGCGCACAAGAAGCAACCACACATTAACGATTCTCTCCCTCCTTCTCCCTCCCTTTCCCTTTGTCTAAAAATAAAATAAATAAATATTTAAAAAATAATAATAAATCTTGGGCATCTTTCCAAATCAATACATAAAAATCTACCTTGTTGTTTTGAGGCTTTGCACAATATCTCCATAGTATAATCTACATTGTTTTCTTAGCATCTTTTTAATTTATTTTTATTTATTTTTAGAGAGAGCAGAAGGGAAGAAGAGAGGGAGAGAAACATCAATCAACTGCCTCTTGCACACACCCCACCAGGGATTGGGCTCACAACCCAAGCACTGCCCTAACCAGGAATAGAACCAGCAACGTTTCACTTTGCAGGAAAAAATCAACCAACTGAGCCACAATGATCAGGGCACTTGACATCCTTTATCAACGAACATTAAGCTTGACTCACCACATTTTGAATAACAAAAAAATACATGTGAATTAACTATGTAATTTTTAATGGGAAATTTTTTGTAAAGCTCTGAGAATCTGTAAACAAAAAATTTCAAAAAGACACACATTGAAGCTGTCTTAGACGCAGGCAGCAAAAATTAGTATTCCACAATAAAATCCTTTTTGTAATTTGGAACAATCCAATTGAAAAGTAAAGGATAAGACTCCCGCTATGGTCTCCTGGGCCCTTTTGTCCTGTCCTGGCCCCAGCTGGCAGGCTCAGAACTAGTAGTTAGTACTCAGAGGTCAATTTACTACAAAGCTGATGGAGCTTATGATTTAGGGCCCCTCACTGCTTGGGGACACTTCCAAGGCCAGAACAATGTATTCATGTAGTCATTCAGTTTTGTAACATTTGCCAATGAATTTTAACTTATTGGCTAAGTGAAGGATGACCGATACAAGCCTAAAACCTGAGAATACTAAAAATGTGGAAAGTGATTCCTGTAGAACAAGGTCATAAATCGTGCAACTCACACTTCAGCCTGATGAAGAAATCTACTACAAACCTTATTCTTCTGCCAGTATCGGGATGCCCGAACCGATAGTAGCTGTCACCGTAAGACTTTGGTGCATTACTTGTATTTGGATTTAACCCATAGCTAATTATAAGGTATGAAGTATCTTTAACAAAATCATATCTGACATATTTTTTGCTGACAACTTTTTTGTTTTCTTTGTATTAATTTTAGTTTGCACTTCTTAAAATTTTTCAAACTTGGTAATTTTCTGATAAAGAGGTTTTTTAATAACAAGAAAATGTAGACAAAAAAGTAACATACAATTCACTCTTAATAACATAGATATCAACCATTTTAATGGCTGTATATTTCATAATACTGAAGTATCATAATTTGTCACTGCAAAATGGAAATTATTTCTGATAGCAAATTTTTAAGTGCTAAATTCATGCAAAGTTTTAAAAATCCTAGAATACATAAATAATAGAAAGTTAAGACTTTTTAAAGCCTCTTTAAAAATATATGGTACAGTACTGTCATACTGTTGAGTAACCTGCTTTTTTACTTACTGTATAACAGTTGAATTGCTAACTTGACAAGCTAATTCTACAATTTATAATAAAATACAAGGGGCCAAGAAGAGCCAAACACACCACTGAAGAAGCAATGTGGTACAACTTGTTCTACTGGATATTGACATTGATAGCTATAGTACTTAAGAGAGATGCTAACAAATATACTAACATGAGAAATGGTGTAGGGACAATTGGGTATCAATTTGGAAAAAGTTGACTCACACTATATACAACTCACGCATATACAAAACCAATTCCAGGTGAAATACAGAGATCTAAAAGAGACAAGTAAAACTTGTCTACTAAGTTTTTAGTAGGTAATTAAGAAGAATGTCTTCCTTAAAAGAAAGATTTTATTTACTTATTTTTAGAGAGAGGGGAAGGGAGGGAGAAAGAGAAGAGAAACATTGACAGGTTGCCTTTCGCACGCCCCCCAACTGGGGACCTGGCCTGCAACCCAGGCATGTGCCCTAGACTGGGAGTCAATCCGGCAACCTTTTGATTTGCAGGATAATGCCCAACCCACTGAGCCACACCAGTCAGGGCAGAAGATATCTTCATGATCTCAGGATAAGGAAAGATTTTTTTCTTTTTTTATTGAATTTATTGGGATGACATTGGTTAATAAATTTATACAGGTTTCAGGTGTAGAATTCTGTAATATTGTATGGTTGGTTCACCATCCCAAGTCAAGTCTCTTCCGTCACCATTTATACCCCTGGAAAGATTTCTTAAACAAGACATAAAAAGCACAACCATAAAGGAAAAAATTGACAAATTTTCTGTTTGTTAAAATACCTACTCAACAAAAAACAGTACTAATTCTATAAATTGATTTTGGTGATGATTACAAAATTTATACATCAGATAAA
The DNA here is from genome assembly GCA_004027475.1 of Anoura caudifer. Classification (NCBI taxonomy): domain Eukaryota; kingdom Metazoa; phylum Chordata; class Mammalia; order Chiroptera; family Phyllostomidae; genus Anoura; species Anoura caudifer. The sequence continues at coordinate 458,957 of PVKU01000449.1, forward strand.
ACTGTAGAGAACTATACACAAACACTACACACAAACGCAGATAAAACATAGTGAAACTGAATAAGGTGTGTAGTCTAGTTAAAAGTAATGTACCAATGTCAATTTCCTAGTTTTTCCAGTCATGTAAGATACCACCACTGGAGGAAGATGAGTGAAGGGTACATAGGATTTTACTATTTTACAACTTTCTGCAAGTCTGTACTGCTTTCAAAATTAAAAGGTTTGAAAAAAACAATAGTAAGGAAACAAAAATACATGCCACAGAGTGGGAAGACACTTACAACACATATAATGACTGAAAAAATTACTAGCATCTAGAATATAAATGGTTAATTACAAAATAAATAACTCAATAGTGAAATGGGTACTTTCTGCAAAGAAGAAATTGAAATGATTAGTAAAAATAGGAAAAGGTACGCACAAGTTCATCTGTGATCAGGGAAATTAAAATTAAAAACACAATGAGATGCCAGTACACATACCCTAGACTGTCAAATAAAAAAGTTTCTGTCAAGTGTTGACAATGATGTGAACCCCTGACACTCTCAGACTTCTGGTGACAACCATGATGGAAAGCAGTTTACCGTGACCTATTAAAAGTTGAACCTTTTGATCCATAGTTTCTAAGCCTGGTCATACACCCTAGGGAAATGCATAAATGCATTCACCAAGATTAACGTGGAAGCATGTTCACAGCAGTATGATCTTTTTCTTTTTTGATCCTCACCCAAGGATATTTTCACTGATTTTAGAGAAGAGGAAAGAAGAGAGAGAAAGAGAGCGAGAGAGAGAGACCCAAGGGAGAAACATCCATCCGTTGCCTCCCATACATGCCCTGACCGGGAATGGAACCTGCAACCTTTGGTGTTTAACCAATTGAGCCACTTGGCCAAGGTTAGCAGCACGGTTCTTAAAAGCCAAAGTCAAAATACAACATGAAATGTGATATAGTGTATTACCATACAGAAGTGAAAGTGAGTGAATTAGAGATACACAGAAGAATAAGGGTAAAACTTTAAAACAGTATTGACAGAAAGAAGCCAGACACAGAAGAATATGTAATCTCTGATTCCATTTACATCAAGTAAAAAAAAAAACAGATACTAAACCATGATGTTTGAGGAAATATAGCTGGGTGGTAAAACTCGAAAGACTTACAATAAAAAAAAACAAAACTTTTTTTTTATGAGAAAGGGGATTGCGATCAGCTGGGGGGGAAATAAGGGCTTCTGGGTCCTGACGATTCCATTTCTTGACCTGGATATTCATTTTATGATTATTCATTAAACTGGAGGTTTACAGTTTATGTACTTTTCTGTATTCATATTGTAATTTAAAATAAAAAGGTTTAAAATATGTCAAACATCGAGCACCTAGTAGATACTCAAGGGTAGCTACTATTGACATAAAAAAGCCAGGTGGTTTGTGACAATCTCTAAGAAACACAGCTAACTGGTTATAAGGAGCAGACCACATGTGCTGTATGCCCATGCCATCACCAGTTGTAAACACACATGCACTCACATTGTGTATGAATAAAACAAGTCCAGAAGGCTGCATGGGAACGTGGTGACACTGGTTACCCTTACCAGTGTACAGGAACGGGGCTAGGAAGTGGGTGGTGGGCAGATTTATCTTCACTGTATGCTGTGCCCTTTGAATTTTATACCATCTGCTGTATTTCCTATTTTAGAGATTTAGGATATATAGTATCAAATATTATCACACAAATTCTATAGAGATAGTTCTTTATACTTAGATTATTTTACTTCCAAGGAAAATTTAAGACAGAGGAAAATTAAAACTAACATTTTATGTATAAAAATGCTTTACAATTAATCAGCTATGTGAAACAACAGACTTATGAGGAGGCAGAATTATATACAGTTTACAGACTAGTAAACAGAGCGTAAGGGACATTAAGTGACTTGCTCTTAATCACAGCTGAGTAAGTAACAGAACTGGAGTTCAGGTTTTATGCTTCCAAACCCCATGATCTTTCCTCTCTATCACACTATCTGATACAGTATATCCTCTTAATACCTTCCACCAAAAAAAATATACGTGGAGAACGAAAAAAAACTTACTACTTTTCATTTATGTGAAGGAAAGGGAGGTGAAAGTTCTCTATTAATTATAAAATTATTGACCTGGCTGGTGTGCCTCAGTGGATCAAGTGCCAGCCTGCAAAACAAAGGGTTGCCAGTTCGATTCCCAGTCAGGGCACATGCCTGGGTTGTGGGCCAGGTCTTCAGTTCAGGGCGTGAGAGAGGCAACTGATTGCTGTATCTCTCCCACATCTATGTTTCTCTCCCTCTTTCTCCCTCCCTTCCCCTCTCTCTAAAAGTAAATTAAAAATAAATAAAAATAAATAAAATTATCTTTTAAAAAGTGAAGGCAAAGAAAACTTACTGCATAGCACATTACACTTCCAGAAGTACCAAAAATAAATAAATAAATAACAAAGAAGAACCTTCAGGTGTCAGGGAGTCACTTTTGTTTCACTCCAGTGCTGTTTAATGAAGGTTAAAAATTATTCCCAGCCCTATAATAAAAAAGGTATCTATGTGGCCAATTTAAGACAGTAATTAGATACAGCACTTTTTAAAGCATTTCCAAAAGTCTTTGTCAAATTCGACTTATCATCAGGTACTTCTCATTGAAAGAAATCTTGAAAATTGGTTCCTAAGGGGCTTTTAATTTTTTTTTTAATTTTTCAATTACAGCTTTCTTTCAGTGTTATTTTGTACTGGTTTCAGGTGTTCAGCACAGTAGTTAGACGATCATATACTTTACAAAGTGTTCCCCCAATATTTCCAGTAAGGAGGCAGTTTCTTGAAGAGCTTCTGATATTTCTTCTCATTGTATTAATACAATGACATGATTACTAACATTACCACTCTTCCACAACTTTCCAAGTATTTTCACATACAGTATCTCGTGTGATCCTTGCAACAGGCCACTAAGACAGGTAGGACAGAAATCCCTAACACTGAACTGATGATGAAACTGAAGTGCTGGAAGTTGTTTTTTTCCAAGTTCATGTGCCTTATCTCTTAGTTGAATATTCTCTCCCACAAAGTATATGGAGAATTCTCAAGTATCAGAGTCTAAACATTCAACTTGTCATTTACATAGGCCTTTTCCTTTACCTCTCTGCCTTTCATTCCCTTTCATAAAGGAAGATTTAGCAGCTAAATGACATCCAGTCTCCTAATCGGTCCTAACTCTGCTTAGCTTTGTGAGATTAGATGGGAAAGAGAAATTTATTGTCATACTTATGGGAGCACTGGATAAAATCTACACTTGTCTACAACCCATTCTCAAAATATTTGCAAACTATGTAACTATTCTTTATCTTAAAACAAAAATCATATAAACCTGAAGCTCAGGATGACAATCTAGAGTACAGAAATTAAAAATCAAACTGCCAAGGCTCAAACTTGGCTCCATATCTTCTCAGCTGTATGATCTTCTTGGCAATTTTCTTTACTTCTTGGGGCTTCAGATTCCTTAGCTCTAAAATAGGCATTAAAAAAATGCTTTCATAAGGATTAAAAGATATAATGCACATAAAGCATTTAGCTTAGTGTCTAGCACTTACTTAAATATTGATAACATGGCATTGATACTTCAGCAAACTAGATTTACACATTTTCCTACTCAAGCCATAAATGAAAATACTATAGAGACTTTAGAAAATACTATAATATGTACCTAATATATGTACCTAATATATTACAACCACCAATATATACAATTCCCTTCAGAAGTTAGCCAGATATCACTTTTCTAAATCTTAGAAAAAGGAGAGATGCAAAAGATTACTCCATCAATCAAGGGTGAGGCTGAAATTTAAAGCTTTGATTTTAATGAAAGTAGACAGTGACATCTACAAGGAAATTTGCTTGAGTTGATATGAAGCTGTAATATGGCTGAATGGTGATTTCTGTCTTGATAATAGACTGATGCAACCTAAAGAAGGGTCAGTGTTACTGCAGTATTACAAGCCCTGCTGAAAGAGATGGATGATGCAACTTCAATAGTAAGAATGGAGTGAACTCTGAGTCACCATATAACCTTTGAAGAGCAGTAAAGGAGAGATAAAATTCTAGAGTACTGACTCCTACGCTCAGCATCTTAGTGAGAACTGTGTGTAAGATGTTTCAATGCTATGTGGACACAGTACTGCCTATACCCATGAATCTCAAAAACACGTTTAGTGGGAAAATACTGGAGTCATCAATTTCTGACTACAATAACGTCCCACGTATTTTCTGAAAATATTTTGTATCAGGCCTTTGGATTGTCCCTAGTAGTCCCCCCAAAACATCTGGTGAATGAATTTATTTTTAGAAATTGTTAAGAGCATGGGCTAGGGAGTCATGCTGACTTGGCTATCAATCCTAACTCCACCCCCTCATACACACAGACACAGCATGGTGATTACCAGAGGGAAAGGAGAGTGGGAGCAGGTAGAAGAGGGTATGGGGTAATAAATGGTGATGGAAGACTTGACTTGACCTGGGGTGGTGAACACAGTACAATATACAGATGATGTATTATAGAATTGTACAAATCTGTGTTTGGAAAAATGGAAATGCCAAATACTGAACTGTAAGGACTGAATGACACAGGAAACATAGAACTAAACTTGGCACACAGTAAACCTGAAGTAAATAGTAACCTGTATTATTTTTTGCTACAGGTTGTTATACAAAATTAAGGCATTATCAAGTCTTGGTGTACCAAAAGCGTTTAAGCACGATCAGACAGTAAGGGCAGAAAGGTATCAAGAATAAAGGATGGCGAAGGTCTTGTAAATGATAACCTGAGCCACAAAGGGAAAGGATGGACAGGGAAGAGGAAGACAAGGGGTAGTACACCAGAAAACTGACACATCCCAGGAAGGGAGCGAAGGCATCAGGAAGCTCTTCAAAGTGCCATTTGCCACAATGGGGAGGGGATTCAGGGATAGGAGACAATTACTTTGGCCAGGCCTGTCCTATGACTTACCATGGGGTATGGCAATGTGGAGAGACCTGGTATAGACTAATATAGCTGGGCAGAGGGTACAGGGGCGACATACTGGCTAGGAGGAGCGGCCGGGCGGTACCCAGACCGAGACCCCGACTCGAGCGCTGCGGGCCGGTGAACAAGAGGCTTTGAGGCTCGATCATCTAGTGACTATGAATGACAGATAAATTCTTTTGAAGCGATCATAGCACCCAGGGGGAGACCTGCTGCATGAGACGGGATGGAGGCCGGGAGAAGGAAGAGCGGCTTCCCACTTCGGGATGAGGGCAGCAGGCGGGAAGTGGGCAAGCAAAAAACTCAAGACCCACCACCCAAGCAGGGAAGCAGGCACCGGATTCCTGTCCCGAAGGGCGCACCGTGGAGGCGGGACCTCAGCGGTTACCGGCAGAAACAGCCTCCGGGTGAGAGTTCGAAAGAAAGACGGACAGCGGCTGAACCACAGAGCCCAGCTTAGGGGGGCGGATGTTGCCTCCCATTGGTGGTTGTTGGGCGCGACCAGTAACCAATGAGTCAGCCCGGGAGGCGAAACGGTGACGTTAGTTGCGGAGGAAACTGCTTCGAATCGGCGGCGGCCAGCTTGGTGGCCTGGACCAATCAGAGGCCTCCAACTAGCAGAGACTTGGCCAATCGGCGGCCTCCACGACAGGGCTGGGGGGAGGGTATATAAACGGAGTCGGGGGGCCGCGCGGTAGACACTGGTCAGACTTCACAGACAAATTGAGTTTGGGGTTTCGTGAGAGTGAGAGGTAAGCGCCGCGGCCTGCCTTTTCAGACCTGCCATCGCTTTGTCCGCTGCTCTTCTTGACCCCAGTCCCTGTGTCGCTCTCAGGTTGGTAACGTCTGTGCGTTCCCGTGTTTCGGGCCTGTGGCTGGATTGCTTGCGACGCCTTGCCTGCCTGTTGAACGACAGCGACGTCAAGATGAAGCTCTCCCTGGTGGCTGCGGTGCTGCTGCTGCTCGGCGCGGCGCGGGCCGAGGAGGAGGATAAGAAAGAGGACGTGGGCACAGTGGTCGGCATCGACCTGGGGACCACCTACTCCTGGTGAGTGGGGTTTGTGGAAAGGGGAAAATGGGGCGTGGCCCTGGGCCGAGATGAGAATGGCTGTGCTGATTCTTCCGTTCGTTTTTTCCAGTGTCGGGGTGTTTAAGAATGGCCGCGTGGAGATCATCGCCAACGATCAGGGCAACCGTATCACGCCGTCTTATGTGGCCTTCACTCCCGAAGGGGAGCGTCTGATCGGCGATGCAGCCAAAAACCAGCTCACCTCCAACCCTGAGAATACGGTCTTCGACGCCAAGCGGCTCATCGGCCGCACATGGAATGACCCGTCTGTGCAGCAGGACATCAAGTTCTTGCCTTTCAAGGTTCGACTGGGTTTTTTCACCAGATAGTAAGTGGGTGGTGGGGGTGGTGGTAGTATTTAATATTGAGAAGTTACAGGAAAACAGTGTTGACTACAAAAAAGGTGGAGACATGGAATATGTAATAATTTTTAGTCATTCCGATGTGTCATAAAACTTACTAAAGTTGTCACAAACTTCACACATAACTACAGAGTAGTCAACTATTGAGGGATATTTCTTCCCTCATAGTTTAGGATTGAGGGAAGTATTTCTGGTCAATATTCAGCTCTAAGGGATCAAAGTAAACCAAACTATGGGGGAAGAAGACTCATACAGTCCACTTTTGTTAAAGCTTGACGTGTCCTTCCTTCTCATTTCTGCAAATAATAAAAATTCTTTAAAATAGGTGGTTGAAAAGAAAACTAAACCATACATTCAAGTTGATATTGGAGGTGGCCAAACAAAGACATTTGCTCCTGAAGAAATATCTGCTATGGTTCTCACTAAAATGAAGGAAACTGCTGAGGCTTATTTGGGAAAGAAGGTAAGTGTCTCCAGAATAGTATTAAGTAATTTTACTATCACTATGATTGATGGATTGTGTTGTATAAATGTCTTCATTGTTTCAGTAATTTGAATCTGAATGACATTCATGTCTTCTATCAGTTTTAATTACTTATATAATTTCCTGTAGGCCAAACAAAATGCTAGGGACTTTTCCCTGGTAAAAAAACTATATATATTATGCCCATCGTACAAATAAGCTGGCTTAGAAGCTAAAGTAATGGTTTGACTATAACTGCTGGGTAAAGCCATATGATAAAATACTTAATTATCTTTTGTTATCCATTTAGGTTACCCATGCAGTTGTTACTGTACCAGCCTATTTCAATGATGCCCAACGCCAGGCAACCAAAGATGCTGGAACTATTGCTGGATTGAATGTCATGAGAATCATCAACGAGCCGTAAGTGTTACATTCAAAGGTATGGCATATTTGCTAACCAAGGAAAATGTAAACTTAATGGACATTTTTTTCTTCTTATTCTCCTAACAGAACAGCAGCTGCTATTGCTTATGGCCTGGATAAGAGGGAAGGGGAGAAGAACATCCTGGTGTTTGACCTGGGTGGTGGAACCTTTGATGTGTCTCTTCTCACCATTGATAATGGTGTCTTTGAAGTTGTGGCCACTAATGGCGATACACATCTGGGTGGAGAAGACTTTGACCAGCGTGTCATGGAACACTTCATCAAGCTCTACAAAAAGAAGACCGGCAAAGACGTTAGGAAGGACAACAGAGCTGTGCAGAAACTCCGACGAGAGGTAGAAAAGGCCAAACGGGCCCTGTCTTCTCAACATCAAGCAAGAATTGAAATTGAGTCCTTCTTTGAAGGAGAAGACTTCTCTGAGACCCTGACTCGGGCCAAATTTGAAGAGCTAAACATGGTATGTTCCTTGTTTTTTGCTAATGAGATCTAATTAGATTCTCTTGAGTTTGGGGCATTGCATTTGGAAGTCTAGACAGTATCTCAGTATAATAGGCATCATCACAGTAATTAATGTCTTTTTCTAGGACCTGTTCCGTTCTACCATGAAGCCTGTCCAGAAAGTGCTGGAAGATTCTGATTTGAAGAAATCTGATATTGATGAAATTGTACTTGTTGGTGGCTCTACTCGAATCCCGAAGATTCAACAACTGGTTAAAGAGTTCTTCAATGGCAAGGAGCCATCCCGTGGTATCAACCCAGATGAAGCTGTAGCGTATGGTGCTGCTGTCCAGGCTGGTGTGCTCTCTGGTGATCAAGATACAGGTAAGTCAATGTCACAAGCATCTTCCACATTGCTTCAGCAGCTTGATGGGAAGAATATAATTAGCTGTTGCTTTAGATAGAAAGCAATAGAACATGAGCATGAGCAACAAGGTCACACAGGTAGTGAAGGGTACAGGGAGGAGGGCAAGACATGGTACAGTTTCAAGATCCCTTGCAATGTTTAATTCACTGCTTCTAAACTGGTTTTGCATAGAACCTAACCAGATAGCAAGGTGGAGAAGGTAAAGTTGCATTGTTCATGGGGAGATTGCTTGGTAGTGCTCTTATGACTCTTTAATTAGAACTTACCTCTATGTTACTTTTGCAGGTGATCTGGTGTTGCTTGACGTATGTCCCCTTACGCTTGGTATTGAAACTGTGGGAGGTGTCATGACCAAACTGATTCCTAGGAACACTGTGGTGCCCACCAAGAAGTCACAGATCTTCTCTACAGCCTCTGATAATCAGCCAACTGTTACAATCAAAGTTTATGAAGGTAATTGCTTACATTTGTTAATGCCATGGTGTGTGTGTTAGCAGCATGACTTCTTGATATACTACTCTATTGAAAAGACTAGGGAAAGAAATAGCTGCTTTTTTTAGTAGTGGGTCTCTGTTTTGACTAGAGTTGAGTTTTGTATAGTCAGCATTAAAATCCAGATTTTATTCAGGTATCTTAGTCCTCCTTCTCATTAAAAACAATTTTTGAGTCAGCTCTAGAATATAAGAACAAAAGGGTTCATGGAAAGCAGGTGAAATTCAGTTGAGTTCTAGTAACTTAACTCACTGTTAGTCTCATTTGTTGCTCCTTACAGATCAGTGACCCACTTTTAGCTTGATGAGAGTGCCCTTGCCACTGTAGGCTCTAACAGACTGAAATGGAGGGGTCCAGGTGTGCTCTTTTTCAGTAACTAACAAGGTTTTTGTATACAACTTCTAGGTGAACGACCCCTGACGAAAGACAATCACCTTCTGGGAACTTTTGATCTGACTGGGATTCCTCCTGCTCCCCGTGGGGTCCCACAGATTGAAGTCACCTTTGAGATAGATGTGAATGGCATTCTCCGAGTGACAGCTGAAGACAAAGGTACAGGCAACAAAAATAAGATCACAATTACCAATGACCAAAATCGCCTGACACCTGAGGAAATTGAAAGGATGGTTAATGATGCAGAGAAGTTTGCCGAAGAAGACAAAAAGCTCAAGGAGCGCATTGATACCAGAAATGAGTTGGAAAGTTACGCCTATTCTTTAAAGAATCAGATTGGAGATAAAGAAAAGCTGGGAGGTAAACTTTCCTCTGAAGATAAGGAGACCATGGAAAAAGCTGTAGAGGAAAAGATTGAATGGCTGGAAAGTCACCAAGATGCTGACATTGAAGATTTCAAAGCTAAAAAGAAGGAGCTAGAAGAAATCGTGCAGCCAATTATCAGCAAACTCTATGGAAGTGCAGGCCCTCCCCCAACTGGCGAAGAGGAATCAGCAGACAAGGATGAGTTGTAGACACTGCTCTGCTAGTGCTGTAATATTGTAAATACTGGACTCAGGAACTTTCGTTAGGAGAAAATTGAGAGAACTTAAGTCTCGAATGTAATTGGAATCTTCACCTTGGAGTGGAGTTGAAAATGCTATAGCCCAAGTGGCTGTTTACTGCTTTTCATTAGCAGTTGCTCACAAGTCTGGGGGTGGGGGGAGAGGAGAAATTGGCTATCTCGTGCGTGTTCACCATGGAAATGTTCTATTTAACAATTGGGTCATGTGCATCCGGTGTAGGAACTTTATTTTCTACCATAAGTGACACCAATAAATGTTTGTTATTTACACTGGTCTAACTTTTGTGATAAGTTTTCTAATTAGGTCATTTATTTTAAGATTAAATTCTTACGGGGGGTAGGGTTTTGAGGTGTAAGGAAACATTTTTATTCAGTACCCTTGAGAATTGCCTAACTTTAAGAAAAAGGGGTAGGAGGTTAATCCATATCCTCACTTACGCAAGGGCCATTTCCCAGTGCCCTAGAATGGAGTTATAATTGAAACTCCGTATTTCTCTTTATCTTTCTAAAACTGTCTTTCTGGTGGCTTATTTTTTAAATTTTTTTTTAATTGTTCAATTACAGTTGTCCCCATTTTGCCCCCTTACTTTCCCTACTCTACCCACCCCCACCTCCCATATTCAGTCCTCCCCCTGGTGGCTCTTTGCTAATGATGCTTTAGGGCTGCTTGAATTCTCAAGACAGAGGTGGGTCATATGTTAATTTTACACCCTTGATTTCAATTTATTAATTTAGAGTGAAAGGTGTATGTTGAACCTCACTATGTTAAAGTATCCATCTCTGAAATTTCTTAATACCAGGTGGCACTAGGGTGGGATCTGGGATGGTGACCTTCAACTTACATTAAACCCTACCGCAGTTGTGGATCAAACGCAGCTGTTTGTGTCAAGATGGTTCAAGGCCACTTGAATTGGCTTCCTGAGGAAAGGTGGCCTAGGTGAATATAAGGGGCAGCCTGTGTGCACTAACATGAAATCCAATACAACCCAAGTATAGCTATTGTTCAGATGGGCAGTGACTTACAGATTAATTTGCTAACTGGCAGAGCTGGTACATGATAGCATGATTGTGTTACTCTGAGGCCCAGATCTCTGCCCCAATGCCCAGGATCATTTGGACAGGCCTGGAGTAATACTTGGTCATCAGGCCACATTGAATACAAACATTAAAAATCACCTGCAATGCTGTGTGCAGTGCGTTTAGGGGTTAGTTGGGAAAGACTAGGGCCAATCTTCTTGCCCCCAATGGGCTCACTACCAAATGCCAATAGTCTGCCTTTTTCTGAGGAGCAGCTACTGATCATTAAGAAGACTATCCCTGGCCAGGCAGTTCAGTTGGTTAGAGTGTCCGATATGCTAAGGTTGAGGGTTCGCTCCCCAGTCAGGGCAATGGGATGCATAAATAAGTAGAACAAGTTGATGTTTTTCTTTCTAAAAGTAAAAAAATTAAAAAAGACATTTGAACCTGTAAATAATCCACTCCCTGATTTCTACAGCTTATGTTGTATCTCACAATTATGATTCAACATTTTGTGATTAGTATCTTTAGTAACCGATCTCACCTAGGTTGTAATGCTCATAAAACCGTTTGTATAACTGAAGATTTTGCACTGGGCTACCTGGTTCCTTTCCTCACCTACCAAAGTAGGTAAACAGAAAATACTTTGGAAGCATAAAACAGCTAAGGTTTTACTTAACTTCTGGAAGTACTTGACTTAAAAGTAACAAAAATGTGGGTTTTATTAATCAACTACAGTCACGATACAATCATCATAGATTTCCCCTTCTGTATTCATCCCACCAAACACAAAACAGAGCAGTGAGTCACTCTGACTTTCCTCCCATGAGTCAGCACCTCGGGTCACTCCTTTGTCGGAGGAGTCCCCTTTCTCAGCATCACAGTTTAGAGTGACAGGACTTGAATCTTCTTCCTCAGGAGTACACATCACTGGCCATGGAATGATACACATGGAATGGTCCAGTCGTCCGGGGGGTAGGAAAGTATCAAATTCAAGTAAGGCCCAATGCTGCTTTTCTGTTGGGGGGTGAAAAACAAACCAAAGGCTCTGTGTTAACAAATTTCCAGAAATGCTCAGTCATTTGCTTTATCACCGGAGCCTTAAAAGAAATGGGAAATAAAAGGAACAACAAAATATAATGGCCCTATTACTGCTCTGATTATGTTATTCCCTAAAAATTTGGTTTTCATTCCCTTGGATTTAGATGTGGAGGGACAACACTGAAAAGCCAAAGCACTGTGGTACTTTTCAAAAAATAGTCGTATCTGTTCATAGAGACCCACAGGGAACACCTGCTCACCTGTGTGATATTGGTACATTGTGTCTAGTGCTCCTGTGGGAGTCATCCCTCCGAAGAAATACAGGTGTTTCCCGACAGCCACAGCTGAGTGGGCAGCACAGCCTGGGGGTGCCGCCCCAGTGGGACTTAGTTTCTGCCACTTCATGTCACCTGGCAAGAGAGAGACAGTGGGCATACTGTGGCCTGACATGTGGTTTCAAACCTATCTGTCATATTCCTGCAGTTCAAAAGCCAATCACTGAACATCATTGACTAGGAGCTTTGAGAGACAACACAGCAAGGTTAGTGTGCGTAAAAATTAATCGAGGGAACTTGAAAGCCTGTTTGGGTCATCAAGGTGGGGAATCTATAGTGTGTTTTTTTTTTTTTTATAAATTTATTTTCAGAGCCCTGGCTTGTGTGGCTCAGCGGATTGAGGACTGGCCTGCGAACCAAAAGGTCGCCAGTTCGATTCCTAGTCAGGGCACATGCCTGCATTACGGGCCAGATCTCCAGTTGGGGGCATGTGAGAGGCAACCACACATTGAGGTTTCTCTCCCTTTTTTTCTCTCTCCCTTCCCCTCTCTCTAAAAATAAATGAATAAAATCTTTAAAATCATAAAAAATAAATTTATTTTTAGAGAGAGGAGAAGGGAGGGAGAAAGAGAAGAAGAGAAAAATTGATGTGTGAGAGAAAACTCTATTGGTTGCCTCTTGCATGCTCCCAAATGGGGACCTGGTCCATAACTCAGGCATGTGTCCTGACTGGGAATTGAACCGGTGACCTTGAGGTTTGCAGGCTGGTGCTCAATCCACTGAGTCACATCAGCCAGGACATACCAGAGGATTCTGATGTAGGTGGTTTTCAGAGTGCACTAAGAAATGTGATATTACCTTTGGTGACCATCACCATTAGCTATTTTGGAGCCCAGAAGTAAGTGAGGTTCCATGTGTCTGCACACGTGTGCATGTTTTGAATACTAACAGTTCCTTCAAAAGCAACTTTGAGGAAAGAGCTATCTGAGATCCCACAGCTAGCAAGTGGCAGAGCTAGACTTCTATTCAGGTCTGACTCCAAAACCTGTGTTCTCTATACTGTAACTTGCTGCCTCAGCACCTACTCCCAACCTGTTTCTGCAGGGATATTTACATCTTTTCAAACAAGCATTTAAATGAAGCATGGTATCACTGGATTTTTGGTTTGGAGAACTACATGGATAAAAAAGAGACAGGAAGTAGTTCCTCAGCACAAAAGGACTTTCTTTTTGAAAATAAGCATTCAAACCTCTTTTGACTGCCTACAAGAAATGCACCTGTGAAGGTATTTTTCACCTGTCAATTCAAGGCAGGGGTCCAGAGTAAGAAGGGAAAATCACCCAGTCCAATCAAAATTCTAGCCAACACAGGAATCCCAGCCAGTGTCACCTGGCCTCAGGTGTTACCTCACCAGACAACCCATTGTTTGGCATGGTGGCTGGATACACCGCACAGCATTTCTCATGCCTTCGCACTGTTCCAATTCCTGTAGTCTGGACCAACCGAGAGCAAGTTCATCCCTCCAGCCTCTAACATACATGCATGCACCCATAACCCATGACCTGCCAGACACTGTGTAAGTGCTAGAAATACACTGGGGGACAAAAAACCACAAAGTCCCTGCTCTAAGGGAGCTCACAGCCTAAGATAATGACCCGGAATGAGTTCAGGCTCTCCAAGGCACGTCAGCCCCTCAGACACTTTAAGACAATTCTCATGTTCTGTTCTAAGTTTCCTCTTTGCAGTGTTTTTTAGCTATGTAGCACGACAGTTCCGGCCGCCCCACTCCAGACACACTCTAGAAGTTGTCCATGCCTCTCCTGGGCATGGGGTTAAGGGCTAATGCCTGAAAGGAATCCAGTCAGGGAACATGAAGTATAATGCACTTGAATTAAAGCACAGGAAGAAGAGATAATAGCTAGGTACATAGCAAATGCTCAGGAACCAACTGCTTTTATCGTTATTACTTATCAGTAGCAATATTCAGGCCACATTTGACAGAATCTAGTGAAGATTCTGCTGACTGGTAAAGTTACCTACACCTAAGATCAAGGCTATATTCTATCAAAGCACATTTTATTTAATTTTAAGCTGAGCCCTGGCTGGTGTGGCTCAGTGGATAGAGCGCCAGCCTGAGAACCAAAGGGTTGCTGGTTCGATTCCCAGTCAGGGCACATGCCTGGGTTGCAGGCCAGGTCCCCGGTAGGGGGTGGGGGTGTGTGAGAGTCAACCACACATTGATGTTTCTTTCCCTTTCCTTTTCCCTCCCTTCTTGTCTCTCTAAAATAAATAAATAAAATCTTTAAAAATAAAATAAGATAATTTTAAGCAGATAAGCCCCCATGCCCTCTACCCTACTTACTTATATCAATGCAATGAAGATCATCATAGAATTTGTCCCCTGCCAAGCCTCCATGGATGAAGAGCTTTGTCCCTGCTGCCACCACCACATGACCATGCCGGGGGGATGGAGGTGTTCCAAGTGTCTCTGGCTGTGACCAAGTCAGAGTGCCTAGACAAGTAAGTTCATTGACATCAGATGACAGAGCTATGAAGCAAGAACACGAGAAATACACCCAAGCCTCACCTCCCAGCAAGCAGAGATGCTCCAAGCAGAAAGTGACCTTGAGGTCACTCACTCCGACTTGCCAACCCGGTCCAGGCCTCCCTCTGTACAGCCTCTGCTCAGACAATTCTGGCGCCGGACAGCTCTCTGCCTGACATGCCTGCCCCTTCTACTGGGCATTAGGAAATCATTCCTCGCTTTGAATTAAAAAAGACCTCCCTTAAGCTTCAACGGAGAGCTGTCAGAGTTTTAAAAAGAATGAGTCTGCTTCTTCTAAGACAGGCTTTCAGAGCGTTCTTTTACTAAGACAATATCCTCAAGTAGGCACTGCTACTACTTCTGTTTACAGATTAGGAAGCCAAAGCCTAGAGAGATTAAGTAACTAGGCTAAAGTAATGCAGAGAGTATACGTCAGAGCTGGTCAAGTCCAGGTCGTGTGGCTTCAAAATTCATGCTTTCACCCATGAAGATCTAACCTTGCCCCTGCAAAAGCAAGCTGCAGAACCATATTTATAATTTGAGTCCATGTGTGTTTTTAATTTTTTAAAAAAAATAAACCTGCCATGGCTGGTGTGGCTCAGTGGATTGAGTGCCAGCCTGTGAAGCAAAGGGCCACTAGTTTGATTCCCAGTCAGGGCACATGACTGGGTTGCGGGCCAGGTCCCTGATCGGGGATGAGAGAGAGGCAACCACACAATGATGTTTCTCTCCCTCTCTTTCTCCCACCGTTCCCCTCTAAAACTAAAAATAAAAAAATAAATACAAATAAACCTAAGGGTTCTTTGTATTTTTAAAGATTTATTTTTAGAGAAAGGGTTGGGGGGAGAAAGAGAGGGAGAAAAACATTGATGTGGGAGAGAAACATTGATCAGTTGTCTCTCAAGTGCCCCCAAATGGGGACCTGGCCCGAAACCCAGGCACATGCCCTGACTGGGAATTGAACCAGTGACCTTTTGGTCCGCAGGCCAGCGCTCAATCCACTGAGTGACATGAGCCAGGGTTTTAAGTTTTTATATAATTTCAAAAATCGTACATGTTCATATACACTTATATGTATGATTTATAAATGCATAGGAAAGTCTGGAAGGAGAAATAAGGAATTGCCCAGTGTCTACTTCTGCCTGGGGAGTGGGAAAGAAATGCTAAAAGAAGAACCTTTTGCTTTTTTACTTTATAAACTATCCTGTTCAAATTTTTAAAATTGATCATTTATACTTTTTAAATGCAAATTTTGCTGTGGGAAGAAGATATCAGCTAAGGATTATTCTGAAGAAGTCTAGGGGTGAGACACTCAGCCAGGATGTCATTTTCTAACCTCTGCTTCCTACATCAGGTAAGCGGTGGACCAACTAAGTGGCAGCCCCAAGGTGTCCGCCCATCCATACTTGCGTCCAAGACATGAAGCTTCACATCCTGCACGGGCTGGGCACCCCTCTCTCCGCCGCCAAAGACGTACAGCTGGTTTCCAATGACTGCCGAAGATGTGTGGAATGTTCTTGGGGAAGGTGGGGGGGTGGTCACCTCTGGTGTGGTCCAAGTCCTGGTTTCTGTTCCAGAGAGAAGGGAGGCCCTAAAATACCCATACTGAGGGGCCTCTGACCTTGAATCTGGGGCTGGGCAGGGTCACCTTCCAAACCCCAAACCCCAAGTGGGACAGCATAAGTGAAGGCAGTGACATCATGCCAAAGTCAAGGATGGGTAAGGGGAGATCCTTAGAATTTGCCCAAGTAGGCCCAAGTCCCCAAGACTGAAAAGCCACAGGTGCATTAAGAATGAGGCTGATTTGTTTTTGGAGGCCTTTAAACATCCTCTCTGAGCTTTCCTCCACTTTGCTGACTCCTGCTCCATGCCATTTACAGGAGCCCAACATCTGCTAAAAGTCATTCCCATTGGATGCTAGAAAGCAAATGTGCCAAATTTCCCAGGATATGTGGCTATTCAAAGAAAGTAGGCAGTGTTTTTATGGTTTCAGTAGTAGATAAGGGAATTAAGCAGAGATATATGAAGGCACTCACTTAAGGTGACATGGCTAATAAATGGTTGAATTGGGATTCAAATTCTATTTCAATAATACCAAGAGCTAAGTATTTTCCACTCTTCTGACTTGAGAATAAAATTTCATCACCTGGGTGAGTGTTTAGAAGCTTATTTCTTTTCAGAACAAAGCGGACATTTTATAGAAATGGACCCATTAACTGAGCACTTTCCTTGGGCTGGATCCTTGCCCTGAGCACCCTTGCCATCCCCACTGTCCTCACTTAGCCCTGGGAGGTGGGCAGAAAGTATTTCCACTTTGCAGATGAGGGAACTGAAGTCCAGAAAACTTAAATCCTTCCCCAGGTCACACAGCACTTGTGAGTAGCAGGGTAGGGGTCTGAACTCAGATCTGTCAAAACTCCCACACTCACTCTACCATAACACACCAGGAGTTATTTCTTGCCTGGCAAATTCTACGCCTTTTGTAAAAGTCTTCGTCCAATATACAAAGTGATCCATGAAGCATTTGTAATATGTGTGGGGCTCAGACATGAACCTGGAGACCAAACAAGTCTAACCCTATATCCAAAGCCAAATGAATCGTCTCCATGGCTACAGAGCTTGGGGAGCTTTCGGATCCCAAGGTCAGAAGATCTCGGGATGGTGCTGTTGCCAACTCAAACACCAGTGCAAATAATCACAGAGGAGTCCTAAGCCATTTGACCGACTTGCCTTAGCAACAAAAGCAACTAATAATTCACTTTCATTTTTCATATTTCTTGGGCATGGTGTCAAATTATACTTTCTAGGAGAGAAAAAGGATCTGGTGTAAAATCAATCCTTTGACAGAGGCTTTACAAATTCTCAGTGTATTTTATTTAAATAATTGCCATCATTGAAAATCAAAAGGCCAGGGTTCCAGATGAACTTCCATCTGTCAAACTGCAGCTACATCAACCACAACAACCATTATTAAGCATTAACCTTGTGCCAGATATTGAGTTAATTTCAATCCTCACCAAACTGCCCTGGCTGGTGTCGCTCAGTGGATTGAGCGCAGGCCAGCCTGCAAACCAAAAGGTCACTGTTTGACTCCTAGTCAAGGCACATGCCTGGGTTGCGGGCCAGGTTACCTGGTGCGGGGTCACGAGGGGCAACCACACATCAACGTTTCTCTTGCTCTCTTTCTGCCTCCCTTCCCCTCTGTCTAAAAATAAATAAAATCTCTAAAAAAAATCCTTGCCAAATTTAACAATGTAGGAACTATTACTATCCCAAAGTGAAAGAGAAGGACCAACTATTGTGCAAGTAAATCTATTGTAGATAGAGGGGACTGGGCAAGAACTGGCATGTGAAAAAACGCTCACGTTACCAGCAATTAACAAATGCATATTTAAACATTCCGATACAAGTTGTTTTGCCTAATCAAATTAGCAATGTTTAAAAATGATAAATTCAATGTCAGTCAGGAGTAAAACAAGCACTATTAAACACAGCTGGAGGTGAGCTGGAAAAATCCTTCTGAAGAGCAATTAGAAAGCACCTACCAAAAGACTGAAAGTTGTGTTTCAATAAGTTGTTTAAAATTTCTGGGCATGAATTCTAAGGCAATAATTTGAAATACAGTCTATGTCCTCTGAATGAAGAGGTTCGCTGTACTGCTTTGTTGTTTACAATGGCAAGAATCTGAAAATAGCCTCAGTGTTAAAAAACAGAATGATGGTATTGTCATAAAATGGGGTGTTCCTGTAGCCATTAGAAATGATGTTATCAAAGCACTGCTATGAATAGGACATCATTTATGTAGTAATTAGGAAATTAAAAGGAAAAAGGTGTAATAGTGTAGAGGTTAAATAGCATGAGCTAAGGCTTATAAAAATGCAGAGAAAAGACAGAAAGGAAACACACAAATGTTAAAGGCCTTAGCATCATAGGATTGTGGATGGTTTTTGCCTACATACTTAGACTTTTTAAATATTTTACAATGAATATAAATTATATTTATTTACTGATTTTTTGAGAGAGGGTTGGGGGGAGACAGAGAGAGAGAGAAACACTGATTTTTTGTTCCACTTATTTATGCATTCACTGGTTGATTCTTGTATGTGCCCTGACAGGAGACTGAACCCACAACTTTGGTGTATTGGGATGATGCTCTAACCCAACTGGGCTACTGGCCAGGGCCTGAATTATATTTATTTAAAAAAATAAAAACAAAAAACAAAAACAGCCTTGGCTGGTGTGGCTCAGTGGATTGAGCATGGGCCTGTGAACCAAGGGGCTGCGGGTTCGATTCCCAGTCAGGGCATGTGCCTGAGCTGTGGGCAGGTTCCCCAGTTTGGGGAATGTGAGAGGTGACCACACATTGATGTTTCTCTCCCTCTCTTTCTCCTTCCTTTCCCTTCTCTCTAAAAATAAACAAATAAAATCTTTAAAGAAAACCCCAAGAACAATATTTTAACTAATAAAAAGATAAGTCCAGCTCCCATCCATCAGTGGTCCAGCAATATCTGCTCGGTAGCGATGCTCCTAAACTGCCTCCTTTGGGATGACACTGCCAACAAGACTGGTCAGGACTCTGCACTTTGTGGCTCACAGATATACACGAGGAGGATCTAGGGCAGGCACTGTTGGCATTTTAGACCAGGTCATTCGTTATCGTGGGGGGCTGTCCTGTGCATTACGAGATATACAGCAGTATCTCTGGTCTCCACCCACTAGATGCTAGTAGCAAACTGCCCCCCAACCTCCCGGAGCAGGCATAACCAAAAATGTTTCCAGATATGGCTAAATGTCCCCTGGGGAGCACAATCACCACCCTGATCTAAGTCACAGGGTCTAGCCTGGCTCAGTCACTGACTCCCTAGTGACTTTAGGGAAGCACTTCCCCTGGATACAGTTCGCCCACTTGGTATAGCTGTCCTCTGAAGTCTCTTCCAGCTCTGGCTTTTAAGAAGCTGATCATTGTACAGGCTACCAGGTAAATAAAATGTAATTTTGTTATTTTCAGATTCTGCCAGAAGTTAAAATTTCTGTTTTCTATGAGGTCAGCAAAGTTCAGTGGATAATTCAGTACAATCCAAATGGGTTTTATTTCAGGGAATAAAAATGGAATACTATTCATTCATTTATTTATTTAGGTAAATAAAATAACCTTTGACTACTTACCAGGGTTCAGAACTTGTAGGCAATTTTGATTTCCGGACTGATTGGCGCCTCCAAATACCCAGATGCTGTGAGGTGTACAAGAGGGAACAAAGCTGGCGTGCTCGTACCGGGGCAAGAGGCCCTCCGAGGTGGCTAAACTCCACTGGTGTGTTCCTGGAAAACATTTCACCCAGTTTCTAGACTGGAGCTGCCAACTGCTTTGATTGCTTGGCAAACTTGGGGGAGGGTAGCGAAGAGAAGATGGTCAAAAGCATCGGTGAACAACAATCAGATTACTTAAAAGGAATGTGGTCAAACTCCAAAAAGTTCTACATCAGACACTTTGGGGACCATCCACAAGCCTTCTTCTATGGAAACTGTCCCCATTTTCCCTATCACAAGGGTAAAACCCAGAAGACCTGTTTGTACTGCAACACCTTGACTTTCTAGCTTTAGCTGATTGGGTCAAGGGTAGCCACCTGACCCCAAATGGGCCCACCAGATCCTCCCTCCCAAGACTTTGGAATTGAAACAAATTCCTGGACTTGGGTGGCTATCTCCCACCACCTGTGGAGAGGCAGAGAAAGCCAAAGTATGAAGGAGAGAAGATCTACATTAAGAAGCAGATCTCCCCACAGAACGTGAGAGAGAAAGCAGATTTTTTTTACAGCTTTCCAGTTCCTGCTTCCCCTCTCTTCTGAAGCTAAGTTACATTTTCTGCCCTTGGGCCCTTGGGTTCCTCCTTTTTTTGCTGGTTTAAAAGAGTTTCTGTTACCTACAAATGAATGATTTCTGGCTAAAACAAATTCACAGAATAATAATATCTAACCAATTAGTTGTTTTAGTTAGCAAACCACTCACAAAGAACCTTCATGGGCCTATCTTGTTGGATCATTACAACTGCTAAGTGAATCAATGTTACAGGACAATGAAACCCACATGGTTGACACAGGTTAGCCAGAGTCACAAAGGTAGTAAGAGGTGACAACAAAGCTGTAATTGAACTAGAGCCCTGATTCTAGTGCAGGGAGTAGAAATTCAAATACCTACACAGGAGTGGAGGGAATGTGGTAAACTGGAGCCTGAGAGTCCCATCAATAGGTAGCAGCTCAGCTCCAAATAACTGTTGTGGTGTAGACATATAGGCCTGCTGATGTCGTATCTTTCAAAATTATCAAGAGCAGCCAAACCACTTCAATTCTGTTATGCAGACTTCTTCACATTTGGTTGGTGAACAACTCAGATTAAAACAATAACAGCCATGCCACATGCTCCTTGCATGTGAGTCACCAGTTTTCTTCTGCCGTTGTGAACAGTATGTAGTAGTAACTATTTGTGTACCCAGCCATCCATCCAAATACTTATAAAGCACCTACTCTGTGTCAGGTGCTATTGTTAGTGGGTGGGGATACAATGACGGGCAATATAACCACGTTTCCTGTTTCCCAGGAGCTTATACTCTCACAGGGAAGACAGACGAGAGACAAACACATGGGATAAGGGCTGCGAAGAACGATGAGGATGGATAAGTACAGGAAGCTATGAAAACACGGAGGGTGGTTGTGACTTTGTGATTTATATTCAGAAATATGTATTTGACTTTTGTCAGTTCCAGGCACAGAGCTCCTAAAACCCTTGGATTTTCCTGAGTGGTAAGATCCATAAAGGCGTCTACTATAACAAGCCCCGGGCAATCACACCGGAGTTTATGTTAATAAGGTGACTTATGAAAGCCTCTAAAGATGAGGCTGGGTGCCAAGGAAACCAACTCTATTATGAGAGGATTGAAACTTTCAGCCCCAGCCCCTGCCCCCATCTCTGCCATCTGTACTTCTGATTGTTTATAAATCAGTTTCCCATGATCCCCTCTCATCAGGTTCAATTAACTTGCAAGAGCAAGTTACAGAACTCAAAGAAACATGTTACTTGATTACCAGTTTATTGTAAATGTACATACTAACTCAGGAACAGCCAGATGGAAGAGATGCATAGGGCAAGGTGTATGGGAACAGGGGTGGCACTTCCATGCCCTCTCCAGGTGCACCCCTCTCCCCACATCTCCATGTGTACACCACCCGGAAGCTCTCTGAACCCTGTCCTTTTGGGGTTTTAGGAAGGCTTCATTACAAAGTCATGACTGATTAAATCATTGGCAATTCATTCAACTTCCAGCCCCTCTACTCTCCCTGTGGGTGGCTGTGTAGTGGGGGGGAGGTGAAGGAGGATATTACTGAAAGTTCCAACCTTCTAATGACCACGTTGGGTCTCCTGGTGGTGAGCTCACATCCTTAGTGGGCAAAAGTCACCTCATTAATATAAAAGATAGTTACCACTCTCAATACTTAAGAAATTCCAAGGGTTTGGGAGCTGTGAGCCAGGAACTGTGGACAAAGACTAAATATGTTTTTCTTAAAAATTAAAACATCAACTTCTGGCCAAGATGGAGGCATAGGTGGACAAACTGTGCCTCCTCAAACAATCAAAATTAAGGACAACAAAGATTCAGAAACAAGAAAACAAACAGAACTGATAGAAAAATTGAACTGTATGGAAGTCGACAACCATTCATCCAGACCGGTAAGAGGGGCGGACCCGGGCACGCAGGCAGCAGCTGGAAGATCTCAGGTGTACAGGTGATGGCTAGTGGACCCCAGGCACAGGGTGGCAATGGGCAGACCCAGTGAGGCTGTACAAGGTGGCTGGCTGACCAGGTGGTCCCACATTCGCGCACAGATAATCCAAGCGAAGGGGAAGTGGCGGAAAGGACTGGAATCCAAGAGAGAGCAGAGAAAGCACCATTGTTCCCTCTCACCCCCACATACAGCTTCACAACCCAGTGACTGGGCTGCCCTGCCCTGGGAAACACCTAAGGCTCCACCCTTCACTACATAACAGCTGCAACCCCAGCAAAAAAAAAAAAAAAAAAAGGCTCAAACGGGAAAACAGATCAAAGCCCCAGAGCCAATTCATCTAAGTGACCAAGAGATAGCCAACCTATCAGATGCACAGTTCAAAGCCCTGGTGATCAGGATGCTCACAGAATTGGTTGATTTTGGTTGCAAATTAGATGAAGAAATGAAGGCTATAATAAGTGAAATGAAGGAAAACGTACATGGAACCAATAGTGATGGGAGGAAAACTGGGACTCAAATCAATGGCGTGAACCAGAAGGAAGAAACAAACAAATAAACAAACAAACAGAAAAGAATGAAGAAACAAGGATTCAAAAAAATGAGGAGAGGCTTAGCAACCTCCAGGACATCTTTAAACATCCCAACATCCGAATTATAGGGGTACCAGAAGGGGAAGAGGAAGAGCAACAAGTGGAAAACTTAATTTGGACAAATAATAAAGGAGAACTTCCCCAATCTGGCAAAGGAAATAGACTTCCAGGAAGTCCAGGAAGCTCAGAGAGTCCCAAAGAAGTTGGACCCAAGGAGGAACACACCAAGGTACATCATAATTACATTAGCCAAGATTAAAATGAAGGAGAGAATTCTAGAAGCAGCAAGGGATAAGAGGACAGTCACCTACAAAGGAGTTCCCATCAGACTGTCAGCTGATTTCTCAAAAGAGACCTTCCAGGCAAGAAGGGGCTGGAAAGAAGTATTCCAAGTCATGAAAGTCAAGGACCTACATCCAAGATTGCTCTATCCAGCAAAGCTTTCATTTAGAATGGAAGGGCAGATAAAGT